>OY744515.1:65227604-65282604 GCA_963556195.1 Sepiola atlantica
CAATTTAATGGTTAATTTAATGAAATGATGAGAAATAGTCCTAACATTTATCTTAAAAGATAGTGAAAAATTAGTTTTAAAATTGATGTTTAGACTGTTTATAAAACTGAAATTTTATAAACGTACACATACTGTTTAAAAAAAGTATATCTGATTTAATTTCTTTAGCGACTTATCTTTAATTAGTTTTAATAATCAGATTTCTTCACAAGAGTTATTTATTTTTTATATCAATGAATAAAAAAATTTTTTTTCTTAAATAGCTAAAACATTTTTTATCCGACGCAAATTACTTCTAAATCCGACTAAAGAATCTAATTGTCTGTAATATTTTCGTTCATTTAATTAATTTTTACTTTTAATGTGTTTTGTATTAAAAGCAGATATTTCTTTTATATTCAAAAGATTAAAATAACCGACAGAATAACAACTGATGATGACGATGAAAATAAATTATTAAATATTTGTTCCTTATTTATTTCATTATCCTTTCTTTCACAAAGCCATGACAGTTAGGTTAAAAAAAAACATTAGCCGGCAAAATAACGAGGGGCTCGTTATTTTGCCGGGGCCGGCAAAATAGCCTTTTCCTTTTTTTTAATATGATAAAAGTAAATATGCTATAATTAGTATGCAACACCTCTCGCTCTCTTTATCGCCTTATATATATATATATATATATATATATATATATATATATATATATATATATATATATATATATATATATATAATAAATATTTGTTTGTGTTTATTATCTATGTACGTATACGTTTCGTCCTTTTAATCGTGACTCGTCAGCATAGAGATGTAACTATTCACTACTGGTCGCGCGACTCGAAACCCCGAGCTGCGAGGATTTTACAATTCAAATCCTGACATCTAGACCCATGTGTATGTATGTACATCTCTCTCTCTCTCTCTCTCTCTCTCTCTCTCTGTATATATATATATATATATATATATATATATATATATATATATATATATATAAGCCATAAAAACAGGTATGATAAAAACAAAGATCCACTACAATCTTAACTCATAGTTTAAAAAAAAAGCTGCAAGTGAACTCCAAAACCATCTAAACATCATTATTAAAAAAGCTGATAAATCGAACATATATGTTGTACTTAACAAATCTGACTATTTCACAAAATTACAAACAATTTTAGACGATCATTCGGAAGTTTAAAAAGTTAAAGGAAACCCCATTGATCAACTTAAGATACATGTAAACAAGCTTATTACAGCCAATAATTCCGTAAACGATAATCTTAAACTCACCCAAATACTTGGAGATGATAAACCTGGTTACCTATACGGTACTGTAAAATTCCATAAACCTAACTTCCTTCTCCGTCCCATAATTTCTCAAGTTACTACCTCTATAGACCAATTAACCAAAATAATTAATGAACTAATAACTACTCATTTACCAAGTAAATACAGTGTAAAATCCACCTATGAACTCACACATATACTTCAACCCCCCCTCCCAAACAAATGATAAAATTACCGTTTCACTTGACGTTGATACCTTATTTACAAATGTTCCAGCACACAAAACAATTGATATCACTATTGATAACATATACAATTACCCACCCTTCCCTCCACTAAAAATTACCCCTAAAATACTTTAAAAGTTATTATTAATTTGGACAACCGAAGTTCTTTCTACGCCCATAAGGGAAACATCTATACCCAAATTGACAGTGTTTCTATGGGATCGGTCCTTGGACAGACCTTCAGTAATATTTTCATGGTTGACCTCGAAAATAAAATATTTAATATAATTACTAAACCCTCCATTTATGCCCGCTACGTTGATGATATCCTTATTTTAGCAGACAATAATGATGAGATAAAAAAAAAAACTACAAGACATTTTTTAAAAATAACTCCGTACTTACATTTACTTATGAGCTTAACATTAATAGCAAAATTCCGTTTTTAGATGTTCTCATTGACTCTAACAATGACGTATTCATCACCTCTCCTCATAAAAAAACCTACCTCTATTAATACATACATTTAAGTTGTAGAAGCTAATGACCATATCAATATTAAATTGCAATTATGAAAAATCTATTAAATTGTGCTAAACTAATCTCTTCAACCCGAAAAATATTCTTTATCGAATTAAAAAAACATTAGGCAATCATATTGTAGACGAAAAAATAAAATTAATGATTAGAAATTTAAATAATACTAATAATAATCAGCTAAATAATCCCCACTACATTAATCTATTCTACTGTAACCAAATGCATCCGAACTTTAAATTGGATGAAAAAGCTCTTAAACATATAATACACGATACATATCACCCATCAACTGTAATAATAAAATAAGATTTATCATTTATTATAAAAAAAATGAAAACATAAAACCTGTAGTTAAAAATAACACTTCTAAGACCCAAAATACATTAGGAAGAACCAATGTTATATATCAGTTGTAATGTCCCATGGGAATATATATCCGACAATAATAATACAATTGTTGCATCTGTTTCACGACTACAACACTTTCCCGAAGACTCACCTTACATCTCTCTGACATTAGCTCCATTTGCCAACACCTAAAAAGTATGATTGCCCCCTTCTCAATATAGACACATCCTAGTTAATAATACTAAAATAATACACCACAATACTAACATCAAAAGATTAAAAATTATTGAAGCCCTTTACATAAAAACAAATCAATCAATAATTTGAATTACGAAACTAGTCCCAACATTTTAAAGTGTCTAGCATAGTAACTAACATTACCAAATTCTGTTCGTATGGAACATCTCAATATTATAGACACTCATTTTAGAGTTGTATATTACTAGCCGTTAAAAAAACTCAACACTTAAGACATAGCTGTAAAGAACATAAGACTAACACCGCCTGATGATGATTTGACGAATCAAATCGAAAGTACTCACGAAACAGGAAAGAAAAATGAAACAAGAAACCTACAGAAATTACATACAGCAATTTGACCTAACTACTAAATGGACTATTTGGAAAATTGAAAAAATTAAATAAAGGTCTTATCAAGCAAAAACACTCCATGTTATTTAATAATGTTTGCCTAAATGAAAATATGCTGCCTAAATACAAATAATATATATATATATATATATATATATATATATATATATATATATATATATATTAAGTGGTGAACTAAAAGCGAACTTTTAGGAAAGGTAAAACCTATTGTGAAAAGTATACAGCTCAATATCCAGGATAGAGCAGATAGATATGTAGAACGATGAAAAGGAATTAGAAAAGCAAAAGTCAAATCGTTTTTCTATTCAGTTGCTCAGAGCAAGGTATATTCCGCAAAAAGGCAATTTATTCAAGTTAAATTTTTCCTTAAGCCAGTTGACCTTTTACTCTCTGGATTCTATCTATCTTCGCCGCACCTGAAGATGTTGTTTTTGGAATTTAACTTTGAATCCTCTCTTGTCATTTCTCGTGCCTTTTAACGACCGACCTATCTACATTTCACTTTCTCCGCTGGACTTTTTGACACAGGACTTTTTTGCAATCGGACATTTGCTTGCATTCGGGCAGAGTTTTGCCTTGTGTTTTTTCCGCACAATTTTTATTTTACTTTTTCAAATTTTAAATCTTGGCCTTTGCCAACTTATCTATCCCAACGATTTCCTCTGATGATAAGATGTTGATCTTTGAAAAGCCTGGCTTAAGGAAAAAATTAACTTGAATAAATTGCCTTTTTGCGGAATATACCTTGCTCTGAGCAACTGAATAGAAAAACGATGTGACTTTTGCTTTTCTAATTCCTTTTCATCATTCTACATATATATATATATATATATATATATAATAAAGGAGAACACTTCTCTTTCTGTGTGCATGTCTGTCTCTAAAAACGAAGACATACTAGGGAATGTAACTGAAATATAAGTGTATTCACATGTAAAATTGGCACGTGAACATAATGGAAGTAGTTCCATATATATATATATATATATATTCTACCGTTTATAACTATTTAAATACATAACTGTCTAACTCATTCTCTCTCTCTCTCTCTCTCTCTCTCTCTCTCTCTCTCTCTCTCTCGCACACACACACTGGTGATGTGTGATTTTTTTAATGGATATCATCACAGACTATGAAATTCGCTATGTCGAATCTATTGCATTCATTCAAATATAAAAATCATTGAAAAATTTATGACGCCACAATCCCCCCCCCCTTCCCCGGCTATGGGTAAAAAATTAACTTGCGTTCAATTAATCGGTGCTTTGTTACATTAAGACCCGAACTAACTTTGACCACGTCGTTAGGGTCAGGGTCAAAGTGGGGGTTTGTGTTTGCGTTAGAGTTAGGGTTTAGAGGTAGGGTCATGGTCAAAGTTAGCATGGGTCCTAATGTAACAAAATACCAATTAATCATATACAATATATCGTTTGTAATAGCTGTGGTTGTTCAACATGTAATAATATGGATTGCTATCTCTTAAAAGAGAGACAAAGCAAATCCTCCATCTCTCTCTCCCTGTCTCTCTCTCTCTCTCTTATTTCCACTCATTTATTCTTTTATGTTACTCTCAGTTCCCCCTTTTCATTAATCGCCTTTTCTTACTTTCTACTTCTTGTTATTCTTGTCTTAATTCCTTCACCTTTTTTCATCTTCCCTTCTTTTGCTATCAATATGATTCTCTCATTTCCATGGCTTTATACCTAACTAAGATGATTATAATGTAACTTAACTGCATCTCTATGCGTCATTACGTATGGATGAAAAATTAGATTCTTTTGGGGCAATAAATTAGCAATGATTTTTTGGTTTTAAAACTAATATATTAAATTCATAAACACAACTACACATATTATGATCATTTATTTTTCTATTTATTATGATCTTCTCTCATATATATATATATATATATATATAAAGTAGAGTATAGCTGTACGGTTGACGGGTACAGCTTTCTCACAAAAAGCTGCATAAAAAAATCGGTTTTGTCAGTTACTTATGCCAATTGCTGCCACGTGTTTTAAGAAATACAAATTTTAGTTTCATTCGAATTTATCGATTTTTATATTTAATCCGATTAACAGTTTCCTTATTGATTGCTATTTTCATAATGGGGTCGATAGAGATATTCTCTGTCAATCACAAGGCCTGTTATTGCTACTCAAATCACCAGGTTCAAATGTTATAGAAGTATGGAGTTTTATGTTATTGGTCCCCCGATTTTATAAATTGGGGGACTTATGTTTTGAGGCATGTCCGTCCGTCCGTATTTTTCTCCGCAACTATCCATTGAATTTCTCTGAAATTTTGCATGAAGTTGTAACTTTGGTCAGGTTCGAAAGTGACATTCTCCGATTTTTGAAAAAACATCTGGTTAGCCCCCCACGGGGTCAAAAGGCCTCGAATGGCAAAAAATGACATGTTTTGCCCCATAACTTTTCATCAATCTATTCAATTTCTCTGAAACTTGACCAAAATGTGGAGGAAATTGTTCCTAATAGAAAATAAGTATCGCTGACCTTGAAAAAATCTGGTTCGCGCCCCCAGAGGGTCAAAAGCCCCAAAATGGCAAAACAATTACCCTTTTCTCCCATAACGTTTGATCCATCCATTCAATTTTTCTGAAACTTGGCCAAAATGTAGAGGCAATTGTTCTGGACATAAAATGAGCATCCTTGACCTCAGAAAAATTCTGGTTCGCGTCCCCAGGGGGTCAAAAATGCCCCAAATTGCCCAAATTTATTGCATTTTACACTCGCCACATCAAATCACATACAGATGCTTGTTAACCATTAATTTTTGCTTCACCGTATACAAACCCTACAGATGCTCAAATATCCAATAATCATGCACATTTTTTTAATCAAAGCTTATTATTTTACTTAAACACCAAATATTAATTAGTCTTTTTTAATTATTAGCTTTATAAATATTAAAGTCATACATCAAAATCAAACTATATAAGATAAATTTATAAAACCATTCACGCTTTTGTTTCGCCCACGTGCACCCATACTTTTCATTCTGCTTTATAATAGAGAAATACTGACGATTATACGAGCCTTATCTTTTAATAAATCATTCTTTCATTAATGACATGCAACTCCATACTTCTATAATATTTTAAATTCATTTAATTGCAATTTCATTTGTTACATCGATTTCAATGAACAGTCATTCTTCTCAACATTTTAACATATCTTTTCTTGTTTTAATACGTATTGGCGTCTGCGATTAATAAACTAACTCTGGAACTCGTTCATTGTCCTTACTGGCGCTTTTTATCCGAAAAACGAAAGAACATGGCATGTTTCTTCACGGCAGAAGGGGGGGGGGATAAATAATTGTTTTGTTTTCTTCTTAAATAGTAATACATTATCAATTGATTTATGTCACTATATTAGAGAAATTATTTATCCAATTGCTTGTTTTGTGTCCGTTGTTTTTAATAACATGTGTTTACTTTCTTATTTTTAATTCTTATTTCCCGAAAATTTCTTTTAACTCTATCTTAGTTAAAAAGAGAATGAATTTGCTTATGATGCTGATGATGATATAATTATCGCCTTCCGTTTGATCCTCTATGCTTATACTACTATTACTAATGATGATGATGATGATGATGATGATTATGATGATGATGAGCCTTGGTCTAAGTTAAAAGCGAAACTTATTGAGATAAGAATTTAAACATTTTCTCCAACGTCCGATCGATTTGAATTTTAAAATAATAATAGTAATTTGGTAACAAAAAAATAATACTTTTAACTAGAAAAAACAAACAAAAAATTCAACTGAAAATACGTTGTCTTTCCTAAAAAAATATAAAACGCTATAACGCTCTTTTTGGAAATAGATCGAGCAAAGACAAGAGTCAGTCCTCGGAGAGGTTTCCGCGATAAGAGAGACATTCATTTCAACTGAGGCAAAGTGAAAGGAGAGAAGGTTGATTTTAGAAGTGTTAAAAGTAACAAGCCACGTTTTCTCCATTGCACAACGTACTTCAGGTAGAAAGAAAGAATGAGCAATAGCTTGATCAACAATGCTCTTCGAGATGTTGCCATAGACTATTGTATCGTCTGCATAGATATCAACAAATTATCTTAGAATATGATTCGGAAGATCATTAATGAAGGTTTAGAAGATGGTTGGGCGCAGAATAGATCCTTGAGACATGCCTCCGTTGATATTATGTGCTTCAGACTTTTGTCCATCGACAACTGCTTTTATAGACCTATCAGAAAGAAAGGATTTGATGGTTGGGAAGACATTGCCAGATATTACATTTCTAGAAAGTTTGTGAATAAATGTTTTTTTTCCAGATTCTATCAATCTCTAATGAACTTGTTGATAGAACCTGTGAAAAGATCAGTATATTGAAAAGGCGTCTTCGAGCTCGTGGGGAAAGAGAAAGAGAGAGAGAGAGGGAGGGAGAGAGAGAGAGAGAATCACGTGATCAGTGTTATAGTGTTCAGAGCTAGTAAAGGGGAAATCTAAACATGTGCAAATTTTCGTCTTCTTGATTGCTATACTATTCTCTGCCAGAAGTGAAAGCAGTTGGCTTCAGGTCGATATAAAAAGTAAATGACAAGGAAAGAAAGGAACGTGCAAAAGTGCTAAAATAAGGAATATGAAATGCCCTTAAGCATGACAAAGGTTCTGGGATTTTGTTGAAAAAAAATGTGTGTGTTGAAAACTATGTTGAAAATGTGTTATTGTTTGCTTCTTTCTAATTAGTTGGAGATTGGTTGAAAAGGTTTCCTGTTCCACGTGATACAAATAAGAATACACAATGGGGGTGAAATATGGTTACACATGAGTTGATAATTGAACAGTTATGAATGTCGGAATAGCGTCACATTTTTAAATAGATAAAAAGCTGAATCAGGCTATATAGATTCCAGTTGTACGAGTGTATGATTAGCAAATTTACCAAAGCGAGCTGAAAGTATAAGTGTTGTTTTGTTGTCTTTGCAGCATGTCGAAAAAAAAGTGAAAATTGTCTATGAAACTTTGTGTGGATAAAAGTATGTGGGTGTCGAAGAATGAGAAAAATAACTATCTGCCAAAGAACGAATGCATTCTCACATCTTGTCTTGTTGAGGGGTCTTGTGAAAATATTAGGATATCGAAAAGGCGTCCACTCGCCTTGGAGTTCGTGGAGTAAGAGAGAGAGAGAGAGATAGAGATATATGACCAGCGTCACAGTGCTTAGAGATATCAACCGTATTCTTGTCTGCTACTATGATTAAGATATTCGGTAAGAAATGTTAGGATTTTATTTTTTCCTCGGACTTCCTGAGCTTTGTTCCTTAGATATTTTTATAATTATTATGCTTATCCCGGCATTGTTTCCAATCTTCCTGGATTTCTTTTTGCCATTAGACTCAAGCAATGCCGGTTCAGGAAGAGAGTGATTGAGGATTGTACAACCCTTGCTTCACAATACACTTCCCATGCAGGTACTTTTACAGGGTGTAATTATTGTCTCTATAGACTGAACGGAGGCCTCTCTGTGTGTTAAAACTCTTTTCTGTGAAAAAAGTTAAAATCGGTGTCATGTTCATACAGCTCATATGATCCAATGAGAGGTCATGCAGGGTCATATGATGATGGTATTCGCTATCAACTTCACAGAAGTAGGGTTTGTGTCACACATGGTCCGTTTAATGTGGGTGATCCAGCAGCCTTCAGTTATCAGGATCATTTACAAAAATTTTGCATCTATTCAGCATTCCTCCCGATTGGCAAAAAATTTGAACCCAATATAACATTTTTATTTGTTTTGTTTCGGAATTCTTTAGATGAGGATCGATAACTTGGATCATTTGGATAATTCGAACTACTATTCTCATCTTGAATGTTAATCTCACAACGTTTTGGCCGATATAACCTCTGCCCTTCATGTGTATCTTTTTTATCTTAGGAATCTTTATCTCAAATCGTATAGATTCCTGAGTTCGACATAAAGATTCCTGAACCCGGCAAAACATACCTGAAGAAGGTCGGAGGTTACGTCGACCGAAAAGTTGTGACAAAAACATCCAAGATGGGAATAGTAGTCCGAATAATCCAAATAATACAAATTATATTTGTTTTGTCTGTCATGTGATGTTGTTGAATGAATCTATAAACTATATTTGATCATCTAACCTAAACATACATGACATCAGATCATGTGACTTGTTAAAAACTCATGTCTTAAAAATGTTGAATCATAATAAATCTTCTAAAACTATTAAATGTTCGAATATCTAAAAAAAAACTATCACATAACAAGGGATCAAAACTAAGGAATCAGGTGGAAAATTATAAAAAGATAAATCTAAACCTTTCTACACCCACAATCTCAAGCTCAATGCCCGTTTAACCATTACCAAGAACGATCTAAAGTTTACTTCAAATTGGCATCTCTTCTTTGTGATGTGTTAGTGTATTTGCACAATATTTAATTTCATAATTTATCTACAAATGTACCTTTGCGGTCCACAGCTAATTTTGTCCGGGCACTGATGTGCTTCAAATATTTTAATTGTGCAATCCATATATAGAACATAGAATATAAGTAGGTTGCAGTGTATTAGAAGAATGATAGAGGAAAGGTCAATGGAGTTAAGAATAACCTGAGAAATGCCAGGTGGCATTGGTCCATATACATTCACTAGCTCATCAAGATGTTGCCGAGTTTTCGAATAGTTTAATCTGACCCGGCTTCAAACATTTTAAACCAGTTTTGGAGTATTACAATCATATAAGGTTCCATTTACTCTGATTAGAATTGTAAAAGTAACTCTGGTGAGTTTAATGCTTACTTTAGAATAATTGTCTGTATCTTTAGATAAAAATTAATCTAAAAAAATAACAGGAGTTGTTTCAAAAGAATTTCAATTTATTTAAAAAAACATAATAAAATAAATGTTATTATTAAACAATTCGATAACTAAAAACATTTCAATATATAAAGAACTAGAAGAATAGAATTAATCCACCAAACAGAACACATTTGCATAACTTTAATGTCTCTTCATGAAAATTAAAATCAAGATATAATTCTACTAAACCTTATGTCTAGAATCCTTTTTTCTAATTTTGCTCAAAATCCATTAAATGATTTTGATTTTAGAAAATGTCTAAAATTTAAGGCTTAAGGGGCCTTAAGAAGAAATTCAGCGAACCTTGCCTAATTGATGTCTATCGACTATCGATCAAATTCAATGGAAAGCTGATTTCAATTTTCAGATGGAAGGTTGTGTTCGTATTATGCTCCCTAAAATACCTTAAAATACTCCAAAGAAACTGAAATCTGGGGAATATTTATTAATTTATGTCTGATACCTATAGTTAAAATTTCACAAAAATCGGAGATATCAGAATTTTCATGAACGGCTTGCACCCCCTTTTTCACTCTTTACATAACACTAAAATAAACTAAATAAATCCCACATTTTCCACCCTTACGCTTATTAGTTCTGTTCCAAAATCCATAATTACATGTTAATTAGTTTAGGAGTTAATGCTATATATATTAAATATATAAACATAGGCACATACTTAACTTTATATAAACAGGGATGTTCCTTTTGTGTATCTTACATTTGGGTGCAAAATTTTAAACAGTATTTATTACAAGCGAAAATATTACCAATTGTAAAAATATACATTTGATCATATTTCAAGAAAAAACGTAATATTTTTACAAAAAATCAGATAAGTATAATATTATTTATTTTATTTACTATACTAGTAAAAATATGCTCCCTTCGGTTGCATGTGTTTGCTAGTTTAATTGTTTTGGGCTATTAAAATAATTTCCAACGATATTGATAATGTTTACCCATTCATTTATTTTTTTATTGTCGGTTATGTTTGAATTCATGTTTGGAAATATGACGTAAACCATAAATCTATGACGTCATGCCAAATCTATAATTATTTTATTATGGTAATGTTTTAAGATCTATTTATAAGAAAGTTGATAGAACTTAAAACTGAAGATCTCAGGGTTTCGGTTTCGATTTTCGGTCATGGCATCTGCTTTATTCATTGGGAACTAATTATTTACTATTAATGTAATATTCTCCATTTCTAAAAGTAGTTAAGATCTCTGATATTTCGAAATTAGACAGATTCTGCAATATATTTCTTACGTTTTAAAAATTGTGACTAACAGACGGACAAAATCTGTATTTATATAAGATAAGAAAGATAAATTTGCATTTCAAATAAATATATTGAAGCAGTAGTCAAATATTCTTAAATAGCTGACATAAATAGGAGACGGATGGGGAGAGAAGAAATATACATATAAATGTAATTTGTAAATTTATTGATGACGTCGATGAGATATGAGATAATTGCATCGAAAAAATAATATATAGGTTAGAAACGAGGATGAATTAATAAAACAACATCAACAGATATTGAGCAAAAGTGAGTAGCTCATTAATTGTGGAATCTATGAAAAAGAATGAATAAAAATAATATGCGATGACAGTGCTTAAATGCTGTGAATACCAAAGAGTGGGGACTTATTTATGAAATCTAGGTGATTTGGATGTGAATAATGACTTGGGAACTGAAACTGGAAATATGATCCTTGCATAAAAATATTGGTTCAAACTTTTAGGAAATGTTTATTTGTTTGTTTTTTTTTTTTACTAAAAATGGTCGCCGCTTATCGAGGCCAAAAGCAACTCAAGAATAAGCAGTGGTGGGATTCAGCCGGTTCGCGCGAACCGGTTCCTAGACAGTCACACTGTTTGCGAACCGGTTACTAAAATCTTGGAAAACGTGACACTTTGATAAAAAAAAATTCACAATGCACCCCACAAGTGGCATTTTTGTCATACGGTCCGACAAAGTTAGGTCAAGTTCGATAACTCCGTAAGGTTCACACATCCAAAGTACACCGGGAGGTCACGTGTTTTTTTGTTTTGATAAATTATGCACGTGTTAGTTTGTTTTGAAACGTAGGGAACGTGGAAAAAAATTTTATTTGGAAGAAATCTATAAAATATCTATATTTTATTTGGAAGAAATCTCTAAAATTTTATTTGGAAGAAGTCTATAAAATAATAAAACGAGAAATTATTTTATTTGGAAGAAATCATTTTATTTGGAAGAATCTATAAAATAATAAAACGAGTTTTTTACGGAAAATTTTGAACTTACGGAAAAAGATATATTTGACGTAATATGAACCAACTCTGAAAAATAAACAATTTGGTACTTGTGCAGTTTTGATACGCGAGTGTACGAAGTAATAAGTATTTAGAAAGCCATAAATGAGTTGTATTTGATTTCATTTTTCATTCATGTACATACATATAGAAAGATGATCATGAGCTTACTAAAATTGCAAGTCCGCGATACGCGGATGCACCGATTTACCCTGGTAGTTCTAATATTTAAGATAGAACCTGTTCCTAAAATATTTGAATCCCACCACTGAGAATAAGGGTTAATGAAATGGAATCATAGTCAGGATCAAGTCGGAATACCTATGAAGACACTTCATGACATGAATCTGTTGAGATTGGATTTGAAAACGACCAAGTTGTAATCCACAAGTAAGCAGTCTTGTGGAAATGTGTTCCACAGATGGAAAGCCCCTGCGAAGAAGCTCTGTGTGTGGAAATTCTGCCAATGCGAGGCATATGGAGGAAGAAGGAAAGTTCTTTGCAATTGTGGTAATAAGACGATTCCTTGCTGTAAATGTCTTATAAGACGAAACTAGAGATTTGGGGCTCAGTTAAGCTCCCTCAATGGAAATAACGATTGAGTAGAGAGAGACTAGCGATGTCTCTTTATGCGAGAAAAGGGCTGTAAGGAACAGAAGAAATCATAAATTGGAAAATTAAAAATGAACGATTGCAATCCCAGGAATTTAGTTGATAGCATTGTAGTGAGAAGGAACGTAATGGAAGAAAGAACAGAGAGAGAGAGAGAGAGAGTTATAACCAGAAAAATAATGGCTTGTGCTACCAGATCAGGCTGTCTGAAGATACCAGATTCCTTATTTAAAATGCACCAAACATTGATGTTATTGTTTATTTTCCTTTCCCCTTGCAAAAACCCAATCATGTTCTGCAAAGCTAAAAACAAAAACAACAATTTTCCTTTACAAAAAACAAAACAAAACACCATGAATTAATATTTGAAGATATAAAGAAATTGAAACATAAAAACTGTTATCAAAATGATGGGATTTGGCATTAAATAACCCGAAAAGAGTTGATATGCCGTAAAACAAAACAACCAAACCAAACTAAACCTTTATAAATGTTCAGACCTGGAAACTAGCAAATGAATATAAGGATATCATGTAGGGCAGTGTCTATGTGAAATAATCTAGGTTAATCATATTCGATGAAAATATGCACATTTCATTGTCAGATGGTTGAAGTGAGCACACGTCATGAAACATTTTTTCAATTTTAGGAATTGTATATTGACATGGATCGAAGGAAAAGATTAGAAATATTGATTAAAAATAGACAACCCAAAGTGGATTCATGAGCAAGAGGGTAAATGGTGTGACATAAACTGCTGTCTGTGCTCATGTAATAACATTTAGATGCTTGTGTGTAAAGATAGTGTTAGTATGGTAAATATTCATGCCAGGTTGAAAACTAAGTAGAGTGGAATTTTCCAATTAGAATTCGAGTAAGAGCTATGTGTCCCGGCAATGACGCCACAGAGACAGGAAGCTGCTAGTTTTACATGGCGAATGAGCAGAGTTCTTTTTCTTTCCACTAAATCACAAACGACAGTAGTTGAGTTTGGATAGCTTCTTCCTCCTCTACACGGAGGAGGGGGTAGGGGTTATTTTATGTGTATGCATGTATACTAGAAAGAAAAAATAAAACCCCAAAGAGATTTTTAAAACCCAATTGCATTTGTGGTGCTTCTTTATTAATAATGAAAACTGTTATTAAGAAAAAAAAAATAATATTATTAATAATAATAATAAGAAGAAGAAGAAGAAGAAGAAGAAGAAGAAGAAGTCGTCTACAACGACAGAGAGAATAGAAGATGGAAGCCTGGCTGCTGCATCGCCACTTTGACTACAGAAATACAACAAACGGGTCCCGTGGATGAACCGTAGGACTTGCAAAGGACATGTAGCAGTCATAATGACTTATTTTCTCTCCCGGAGAACTGTCTCTGTTAGGTGATATGGTCACACATTGATCAATCAGCTTCCAGAGCACATATATTTTATCAGTCCCAAGAAGGACTATTCATCCCTTTGGCAATCACAGACGGTGAGAAGAGAGTTTCCTGAAAACCACTAAGAAGGATGCCACCTTCCTCTCCCCTGCCTTGATCTACTTGATTCCCTAGCATCAACTATCTTCACTCAAAGATAAGCTGCTCGTACACTGTCAGCAGCGAAAGAAATTTCTTATTTCATTTCTTCAATCAGGCACTATTCAACTTTCTTCAACCTATTCGAAACGGTGTAGATAATAACTTTAATAAATCCCTTTTCATTGTTGTTCCTAGAAGAGGTTTTGTTTTTCCCTTCGTGTAACGTTCTCGTTTTATCAATAATATTATAGGAGTTGGTCTAAACACCCTCTGCTAAGAACAGCTTCTATAGACACCTCGGCGCTCGAGGAGGACACTCCAGCTATGCTACATTAAGATAGTCTGTCCAGAATCGACTAAGGAACGATTTCAGCTCATTACATAACACATTAAAATTTGAAGTTGTAATTACACCAAACCTGAACAAAAAACAAATCTGAGAGAAAACAAATTTTCCCAGGGTTGAATCATTTATTTGGATTGCAGAGTCATTGAAAAGCCTGGGATCATCAAAGGAAAATCGGTCCCTACCAAATCGAAACTCATATCAGCAATACTTCAGAAAACGAATTTGCTGAAACAATAAATAGAACAACCTTGAAATAACAACTGCCAGTTCAATCGATTTTAAAGTACACGATCAATAAACAATAAATATACTGTCTAGAACAAAAACATTTTGATATTGTCGTTGATTTATTTCTCTCTCCTTTAAATTCATGTTGTCGGTTTATTTGTCTATTCCTTATTTCCTTCTTCTCTTCTTTCTTTCCTTTCTTTCTTTCTTTATCTCTCTCTCCTCTATTCTCTCTCTCTCTCTCTCTCTCTATCTTTATTTCTTGTTCCACCACCTCCTTTCTTACTGCAATTCCACCAACTAAGTCCATAGAGATTGCCATCTTTCAATTTTATCCCCCAACCACTTCTCAAAATGCACTGCACTTTCTCTCTCACCCAATAAATGACTCCTTCTCTCCCTGGCCTTCGGGTAAGGATTAAGGTGTAGTATCTGTTCTGTCTTCGGTTAGAGAATACGAAGTCCTTCTTGACTGGGGAAATTTTGATTTTTGCCCCAATCCAGAGTGCCCAGTTTTGGGGAGCTGGATATTCCCACGTAAACAACCGACCTCATGTCTAACTTTGATCTCATCAGTTTTCCTCCTTTGCAGGTAAGAACACTTTCCTTTTCCATCACAGATAGTTGCATTGATAATAATGATGGTACACTAATTTCCTGAAACAGATATTGGATTTGTAAAAGAATTTTTATGAAGTTTAATTATTCTTTATTTGCTGAAATCTTTTCATAAACATCTAAAAAATTACATTTATCTATTCTATAAGAATTATTAATTTTTGCCGAAAAGTTTTAGGTTTGAAATAAAAAAAAATCTAACTTAAAAACAACTTTACATTTTTCCTTGTAGTTGGAAAATTTGTGGAGATTGTTCATTCATTTCCTATTTAAATAGCCATCTCCTTATATATATAAAGCAAGGTATATATATATATATATATATATATATATATATATATATATATATATATATATATATATATATATTTCTATGCATAGGATCACCTCCTAAACTAATGAATCGTTCATTATGAATGATAGAATATGCATTCTAAGCAATATGATGGAAAGAGTGGGAAACAACTTTTAAAATAAGCGAAATACAAAAAGTTTAATAGAGAAAAGAATTGTCTACATCAAAGTTTGAGTTATGTTATGTAATTGGTAGATTCCAATATGGCGGCTTGAAATTAGGGCCACGTTATGACCGATGTTTGGGTTAGGGTTCTCTAATAATCTTCTTCAATGTGAATTTTGTATGTTTTTTCCTTGCTGTTTTTCATCTTTCTTCTATTTTTCTTTGGACAAGTATGCTTATTTTAATAATTAAATCAAGTTGTCTGACGAGCAGCATGTGTCAACTAAAGACTGTCTTTTTGTTTACATGTTGTGAAATGTTCGTAAGATGATAAAAATATAAGCATTCGCAGGAATAAAATATAAATTCAAATAAATAATGATGGCAGACTGACGTTCTAACTTGATCATTGTAATTCAATCAATCAATATATACAGGGTGGGCAAAAATAAGGGTCCTATTTTTAAAAATTCATAACTTTTTTATTTATTGATTTAAAAAAAAATTTTTTTTAGAATAAGTAAAGGACCCCTTCCGAAGCAAGCATGAGCCGTATTAGCCCTAAGGAACGTACCCTCATTTAGAAAACATTATTTTTGCTTAAAAAACTCAAAACAGTGTAAAAAACAATACTTTAGTTTTTGTAAGTTTTAAGAAGTGTTTTTCGGCTAAAATTTGCTTTGTTTATTTCAAAAAATCTCGGAAGGGTCAGTCTACACACACATAAAGTTTGGTGAGTTTAACTTTTATTTTGTGGAAGTTATTCAAATTTAAAGATAGGACCCTTATTTTGGCCCACCCTGTATATATATTTTATGCATTAAGCTGATTTCTTTTTGTTTATGATTTTATTTATGCGGATAATATTACCAAACAAGCGATTATTTAGTCCGTTGGGCGGGATATAAGCAAAGAATACCACAAAGTGAAAGATGAAACTTGTACAGGATTCGAACCTGTGCCTCAGATGAGGGACCGCCTAAACATGGGCGTTGTCTTGGACCACTTGACTAAAATACAGAAACTACAACTTTATATATAGAGAGTCATATTGGGCAACATGTTTCCAATTTAATGTGTACGTATATTTGGTGGTGTCTAGCTAAATAAATAAATAATGTCGAAATAAAGAAATTAAATAAAAGTATGTTATTTGCAGATGGTTCTTTTTAATGTTCTTGTGTATCAAAATGTGGAAGATATATTTTTTCTTTTTAAGTATTTTGTATTTTATGTAACCTTTTGTTCACTTTACCATTTGAACCAATAGATGGTCTCAGTTAATCACGTCATTTTACACAAGAATGAACGCAATTCCAAACAATATAGAAAACACATTTAAGATAAGTGTAAGCATAATCATGAACAGGAAAGAAAAGACACTCTTTATACTAGATCGGGTTACAAGTCTATCGTGAAATACACCTTTTGTAATGAATGCTTGTAGAAGCGATTATTGGTACTTGACGAGTGTCAAAAGAGTTTAAAGATTAGAAGACCAACAAATACTGACACTGAAAATTGGTTTTAATCCAAGAAACTTGAGATATCTTATAATTAGGAAAAGTATGGACTCTGAAAAATTCTTATGAGAATAAATACAGAGAGAGTGGGAAGGAGAGAGAGAGGGGCACACACACACACGAATTTAAATAGATCACAAGGCGAGAAAAGTTATGATCAGTAAATAATGGTAAAATATTCTGGACAGCTAAAGTTAGAGGCAATGAACAAGATGATCAGTTTATACAAGGTGTTTCCGAAAAGGTTCAAAAGTTTGTAGTACAAAACAGTAAATAATGCTGATAAAGACATTTTCCTTTGCAGTTTGCTCATTTACTTTCTCTCTCTCTCTCCCTCTCTCTCTCTCTCTATCTCTCTCTTCCTTTCTTTATTTCACCCTCTTTCTTTCATATATATATATATATATATATATATATATATATATATATATATATATATATATATACTGTGTATTTAGGCAGCATTTTTTCTGATGGTCTTTTTTCTATTAAAATAAAATCTGGATGAATATTTTTTACATCTTAAATTGGAATGTAATTTTAAAACTACAAATCGAATAATTGTATGGGAAATTAACGGCTTTTTAAAGAGAATTTCGGATGCTGAAAACATACACAAGCCGTTTTTAAAAGCCACTAGGGGTGATCAGATATTTAAGAAACGTTGATGTAACATGAAATAGAAATAGTCATCTTCGAAAGTATTCTGTCCATTTAGACGTTTTTTCCTTTAATTCATTTATAACATGGTTTAATTACCGCCGCCAAGGCCGGTTTTATGTTTTCAGTTTGTTTATCACTATGTTTGTTTATGTACAGCCTAGCGTTCACATCGCTTGACCTATCGTCACCAAACTTGGTCAAAGTATCGATCATGTTCTAACTTATAACTGAGTTAATTTTGAGATGTCTGTGTCAAGGTCAAGGTCACGAAAATGGTGAACGTCACACGTTTGGTGATAACTTTGCATCTGTTCATCGTAAAGACTTGCTACTCTTTGATAACAGTAACCACCATGCCAAATTTCAACTTCATCAGATAAAAGATTTCGAGTTATCATTTCCATGGCATAACTTCGAGAATATTTCATACAATATGGAGAAGTAAGTCCCAGATAAAACTTACTTACTTTGTCAGGTGAGGGGTATGTAAAATGAATTCCCTGAACAGAACGGTTTTTCATAACTTTTATGTCACCTTACGAATGTTAAAATAAAGATATTATGATGCTAAACCTTATGTTTAGAATCCTTATTTCAATTTTGATCAAAATCCATTACATGATTTTGATTTTAGAAGATGTCTAAAATTTATGGCTACAGCTTAAGAGGTCTTGAAAAGAAATTAAAATTCCGGGAATCTTGCTTAGTTAGTGTCTAATGACTATGGATAAAATTTAATGCAAATCTGATATATTTTGATTTTCAAATGGGAGGTTGTGACTATATTATGTCCTCTAAGAACCCTTTAAAATGCTCCAAAGAAACTGAAATTAATATTTATTAATTGATGTCCAATACCTATTGTTAACATTTCACAAAAATCGGAGGTATTTGAATGTTCATGACAGCCTTCCACCCTCCTTTTACCTCTTTTGCTTAAACAAAATTAAACTAAATATGACCCACTTATGCTTAGCAGCTGTGTTCCAAAATTCATAATGATCGGTTAATTAGTTTAGGAGTGAATAATCTTGTACATACAAATATATAAATATATAAACATACCTAACCTTTATTTAAGGGTAGATTTTAAACTCCTCCCACTTAAGGTTACCAGTACTACAATCTAAAAGCTTATGGAAATAAAAAGCTACATTCAAATTATTTTATTCAGAAATTTACAGTTTTATAAATTGAGGCATTTTACATTAAACAGTAAAAAAGTACTTGACCAGGAGACAATATATATATATATATATATATATATATATATATATATATACAAAGGAAACAAACATGTCCATGTCAAAAGTAAGTGATCCTTTGTCATGTGAAAGGAATTTAGAATGACCAGAAACAAACAGTGAATGATAAATGGAAATGTATAGAACCGTGTTCGATAAAAGTAATTCTGCTGATCGTTTGTTCTGGTAAGCAGGAACCCATGTTCAAATATAAAAAAAAATGATTTGCATTATCAAATTGAAATCCTGCATAAAAAGAACAAAAGAATAGAAACGAAACACAAATCTCGATTTTGCTGTCAAAATGTCAGTGATTAGAAACTTTTGTTACTTAAAAATAAAAGTAAACACTGCATGAACCTTTTTTATTTGAAAGGAATTTGTAACAGACAGAGACAAGAAGTGTTTGATAAATGTAATTTTGTTCATCTTTTATTTGCATAAGCATGAATACCAGAATCAAGCATTGCGAAAAGTAAAAGGAAATACTATTTGGATCATCCAATTAAAACATGTCTGAGAGGAAAATGGTGTAGATAGAGGGAGTGTCCTATGCCTAGATTGAAAATGTAGAGTATCTCACATACAATAGCAAGATTGAAATATGGAATA
Organism: Sepiola atlantica; assembly: GCA_963556195.1. Classification (NCBI taxonomy): domain Eukaryota; kingdom Metazoa; phylum Mollusca; class Cephalopoda; order Sepiida; family Sepiolidae; genus Sepiola; species Sepiola atlantica. The sequence goes on from OY744515.1 coordinate 65,247,626, forward strand.
ATAACGATGCAACAAAAATATGTGTACTATGAGAAAGTATTCCTGGTGGGTGGCACAGCAGTAGATTTGAGTGTGAGAGTTAAAATTCTTTCAAGTTCCTGGATGTATAACTATTATAAGAAAAATTATCAAGTAGGACTAAATATAAAAATCGATGAAACTTAAGCAAACAAAATGTATAGTTTCTGAAAAAGTGTACCAATAATTGGTCTAAATTGATGTCAAAAACAGATTTGTATATGTAGCTTTTGGTTAGAAATCTATACCCATCAACGGTACAGGTGAAAATTTCACTCTACTTTATATATAAGATATACTATTTGATTTTATTAGCAACACCAATAGAAACTATTTGATTGTCCTTCTTTCATATTATTGATGTTATTTATGTTGTAAATCTTTTCCAATGATTAAGTCTGTTTTATTGAGTGAATTAAAAATAACAATTGATCACTCTCTGAATAGTTTAAAAGTGAATCTTGTGTTCTGGAGAGCATGGCCCACTTTGTTACAGTCGTACAAGTGACAACGATCTTCTTTGATGCAGATGTTTTTACTTTTCCTAAATTAGTTAACCAACTAAACCCAACACATAGGTCAGAGAATTCACTGAAAACATCATATTTGTCAAGCATATAGGTTATCCTAAGGACAAATCGGTTATGCTGGTATGGTCATTTGAAGCATTCATTCTCTTGGATAAACCATTGCAGAAGCATGGATGTCTTGAATCAGAGGAAGATTGGCCAGCCAAGGGAAACTTGGAAGCAAGTGATTAAACAAGACCGTACAGAAATCTGGAGACAGTTGACCTGCTGAACCAGGAGGACTGGCGAGTGAGATTGCGAAATATCCAAAATTGTTTGACCCCTGGACAAGGGAAAAGTGACGTTAAATGAAGATAAAGAGAAAGAGAAAGTTACCTTCTCAAGGTTTGTGAGTCTAGTCTATCGTACTATGTTATCAATTGTTGGGGGATAGAATAATTGGATTCAGATTATCCCCAAAGGATTCAGCATCGTTGACAGAAATTAAATATAGCATGGCAAGCCTGCACATCTACTCTACGATTTTTACCTTAAGAATGACAGTACTTATTCACCAAGGAAATAGCTTATTGCACGATTATTGTGTATATATATATATATATACACACAAATGTATAAGTGATCCCCTAAATTCGAAGGTACACATATGTGTAATTTATTGTAGAAATTGTAGCATTGCTTGAATAATTATCACTTGATGCAATATCATTTATGATGACAAAACGATAAAAACGATATTATGGGTTCGAAATGTTCAAAACACTCGTTCAGCAAAATACAGTAAATTTTCGTTTTTGGTTTTAATTTTCTTTTTACTTCACACAAAATAGAATAAAAATCAATCGCAAATTAAAATGCCATTTTATAAGAGTTTTCCTATTATTTCATTTTTTGATACTTTTATAGGAAGGGATCCATATCGGCTTGAATGTTTCCGATTGCGATTTATGGAACACACCAGAAATGACCGAGCCGTTGCAGAACAGTCAATTAGTACCGACAATAAATTAAACAACTTCTTCATTTTTCCCTGATTTAAGGTCAGGGCCAATTACCCCCCCCCCTTCAGTGTTAAGAACGTTTTTTATAATTTTCTTCAATTCATTAAGTGCATCAACTTTATTTAATTTAATTTTTTTTTTAAGAAGGTTTTTCAACTTTTCTTTTTTTTTAAGGGGCTAAATTTTTTTAACCTTAAGGGTAACCCTAACCTAACCCTAACTTAATTCTAACTTAACCTTTTTACATTATTTTGCAGCTTTCAAATCATAAACTGCTTCGGCTATATCTGGTTTGTTCTGTAAACCGCAATCGGAAACATTCGGGCCGATATGGGTATCCTTCTACAGAAGCACCCTTTTTGTTTTATATATTTAGTATTGAGAAAATGATTCTTGTGCAATTTAAAATTACAAATGGGAAGCCATAATTTACATAATAAAATGATTTTTATTTGAACTCAACATATTTTCACCACTTGACAAAATTAACTGTAGAACAAAAGCATCGAAATAAATCTTCGTGAATTTAATAAGCCAAAATATCTGCTTAATATTTGATCTGAGAGTTTATTTGAAACTTTTATTCGTATTATGAATACCAAGAATTAATAAGAACTACCAAAAACGCAGCAGTTACTGATAATGCGTTTGATTAAATCTAAATAACCGATTTAATTAAAAATCCATGATTTATATCCTATAGAATAGACTTAATGAGAATAAATTAGTAACCACAGTTTTTTTTTTCTTTCTGTTTGTTGTTGTCATCTTCGTTGTCCAAGTAGTGACCATTTTCGTAATAATGTAGAAATAGAACAAGGAAAATTGCATATAAAGTAAAGAAGAGAAGGGTAGGATGCAGGCTTCGGGTTAGGAGGAAAGGAACAACATTAATGAACAGATGATTAGACAAAGGAAGAGGGAGAAAGAGGAGGCTTAGTGTGGTTCAAAGGTAGGTAGGAGCAAGGTATGAATGGAGGAAGGAAAGAAGGGAGTAAAGAATTAAAGAAAGGTAGGATGGAAGATACGGTAGAAGGAAGGAAAGGAGGCATGATAGAAAGAAAGAAGGTAGGAAAGGACGAAGGAAAGAAAGTTGGTAGGATGGAAGGATAGAAAAGGAGGAAGGAAGGGATGAAAAGATTGAAAGGGGGGAGGTAAAAAGGAAGAAAAAGTAGAAAGGAAGAGGAAGAGGAGAGATGGGGAAAGGAGGAAGCTTAGTGTAGTCCGACAGAAAGAATGAAAGGTAGAATGGAAGATATGTTAGAAGGAAGGAATGGAGGAAGGAAAGAAAGAATGATAGAAGATGGGCTAGAAAAAAGGAAGATTGGTAAGGACAACGGAAGGCAGGTCGGTAGGACGAAAGGAAAGAAAAGAAGGAAGGAACAAACGAAGTAAGGTAGAAAAGAAAGGTAGAAGGAAGGAATGAAGGAAAGAATGCAGGAAGGAGAAGAAATCAATATAAATGAAATAAGTGCAAGAACACTCGGACAACCTTGCCTTTGCTCGGCTGCCTGTATGTGCAGCTCACAGGCATTAAACATAGCATTGTGGTTGGGTGGCAAATCGTTCGGTTGTTAGCATAGTATTATTTCTTCACTAGTGCTACTTAACTGCATTGCCATGCAATATACTGGAATCCGAATATCATAGAACCTATATCCCTCCCCCTCTCTCTCTCTCTCTCTCTCTCTCTCTCTCTCTCTCTCTCTTACTGTTCTTGTTAGGATGCTAGACTCCTGTTCAAAATTAATATAAGGAGAGAATTGACTAGTGATGAGACGATTCCAATATTTTTCCTGATTTTGATACAATTACCGATTGCGATTCTAAAATCGCCTAATCGCTTAAATAAATAAAATTTCATGTGGGGGGGGGGGGGGGGTAGTCATCATCTACTTTTTAATGTAAATATAATTTTCTTTATAATTTGACAAATTTCTTACTGTTTTCCCTTTATGCATTATATCCAAGATTTTGATAAACTTATTGTGAGATTTTCATGTATATTTTTCACTCGTGCCATTTTCTCCTTATTTATTCACTCGTGCCATTTTTACTCGTATCATTTTTACGATACTATTTTTGCCTAAATGCGTTATTATAATCTATAAATTTTAGTATAACTGGTAGATTTAAAATCAATAAATATTTATGGTTTTTATCATTAGTACAAGCAATAAAACAAAAAGTTTTAAACAACAACATTTTTTTTAATGAAAAGAATCGTTTTGGGAATCGGTAATTGGGCACAAATTTTTTCCGATTATGATACTCCAAAAATTTGGATTTTTCTGATTCCGACACTGGAATGAGGCAAACAAATTCGATACAATGTAGAATCGACATATTATTTATAAAAATAAATGTTATATTTTATATGCGTTATTATTCGTCCGATTGACATGGCCTTCAGGCTGGGATCAAAGTGTGGCATTTGTTTTGTCAGAGGAGAAGGAAATCTATTTTGACTGTGGCAATTTTCATTTTTGTCCAATCTAGAGTTCTCTTTTTTAGGGAGCTGTATATCCTCCACATAAAAAATCAACCTTGCATCTAACTTTGCGCTTGTTGAGAAGCAAGTTAATAGAGACAAATGTAAATAAAACAACTCCTGTGTGTGTGGGGGTGGGTGTTATTTGAAGACTTTGGTGAGTAGCTATTGGGTAATTTTAAATAAGTTTTAATGATACTTTTTTATATATTTTTTATCTCAAGAGGAATCAGAATGTCTACTAAAATTGATAAATCATCATATTACATTTTCAGATTATTAGATTTGAAGAATTAAAAACAATCTTAAAAATTGCAACTTTTCAAGGTTGTCATAATTTATTGAGTCAATCATGAATTAGAGAATTGTGGTGTATTTGACAAAAAATGATTTTAACTTTAAGATAGTATACATAGTACGATTGAACCTTGAAAATCGCTTTTGCTGTGTATAATATGCAGAAACAGATAAGATGAATGTAAACAATATGTGCATTCATATATTATATACATACTTACATGCATAGATATATATATAAATTATATTCGTGTTCGTAAATTATATATATATATATATATATATATATATATATATATATATATATATATATATACACTCACATATTACTATAAAAGAACTTGTAAAATAAGTGAGATAGAAAAACTTTAATAAAGAAAACAATATGTGCATTCATATATTATATACATACTTACATGCATAGATATATATATAAATTATATTCTTGTAAAATAAGTGAGATAGAAAAACTTTAATAAAGAAAAGAATTGCGTACATAAAAGTTTGAGTGATATTATCCAATAAAATTTTAATACAAATGATGCACATGCATGTGAGCGTCAATAATATGTATATACACAGCAAACTCCTAAACTAATGAACTTATAATTATGAATATGGGATACGTTTTCTAGGCAACACGGTGAGTGGCATGGGCAGATTTTCTTTTGTTGTAAACTTTGCTATTTAGGAGATTTGCACCTACCCCCACCCAAACAAACGAAAAAGAAAAATTAAAAACTAATGCTATATATATTGCCTATCCTGTGACGAGCATTTTGCTAGTTGATTATATGAACAAGTATATTTATGTTTGAAAAATATTAAAAATGTTCAAAGTGATAATTGGGATCATAATAGAACCCCCCTCCCCATCAATAAAAAAATTAGTGGTCAGTGTTTATATTATAAACTGTAATATAAGAGTTATAAGCGCTCGTCTCAATATTTTATGCAACTAATTACCCAGTGAGATTTTAATTCATAATCGGTCAATGACTTGGCTCTGCAATACAAAGGAAAAGTACGAAAGTAGACAGTATTGAGCCTTCACCTAATTAGGTATATAGTTTTAGAAATATATGGGATAAAAATAAACATAACGATGGCAAGAGAAAAGAAAACACAAACATTTAAATTGGAACATTTTATATATGATATGCAGCAGAGATAAGACGGAAAGAAAGAGAGAAAGATATGAAGATGTGTTGTGGTGCAAATAATTGATATTTGCAAGGCTTATCTTGTTCTGTTGATATTTTGTCCAAGTAACAGTTCTTCAGGTCATTGTATTTTCTGTGATGATTCATTAGGTGAGAAGAAAGTGTCTTTGGGTTAATCGTTTTTCTCAGTTGCTTCTTCCCATGAGTGCTATTAACGCCTGTTGTAGTAGTCGGAGCGATATTGAACCGACTTTCTTCTCCGAAAGCCAGAACGAAAAGAGGAAAAATGTTTAAAACTACATTGGCTTTTTGACCACACTGGTTTCGTTAGGAGAACTATGATTGGTTCATCTTTAGCAAATCACAGAAATCATTACAATGCAGCCCGTTCAAAGGGGGGTAACTCTGAATGTCTTGCAATAATTTTTTCTAACAGCCAAAAAGATTCATTTAGTAATTTATATTTATAGCTAAGGATGGAGTGAAGGAGGTAAAGAGGAGCAAATAGCAAATGTGTATCAGTTTGAAGCGAACCAAGTGACTTGCTCAAATGCGCTGTTGGGAAAGTCCATTATTTTAAGCAGAGTGAAGTGTACAAATATTGACATGTGAACATTTATTGAATGATGGCATGTTAAACTTTAAGTGGTAAGACTAAAAAAATCAATCAGCAGTCAATAGAAGAATTCAAGAGAAGATGATTGGTGGAGGCATTGATGATGTTTATAATAATGTCCAGATGGTGATGATAGGGATTAGAACATAATCTCATCAATACTTTCCTCTACCAAACTATTAAAGTGGACATTATCAGAAGTGTAGGTTGATTCCTAACTGTTAAAAACAAAGATGACTAAAGTAATTGAATGTTCATTTACAGTCTGAAGTCATTTGCTTTACGAAATTGATTGGCCATAATGCCCTTTCCCAGCCACTTCATATTTTCGATATAAATAGAAGCAATTCTTTCATTTCAAGTAATATTATTTCATTAGTACCAATGTAAGTGAGGGTATGATTAGAATGATGTTTAATGATATGGACTGTAGAACCAGCTAATATCAAGTCCTGTCAAATCTGTTCGATTCAATTACTTGAGAAAAGGTAAAAATCCAGACTAGACTTTTGCTTTGTGTAAAATTACTTGTAAATATATCTACAATAGTCATCTACAATTATTCATACTAACAGAGAAATACATTATTCAGTCAAAAACCATTATTATATATTGATAATGATGAGTGGGTTGTGGTTGCTTTTTTATAATTTCTTTTATTATAATTCAATATTTAAAATAAAGACTATGGATCAAATTTAATGAAATTCTGAAATATCTGAATTTTCATATGTAAGGTTGTGCTCATATTATGCCCCCGAAAACCCCTATAAAATGCCCCAAAGAAACTGAAATTTGTGAAATATTTATTAATTGATGTTGTCTAATACGTATTGTTAAAATTTCACAAAAATCGGTGGTATCTGAATTTTCATGAAGAGCTTCTACCCTCTCTTTCTCCCCTTGTCATTAAACTAAATGTCGACCACGTTACCAACCTTTACACCTAGCAGCGGTGTTCCAAAATTCATAATGATCGGTGAATTAGTTTAGGAGTGAATCATATATATACAAATATATAAACATATACACATACCTAACTTTATATAAATATATATATTTAGTAATGGGACGATTCCAATATTTTTCCCGATTCCGATATAATAACCGATTCTGTTCTAAATTCCTGATTTTGTTTCTTTTAAAACCTATAAATATTTTGCTATAGAGCTGTTTTTTATTTTTATTTTCGGATTACCGTAAAAACCCATCTAATATGTGCATATATTTTTGCAAACGTAAAAATACACTAGTGAAGGGAGGATATATATTTTTTAGTTTCTCTGATAGTTTAAAATCATTAAAGATTGATCATTTTATCATTAGTACCAGCAATGATAAATTAAGTTTAAAAAAAAACAATTATAAGAATCGTTTTTGGCCTTGGAAAATAGGCACAAATTATTCCGATATCGATTCCGATACCCAAAAAGTTTCGATTTTTCCGATTCTCGATTCCGATTAATCATCCCAACACTAATATATATATATATATATATATATATATATATATATATATATATATATATATATATATGATTATCACTTTATTACAGAAGAAAGCCATCCTTACACGATCGCAATACCCAGTTATGGATGCATAAAGAGCCTAGATTTACTTTTACTGCAAATATGATACACTAATATACCGGTTTCTGTTTTTATATACCGGTGTGCTTCTCCGTTTGTCTATTGCATATTTGATTGTTGGCATAGGATCTCATGTGACCAGCTCTCGACAGACAGGCTCTTCCACAGACTCCACATACATAGTCAGGCTGAAATAAATGTGGGGCGTTCGATATGTACCACATCCACAAAGCATTTTCAAGATGGAGTACTCTAGTAGTCGTCTTGCCTCAAACCTCCTGTAACTATCATAGATGTGCTTCCACCAAACCGAATGCTTCAAAGCTGTTCTTTCTCAGTCTACCACATTAATGGCAAAGGCATAGAGGAAGTACCACACAAGAGTTTGGAATATCTTGGACTTTGCATTAAAACAAGTGAGAGAGGAAGATCATGTCGGTTGTTCAGAAATGTAGGACAAACACTGACATTACAGTTCCGAAAAGCATAGAAGAGAGTCATTGAAAAGTATATAGAGACCAATCTCGGTGGAAGGATATGCATTCTTTTTGGAGGAACTGTATTTTCCACAGATTAAAGACTGACCTTGTGTCTAACTTTGCCCTCGTGGTGAGGCAAGTAAATAGGAACACCATTATCAATCCTTATTGGTTAAAAAAATGCACCATCAAAGTAGAAGCAGTGTGCTTTCATGTCTTCATAAAGTTGTCTAAGCATTGTGACAAATCCTGGCTGGAATCCAATTCTTCCGTGAATTGTCCAAAGTGTTGCTCCATTCAAAGTATCAAAAGATGCACAACAAGTTGTCTGATGCGCCTGAAGTTATTAGGCATAAAAGATCATATCAAATTGTGCCAGATCCAAAACCACTCTGGCATTCTGGGATAACCGAGGGACACACCCACCTCATGAACCTGTTAAGCAAGAGCTTCGAAAAAACCTTACCCAACACTTAAAGAAGGCTTATATCTCGATAGTTACCACAGACCAACCATGTTCCTTTCCCTTTGTCTAGTGAAATCAGAATTGTGTCTATTTAGTTCTGGGAAACAGGAACATCCATCTTTATATCAGATATCAGATGGCGGACATGTGCCATGATCTTGTCACGTCCATAGCAAAGTACATCAGCAGGGATGCCATTAAGGCCAGGTGCCGTCACGATATTTATTTCCTTACTTATTCTGTAGATTTCCCAAACAGTAGAGTGGTTCAATATCTCGTGGTTGATGTCCTTCTAAGGTAGACTATTGATAACACCTTCATCAAACACTGAAAGGTCGAAAAAGAGATCTGTGAAATGTTCAGTCTACCGTTTCACAATGCGATCGAGATTACTATGGAGGAGGGACACATCTCTAGACATCAGTGGTCCATAGATGATGATTGAGAACCGAAGATCCCCTGATCAAGTGGTACATTGCTTTGACATCTTCTTGTCATAGGCCTTATTTGGATAAGTATACAAAACACACAAAACAAATTCAAATAATTTTTATCTTTAAACTTTAAGATTTCTAAGCCAATTTTAATGTCCTATTTGATCTAAAAGAACAAACTGTAAGGATTTTATTAGATATTTTTGTACTTTATACATATTTTGTAGTTTTTTGTCCATAAGCAATAGCAATTAAAAACCGCTGCCATTATGAGTTTTTATTGTCCCTTTTCTGTGTGTATCTGGATTTCTTCTATACTATTTTTGTATTGGTTTCATTGTCTTTCTTCTTTTTAGTTGACTAATTATTTGTTGCAGACTTATTAAATTTTCATCATTTGATTGTATATCGATAAGAAGAGAAAACCACGTCGACTATTGATAGCTAAACATATCATGGACGAACAATCTAAATTAGATAAAGCTCCTGTTTGTAAACTATACTTTCTGCATACATTCACCCATCCTTTACAGGCTTAAAAAAAGCCCTTTCTCCCTCTACCCACTTCCATAACTTTCCACTTTTCTTCACGACTTTTTTTTTCGTTTTTCTTCTCCTTCTGCCCCACAGCCTAAAGTTTCTGATGCTTAGTTACATTAGGACCCGAGCTAACTCTGACCTCATCGTTAGGGTTAGGGTCAAAGTGGGAGTTAGAGTTAGGGTCAAAGTTAGCGCGGGTCCTAATGTAACAAAGTACCAACTTTCTTACTGCTATTTCGTGATTACCCTTCCACTACCCAACATTCTACAAACTACCCAACCATAACATTCCTCTTTACTGCCTTTTTCTCTCACCCACAAGTATGCACCCCTTTCTCTACATATCTACTCACTATCAAAACGTTGTCACCATCCAATCATTCTTAATCACACAACCACACTTACTCCTTCCCATCCTATTACTATCCATTACTTTACCCACCTCACGGGCTTTCCTTTCTCCCGTCATTACTTCAAACTGCTCGACTCTGTTCAAGAAATGCTTTTCTTGACAAAGTTCATCCTTTAAACATATCTTTCATACACACACACATATATAGAACTTGAATGACTACTTGAGAGAACTTGAATGCCTACTAGACACTTACCTCGAGTGTCTTCGGTCTCTCTGTACAGGGGTGTGTCAGGAAAACCTGACATAAGGATACTTCCTCTTAGAAGTAAACCCTATCTAAATATTCAAAATAACATAGTGTTCGAAGGCCAAATAAGATTCACTGGCTTATATGAGGAATGGTGCACCCTCTCCAAGTGATGTTTCCTCTAGTAACAGCACTAAGCTGGATACACCATCAGATTAGATGAATTCTTATCCTGGAATCTGGTAAGACTAAAAGACCACAAGAAAGATATACTATAACATAGTTAGCTGGTCAATTGGTCAACGTCTGATAGGTAAAAGAGAACTTTAATGAAATATTCGAATATCTATGTATCTCATATAGAGATCAAGTGTTTAGCTAGACCAGTTAGTGCCTCAAGCCGGGATCAAAACGCAACCGAGCTGACAGTCGGCGCTGCTAACCCCTACGCCATCATACGACACTGACTGAATGTAAGAAGTATCTCAATGTAAACATTGCAAATGCCAGGAACTCGAATTAGTTTTACCTAATGAGCTATGCCTTAAAGCTAAATGGCAGTTGTATGAATTACTTTTGTGAGGTGTCTATTTACTTCTTCTCTGCCTATATATATATATATATATATATATATATATATATATATATATATATATATGTGTGTGTGTGTGTGTGTGTGTGTGTGTGTGCAGGCGCATGTGTACACAAACACAAGCACACAATGTTCAATCTGTAAACTTTATAGGCTTAGATATATATGAAGTTTTATCTAAAGATTGTACTGTACATTGTTTGCTTGATACGACTTATAAGAATCATCAGATGCATCATCGAACGAGCAGATTTTGTTTAAAACTATGTTTGAAATGATCAAAACAGACTGACAAAGTTTTGTTTCCAATTTAATACAAAATTAATTCATAAAAATTCAAACATCTCCAGAGAGAAATGAGTTATACACTGATATCAATCATCAGTCGTGATGGATGAATATGGCTGCTTCTAGTCAAAATTTATGTATTAACTTGCTTGCATAAATTTAATTCTTAGAATTTTGTTTCAAATCATCTTGCCTGTCAATAAGATGAAGGTTTGGTTTTAGTTTCCAGAAAGTGTGTCTCCTTGTAGTTCGTGTTTCTCTTGCTGGGAAAGGACAGCTCAAATCAAAGAAAATACACAAAATATTAAATCGAATGAACTAATCAAATGAACTCCCATTTGGATTGCAGTATCTTGACATAAACATAACTTAGCTTTATGCTTGTTAATTCATATTCAAGAATTGGATTATTTGATTGTGAGAGGCATTGGTTTTGATTCACTGTTTTGCTGTTGGCTCAGTTTGCTAATATAATACAAAAATAATTATTGAATGAATTTTTATTCCATTGGGGTTTGAACAAATCTTGTCTCAATTTTTCTTTGCTTTTTCAATCCGTTCAATTTACATATTTTGTCAATTAGGAAAAGAAAAACTCATCATTCATACCTTTTTCATGTTATATCGTGCCAAATTGAAAAGCCTTTTATCTATTCAGCATTTGATAAATGTGTATATGTATTTGTGCACACGTGTGTGTGTGTCTATATATTTGAAAGATAGAAAATAAATAGATATAATTACGTATATTGATAAATAAATGGTAAAATTGCATACGTTTGGATGTTGATTTAATAGATTTTAATTTATTTGATGTAGAATCAATAAGTTAAGCTTCCTTGCTAAAATTATTATTTGATTGATACATATATATATATACTTTTTTGTTGCGTTCCAATGACCAAAGGGATATTCAATCCATAACCATACTTTTTATTTTTTATTTTTTCAATTTCCTTATTTTCTGATGTTGACGAATACCTGTACTTTTTTCTTCATCTTACCATCAAAATGTATATTTGTTTTTTTCCAATTCTTTAATTTTTCATTACTTACGCGCGTTTCACAGCTCAGTTAAGAAGAGTATATAGTCGAAATCAGAAAATAAGGAAATTGAAAAAATTCATAAAAGTATGGTTATAAATTGATTTTTTCTTTGGTCATTGGAATGCAACAAAAAAGTATATATGCTCTGAAGCTTATAACACAACCTCATTGAGCTTGCAATTTGAAACAATTTCAGAGATTATAAGGACTGTATACATAAATATATTTTTTTATAAAAAGAATCACAAATATATATATATATATATATATATATATATATATATATATATATATATATAGTCTCGGAAGTTTCTCAACCATTAAAACTATATTAAAAAAAAAAAACTAAAAAAAAAAAAAAACTTATAGTCCCAAGTCTTCCAGTGGAAAATCACTCATGTAAGTCAATTTATTTTTTACAGTTATTATATTAGTTTATTTCTAACACTATTTTAAGGGATCATCAGTTGTTTATCATGTATATATATGTATATATATATATATATATATATATATATATATATATATATATATATATATATATATATATATGTTACCTAATTACTTAGTATAAGTTTTCTAGGATACTTTCAAATAATAATTAAAACAGACGATAGATTCCCCTCCTATGTTTGTCTGATGAATTATTATTATTATTATTATTATTATTATTATTATTATTATTATTATTTCTTTTGAGTCCAATGGCTTGTATCGTTATTATGTAGCATTATTCATATTTTCGTGTATGTGGCAACACCAGGCCTAGGCTTAGTTTACCCGTGATCCTGTCACAGGGATAGTGTTTATCTCTTATTTTCATGAGGAACAAGGTGCTCTATCACACACATGAAGGAGCAATACAATAAATAAATAAATAAATTATATACAAGTACATAGTATAAGTCTCCTAAGCTCCTTCTCAAAAAGGGGAAAAAAGACGATAAGTTCCCCTTCCATATTTAGATATCAAATTAAGACATGGATCAACAGTAAGGTATTTTGTATCCTTCTAAAATTTGCATTTTGGTTTTAACTGATAGAACTTTTTAGAGGCCTCGAAAACATAACTACACTTGATAATATTTAGAAATTTTAAATATATTTACTCAAGAGACCCACGTGATTCTGCAGAAGCAGTAGATGTTATCTTCGCTTTTTTTATCCAGAGACTTTAAGCTTTTCTTTTCATTTAAATTTGTAACAATTACAAGATAACAGAGCAAACTAAAATACATCATCACGGTCTACTCCGTTGCCGTATATAATTAGATTTTGGACTTCACCTTCTAATAGAACATTCCAAAGGGCTAAAAATTATTATTATTATTACAAAATCTTATTTAAGAATAATAATTTGGTTAAAACAACAAACAGCATAATTTAAAAGAACGTAAAAACAAAAATGAAAGTCAAATACTTTTGTGCAACAGTTAGTTTATAATAAAGAACAAATTATTTTTAAAAAGCTGTTTTAATCTAGATAGATCCAGTTAATTTATCAACTGAAAGATAACCTTTATCATCTTTTGATATGTTTTAATGTTAAATTAGAGTAAATCAACTACGAGCATAGATTTTATGATCAAGAATCTGTTTAAGTCAGCTGGAACACAAAAAAGATTTGGGGTTATAAACAAAATACAAATGTTAGGGATATTTTTAAGTAAAAGTCTCAGAGCATATTTATGTAATATTAACTAATACTAGTGTACACTGTCTGTCAAAAATGACAGAAAAAACAATTATGCATCGCCAGTGTTCGCACTCGCTATTTATCTAGATATATTACTAAAATATTCATATAAAATCATAGAATTATGCCAGTAATTTACTTTTCCATATATAAATTATTATCATCATAACCTAAAGAAAAAGAAAACACCTACCGTTGACTTTTTATTATAGAGGAGAGGATTTCTTTCCAAATTCATTGCAGGTGGTGAAGCAAATCTGAAATGGTTGTCTGACTTGCTATTTGCTTTCTCGCTTACTCTCACCATTTGAAATGGTTTTGCCCAGGAGCTAGAAAAAATCATGTGTTTTACTCACTAACATTTGCATGACGGGATGGAAGTACATAAAAAATATATTTATAAATAAATACATAATGGTCAAAGTCTGTCCATCGAAATAGGTATCAAAATTAAAAGGCCATCTTATGATAGTCAAAAAAAAGTCTCACTGAAAATATACAGGATACAGAAAAAAAAATGGCATCCATGGAATCGTTGATAAAATCCAAAATCCTTTCTGCAATCCAATATTTGGTACAAAGTTTCAGTCATGAATATCCAACGGTTTAATTGTTATTCAATGATAAATATACCTGGATACGACGTCCACATTGTCAAAAACTCTGGCACACTTCTCTCTTGGCACTGCCATGATTGTGGCTATGATGGCTCTCTTCAGTTCAGGAATAGTCTGGGGAATTGCTTGATAGACATTATCTTTGAGATAACGCCCACAATAAAAAATATAAGGGGTTAAGATCCGGTGAGTGTGAAACCCATTCAGAATCACACCTCCTACTGATAAGACGATCACCAAAGTTTCCATGTAAAGATTGTTGGATATGCATGACTTAAACTTTGTATACAAGTCAAGCATTGACTGAAGTTTATATATACCAACTATGGTTGGATTTCAGAAAGGATTGTGAATTTTATTAACGTTTCCATGGGTGGCATTCTTTTTTTTTAGGCTGGAGGGGAACACCCTGTACTTAGTTTCATATAAGTGTGAACCTTCTTCCTAATTCGTACGTGTAAATTCTAATCAAAGTGTTTTAATCATCATCAGATGATGAATAAGAGTTTGTTTTCACTTTCCTCCAAGCAAGTCTCTTACTTGTCGCAACAATACTGAATATATAACTTTGATTAAACATACATTCAAAGAGAAAGACATAGGTGCTATGCCCTGGGGATGAACTCAAGTAAACTAAATCATGATAAGATAGTAAACAAAATCTGATTGAGACTAATTCAATTCTTGATTGTCAGTACTTTCAAAGGGTTATTCAATTTACGCACACTTTAATTTCATATTCAGCTTATATTGTAGATGTAAGCATTAAGTGTTTCTCTTTGCAATGATATTAGTTAGCCACTGGCAATTCATCACAAACTTTGATCTGATGAGTTGCAACAATTTCCTGAGTTTTATGCGACAGAAATGAAGATAAATGAATCGACATTGTTTTTATTGAATTTGTTGCACAAAGTAAATATATTTACTTTCAAAGCTGTGACAACATTTTTTTAATATAATTTTTCTTATCTTATTTAAAACACAAAAAACAACAGTACTCATGAGTACTACTCACTACTCATGGCACAGTGTGAGTAAGTGTTGCTCATACCAGTCAGGATACATCCTCGACAATCAGTACAACACTGGCTTTGTTGCTGAGGAATGCTGACGGGGCTGCTCAGGCATTTTTGTAGGTCAGAATGTCCTTCCTGTAGTACGCAGACTTTTCAAAACCTTACCTGACCTTGTGTATAACCTCTTGCAGAGAAAATAAATAAATACTTAGTATTTTTACTTATTTTATGACGTTTTATTATTTATATTTTTAATTATCCATATCTTATTCAAGTATATTGAATGTATCATATTTTTTTATAATTTGCATGAATATATTGTTTTTTCTTATCCTCCACTCTATAATAAACAGCAATGTGTATTCATTTGCAAATATAGATCCGCCGGATCACTTAAAAGTCTGCCTGACGAATAAATGAAGGGAGAATGCAAATCTATTTCCATAATGCGATGTTTTCTTACTTTTTTTGTCCTTTCTGTTTTTTATTCAGATTTTTAGTTTTCTTTCTTTCCCTTTTTCTTTATTTTTTAATTTTCCAGTTTGAGACAATTTCTTTCTTTCTTTCTTTCTTATGTGAGCAACGATTGTTTTCTTTCACTTTAATTTTTAACCATTTCACTTCTGCTATCGTCTTTGATGTTAAAAGGTCCGGTGTCATTTTTTTTAATGTCTAGCTTCTATCTCTCAATAATCAAAGGAAGAAATTTAAAATAAAAATAAAGCAAAATCAACGTTTGATGTTTTTTCTTCTTTAGGTCATCACAAATGACTCGCGTTTTTTTTTTTAACTCGTGATAGTTCAGTCACCAATTATCCTATTGAAATAACAAAAGCACATTAGAAAGACTTACATTGGAAAGCTAAAAGCAAGTCAGACAACCCCACCGTCTAGAATGAATTCGGAAATAAATCCTGCACTTTAAATAAAAAGTCAATTGTAGGTGGGTTTTTTTTCTTTGTCATCAAAAATGATAATAATATAAGAAAAAATTAAATTACTGACATAATTCTATGATTTCGTATAAATATTAGTTCGAACATATGCGAAGCATAATTTTTTTCCATCATTTTTGATGGAGGGTGTACATGAGTTTAATCATAATGTTCTTACATTTTATATTTGAATACATTACAAATTATTTTAGATTTATTAAATCAGAAGGCACCTTGATTTGTTATTTTAATTTTCTTTTCTTTTGAGTTCCTGTAATCTTGATGAACCACTTTAAAATATGTAATCTATAATTTCTACATATGGAACCTTATTCAAAAAAATCTCCCAAATCTTCATAAACTTCAATTACATTAAGACCTCATTGCACTGGACCGTAGTCGTCGTAATACGATGGCCACGACTGGATCCATTCAATATTTTGTTTGTTTTTAGATCATTAAATTCTCATCTTAGATATTTTAATAATTTTGTTTTCTTAATAGGAATACATATTTTTTTCTCTCTGTCCTTCCTTTGTGTGTGTTACATTGAAAGGATGGATGAAAGGATGGAGGAAAGTAGATGTATGACAGTTGGGGTAGTAGGGTCAGTTGGCAGGGGAAGGCCAAGGAAAATATGGGAGAAAGTGATAAGGGTGGATTTGATAGAAATAGGGTTAAATAAAGTCCTCACCAGAGATAGGTTAGTTTGGAAGTTAATTTCTAAAAGCCATCCAACACATGCTTGTAAGTAAAACAGACGTTCAACCGAATATGATGATCATTATGATTCATTTTTCATAAGCTTATATCAAACATTTATTAAATCTCTTTGGAAGATTTTTGATTATTTTCTTTTAGTTATTTTTTTCTTCTTTTCACTTTGGGGGTTAAAATTTGATTGAAAGTTTTCGTCATTTATCTTTTCCAACTTATTCCATGTTTTAGCACCATTTGCTCCCTCACCTTCATCCTGGACACTATACCCAATTAAATTATTCTATTTTATTTTTTACATTTTGTTGCATTACCTCTTCTCCAAAGGGAGGTCTAACACTTTACAAAGTGTTAGATCTCCCCTTGTCACGATCAAATA
Source organism: Sepiola atlantica (assembly GCA_963556195.1). NCBI lineage: Eukaryota > Metazoa > Mollusca > Cephalopoda > Sepiida > Sepiolidae > Sepiola > Sepiola atlantica. The sequence goes on from OY744515.1 coordinate 65,265,143, forward strand.
AATGTCTGTTATCGAATACAAATGAGCAAATCATAAAAAATTACACTTAAATCATACTTCATGTTTTGAACTATGTTTTCTACTATAGCAGTCCTCTGAGACTGAGGATACTCCATCCAAGATCGAATTTGGAGAAGGACTATTTTTATTAGGCTGTTAGTGTTGCCTCCATATTTGCTAGTGACAGAGTGAAGAAAGTTTGGCTCAGCACATTTTTAGGTCCTGGCCCCTTACTTTGTTTATCGTCGATTTTTGAATGATTTCTTATCAGGTCTGATCGTGTTAAGCTGCCAACTCACAGTCCCTGATCTTCGTGTCTATCTTATCTCGTTTGACGTCATTTCTTCTAGTTAGTGTTCCCAGAAAAGGCAATGGCCTCCAAAGCCCAGCTTCTTGACCTCCTGTCTGACTTTTATTTCCTGTTTACTTGCTAACGTGTCTCCTGCAAATTTAAATTAACACATAAGTACTAGCTGATGTACCTTTAATATTTAAGAGTTTTACTTAACATACATTACATACAGTTATACAGCATTACATATGGACGGCGACACCGGGGGGGGGGGGGCTCCACCCCCCTCACTTTTTGACTTGGGCCCTCCCACAATAATTAAGTTGATATGCATGTGTTTAACCGCCCCCCACACTTTTTAGGAGAAGCCCCCCCACACACACACACACACACTTTTATAACTGTCCCGCTGGCCCTGTAATTTCTGTAAAAAGAAAACTTATATTTTGTGCCTTTAACCTTTTTATATGTACATTTCGTTTTGACTTTCTTGAAATATCAGTTTGGATCACAAACTGATTCAGTTTTCCTCTTCTTAACTCACATTTATCTTTGATCTGATTCAGTCTAAGCCTTCATCCTTTGCCTTTGAGCTGGCCTAAATTAGTAATTCTTTTATTTATCTCATTGCAATTTTTTTTTTGTTTACCTATTCTCGGAAACTCTGTTTTTAACTTATTCAGTCTGCCTGAATCTTTTTTCTTTTCCAAAAATTCTTTATGCTCTCAATCTCTTAGTATCTTTAATTTGATTCTGAAATTTTTATTTTTTTGTTTCAAAATCCAGTGCATTATTCTCCTGCATTTATGATTCTTCCTTTTCTGTCTTTGGCACATATTTATTTTGCCTCTGTCTGATTCTTTAATCTGTTCAATTCTTTTTCTTACCAAAAATAGCAGTAATCTCTTTCGACCTTCTGATATTTTTAGCACATGATTTTTTTAAGCTCTAAATTCGTACCTTTTCTTTCTTTCCCTTTTTCGTTTGGGAAAGACGCTGCTTACTCAATCTTTTAAGCGTTTTCCATGGTTTGCATTTCTGTTCTATTGAGCTTTTTATTTCATTAATGTTTATTTTACGGCTCATTCGATGTCAGTGAGTCCCTAGTTAATTGATCAAAAGTAAGCGTTTTCACTTTTCATTTTCAACTGATTTGATATCCCCGAGGTTTTTCAGTTCGTAAATTCACCTTCATCTTCTTTTACTCAGTTCTATAAAAAATGGTCAAATGAAAAATCTAGGCCCTATTTTAAACTACTCATCCAATATAAGTTAACATCAAAGGAAAAGGATATCACACATCTTGTTTTTAGTCAAAATGTATTAAAACTTACCTGACATGATAAAATTATAGAAAAACAATAGATTCAGAATATATCTACTTGTAAAAAATGAAATATTTCTCTATTTCATTCACTTTCCTTTCCATTGTCTTGTTATATATATATATGTATATAGAGGCAGCATTTTTTCCTTAAGACACGTATTATTAAAAATAACCGACAATTTTTGTCTGGTCATTTTAGTATTGATCCCTTCAATTTTCCGGATTAAAATCTTAATCTCGGAAGAAAATTGGCTGATGAAACTGCCGTAATGTACATGTTGGTCCAGAGTACTTTCTGACCCGTCTGGGTCCATCGTCAGTGGAATAATGACAAACAGGTAAAGACCTGGAGTGAGATTTATAATTAATTATGGCGGGAAAATTCAAATATGAAACTATATTTATTAGGTATTATAAGCATTTAAGTATATTAGTACTAGTGTTAAAATTAATCTTGTTAATAGCAGGTTTTTTTTATTTTAACGAGTAAAGCTTCTAGTATGTGGAGTTTTTGTGTATTAGTATTATGTTCTAAGATTTTAGTATTGTCTACGAGAAGTTTTCGGATTTGCGAGCGGGGACAGGAATGTTCATTAGTAAGGTGTCTAGCTATAGCACTATTATGCATCTATTATCTGTTTGTAATCGCTTTCAACATCAATAATTCTTCTCAATCAAGAGCCAGGAATGTTGAGATGCGTGAATCAAGTACTCCTTGAAATATTTTTGTGATATGGTAATCTGTGAATATTTACTATTGTCATAATGTTGATTAGTCATCCTCTCATCAATTCTACAAACATAGTATTTCAAGGAACATAAATTTGAAGGACATTTTTTGGGTGTTATATGATTGTGAATATTTTTCTTTTTGCATTTCTTGGTATCCTAATATTTCTGAGAAGGTTTTGCTTCCCGTTAAAACCAGAGTTTTGGAGTCGGAGGGAGTCAGAAGTTTTGAAAGGAGTCGGTCGAACTTGTAAGAATGCTAAGAGTCGGTTGGTTTGTTTAATGGCACTTCACCCTCTGTGGGTCATGTAATGCCAAAAATGGTTTAATTATTTTGTTTTTTTAGGGTATGGGTTTTTATAGCTTTTTTATTTTGTTATATTTTGTTGAGAAGATTGACATGCTTTAGGAAATTGATTCTTTTTTCTGGTCTGGTGTCCCTGAAAAGGTTCTTTAGGTTACCTGGCTCGTAGTATTTGAAGTATATTTGCTTGTATTTGTCATATTCTATAAGAATGTGTTTAACTGTAAGGGAAACTTTATATGTTCAATATTTCGGGGGTCTTCTCCTTTTAGGTGGTGCTAATGTATGTGTGTCCGATTCTGATTCTATTCAGTGCTATATCCCATCTTCTATTGAATAGGGGTTCTGTAGGTTATGATTTGACTTCAGGTTGGTGTCTATGCTGTTTATTGTTTGGGAACATGTCCCATGTTATTTGACATTTTTTTTATATATGCTAAGAGTCGGAGTTGGAGTTTTTAATCTCAGAAAAATCAACAGACAGTCAAAATATTGGAAGACTTCAAAATAATGAGTCAGAGTCAGATATTTTTAAATTCTATGAGTCGGAGTCAGATATTTTGAAATTCTAGGGGTCAGAATCAGAATTTTTAACATCCTTATACCTTCTGACTCTGCAACCCTGGTTAAAACACATCCAGCCTTCTATTGCCCACTCTTTCTATCCATAGTGTAACAACAGTCTCAATCATCTCAATATACCCATTAGCATTAACTCATTAGCGCCAATGGTCGTTTTTTAGGACCAGAAAGATAATTAACCATATTTCAGCAACATCTAAAATTTTCAGAAATAACTATAGTTAGTCATAAAGATTGAAGTTTCTTTCAAATATTACATCTACCGTCTTATGTATAATGGCAACACTGATGTCTCAGTTTCAAGTATACTGTGAAAATCTAGAGTTTCCACTCTACGATCTGCTTCATTTATTATTCAAGCCAAAACGTTTTTGGTAAGTATTCCTTACACTAACCCATATTGTTATATTTAGTATAAATGAATGCTCTAACTATCCTTAAAGTCAAGTAAATATTTGAAAGTAATTTTACTCAAATATAATATTGTATTTACAAAAGATTTTTGGTAATAAATAAAAAGAAAAATAATTGGGATAAGAAAGAAATGTGGTGACATGACATATCCTTTATGATGACACCTAACATTTTACCTACAAACTCATCAGATTTATAACTCCTGAACTACTATGTGTTTAGCATTCTTAATTAGATCTCAATCAGCATTCTCAACCATACAAAAAGTTACTATAGTCAAGATAATTTCCTAAATGAATAAAGACCACTTAATCCACACATTTCATCACTTTTAGTTCTGGATTGAGGCAGTCATTGATGTTGAAGTTGGTTGCATGGAATAAATCTGTAATAAAACTATTTAATAATGTGTGTACAAATTATCATGAAAATATATTTCCTTTTCGGTTTGATATAGTTGCTTTATTAAATAATCAAATATATTCTCAAATATCTGCATACTGACACTGGAAAAAATCATCATCATCATCATCATCGTTGTCGTCATCATCATCGTCATCATTATTCATGTGTCTTTCCCTTATATTAAACCTTTTGGAGAGTAGAAAGTGGACCACAGGTTTACTTTCGGCAGCCTCGTAACTCGCTTCCCTTATTTTGTCCTTTAGTCCTTACATTCCATGAGCCATGTTTCTGACAGAGGGGGTAAGAATTGCTGTTTTCTGGGTTGGAATCTATATGTATAACACTTATCGTTGGCTAGTTTTTTACCTTGAAATGGTATTTTATTTTTTATCTCCTTACATCAAGTAGCTTCATTTCTTGTCCGGAGAGATGTCCATAAAGAAAAATTAGCTGTACTTACCCGACGTTGCCCGAGAGTTTGTATTCGTACCAAATAAAGGAAAAAAAATAATAACAATCGTACGGTCATTAAATTAATAAGTGAACCAAACGAATTATTGAGTCAGATAGAATATGTAATTGATGAAATCGATTGGAATGTCTTTGTTTTTATGTAAAGAACACAGACTGAAAATGTGCGTAAATGACTCAGTAGCCAGAATCAAATATTGATCTGTCAGATGCATAGCTATTTAAGTCTAACTTCGAAAATCAGACTGACTTAATTTTATATGTTAGATATGCCAATATATTAAATAGTTATCAATATCTGTGTATGAAGTGTATAAGTTTTCCTGTTGACATATTAACACATTTTCTATCATGCACAAATATCTATCAAACTGTATGTATTTAGGATTCTGATGATAATGGCTAGGGAAACATTTTATGACTGGTGCACTTTGCTTTCCAAGAAAGTAATCCTAGGCTTTTTTTTGTCAACTTGTTTATAAGAAGTTTTGATAGAATTGATAGGATTACTATTTACATTAGACTGTATTTATCTTTTTTATACTTTTTTTACAAGCATGCAGAAAATGTTGTCTTTTGTTATTCGTTCTGTTCTTTCTCACATGTGCTGATAGCAGCCATTTTTCATTTTAGAAGACAAGCAGGAGGAGCTTTTAGAAAGCAGTAATCATATTTGTCATGTTGTCATGTTCATCTGATCAGACACATATGTATGTGCATGTACCTCATTTACCTTATTCTTTTCCATCTTTTCCCCTCCCCTTCCCTATATATATAGTAAGTTATGAAAATATATGTATGGCAATTAAGCTACACAGAGGCTTCTGCGTTTCATCCCCGTGGGGAATCGTCAGACTAAAATGCATTAGTGTTGCCGGGTGTTTTTATATATACACATGGTGTTTAGTTTAGCAAGCTAACCAATCAGATTCTTTGTTATTCCCTCCCATGGGTTGATGTTTCCATTAGCCAATAGCAAGGCTTCTCACAAACAAAGGTTCGGTTGACTTTTACTTCTTTTGTTCTATGAAAAACTTCATTATATATATATATATATATATATATATACACACATACATACACACATACACAATCACGTTGACACACCGGTTCCCGTTAGATCACCGAAGTTAAGCGGCGTCGAGCCTGGCCAGTACTAAATGGGTGACCATTTGGGAATACCAGGTGCTGTATGTGCTCTCTGCTTATCTCGGCATTGTTTCCAGTCGTCTTGTATTACTACTTGCCATTGGAATCAAGCAATGCCGACTCAAGAGAGCGGTTGTTGGGGATTGCGCAACCCTTGCAATTACAAATTCACGCGCGGGCAGCCCCTGGTGGGGCACTAATACGTCGAAATCGACGGGAGAGTCCATCATATATATATATATAAGGAGAGAGAGAAATTATACAACTTAGAGTGATGAAAATGAACCCTAAACCTAACTTGTTCTACTCAATGTTCTTGGCCTTTTGGCTAAGATCAAAGTGTAGCATCTGTTCCGATGGATACTGCACCCCATAGACTGGCATTGTCTTCGCCTTCGGGGCTTGATTTACGCCGGTCTATGAGTCTGTCATGTGCAGTTCTAGGAGGTTTGACCCTCCCAGGCTTCGCCTCCCCTCTTTGGGGAGGAGTAAGTTTATTGCTTACTGACTGAGGCGCCCCTACCGGGGAATGCCGACGGGGCTGCCCAGGCAATTTTTAAACCCCACTTTTCCGACCCTACCTTGGGTCACATCTTACTTGTGGGAGTAAGATAAAAACTGGCCTTGTGCCTAACTCCTGGAGAGGAGTAAATCAATACTCAATACACCTCTCATAGCGTGAAGAAATGAACCTATAAATGTCCTGCAACATTTCCTCTATCAGGTGCCTAAATTAATCGAACACGGACCCGAACCTAAACCGGGTTCGAGTTAGGTTAATTTATGAACATTCTGAAATTACCTGACGTAGCCTTTACCTTTATAAAAAGTTAATTTTCAATGTTTTTGTTAATTTTACTGTCGGTAAAATGTGTATTCTCATTCTTCTACTCTTCTATTAATCTTGTTTACAAGTCAAAATCAGTGAAATGAACGAGTTATAACGATTAAAAGAATGTATACATCTTTTTGGACACCCTGTATATAATAAAGTGATTCCGGTCGGCTTCTTGAAGTTTGTCATCGATAGCTTCCGTCATACAAAATCAATATCTAATTCTGAATAGTCATTTCTTCTTGTGGCACCATGTTCTTCAAAACACTCAAATGTAATTCGAATTAATTCCTTTCAGAAAATATGTTATCCTGCTCGGAATCATTTTCCGAAGAAATCTTTCTTTGTTTTCAGAAGAAAATGTTAATTTAAAATGGAAGGCATTTTTGCTATTAGCACCAAATGTTACTACTAAGAGTAATTAGTAATATTAATACATTTAAGAAATAACAGTTAAATAATATTGTGTTTTTATTTCTATAGAAAAACAGAAATATTTGAAATGTATCTTGCATAATGGTGTGACATCAGATTTCTACGATAACCGGTGCATACAAATATTTACTGTTTCTTCCATATCACACTGTCCTCATAAATTTCTAACATGGCCGCCTGTAACATTAGAGATTAAAACTTAATAACTTCGACACACAGAACTAAGATTATTCGTACTTAAAATATATTTTAGTAAAAAAAATAAATTTAGAGATTTCAGTTAAAAACACAATAATTTTTTCCCATGCTGTCCACGAAAATGTAATTTCGTAGACAGCACGGGGGGGGGGGGGAATAAATAAGTTATATGTATTTTCTGTTTGCTTTCTTGAACGATGATGAAATTGAAGTAAAACATTAATTGATTTCTTTGTTACTTTTGTTTTTCATTCCACTTCCCATTCCTCTTTTTAGACAAATTTACTTGCGATGGCGACAAAATCATTCTAAGTTATGCATTTTTTTGCTTGCTTTTTTTTCACAGCGATAAAATTTAACTAAAACAATGGTTTGTGTGTTAATTTAATTTTTCGTTCCGTTCCCTCTTTTCTGAAAGAGTCTAGAAGCCGATTCACCTGCGATGGTGACCAAAACAATTTAACTTATACCTTTTTATATTGCTTTCTTCCATAGCAATGAATTTTAACTCAAACATTTATTGGCTTGCGTGTTACTATAGTTTTACGTTCAGTTTCTAATTCCTCTTTTTAAAATAATTCTAGAAGATGATTCAATTGTGATGGCGAACAAAACATTCTAAGTTATGCATTTTCTCTCACTTTCGTGCATGGTGATAACATTTAACTACACTGATAATTGAGCAGGATTATCGAAATATCGGTTTAATCTCTCATTCTCTCTCTCACTCTCCATATATATATATATATATATATATATATATCGTAAAATACAACACTGCCAATTTAGGATTCCGCATCATATCAACTCAGACAGTATATATATATATATATATATATATATATAAAACATTTTTTATAAGTGTTGTGAAGTTGTCCCACAGTAAATAATAAATAAAGGAAGTCAAGTCGAGGGTTGGTTTAACAAGTGTATTAACAAAGTAAGAACTGACTAGCTCTTGGCTAGACAGTTACAAGACTGTGCTTTGTTTTTCTGGTGACTCGCACTATTTATAGTGACAACCGGTGTAGTTTCTCCTGTGTAAGAACGGCCGGTGTAACACCCCCCTTTGAAAATATCCCCTCTGGGGATTAAGAACGTTTTTGTTGTTTTTTTCGTTCGTGCTTATGATAAATTCGTCCACCTCTGCCTTACTCTTAATTTCATCAAGCGTTACTGGAAGTTCTCTTATTGTGTCACATAACGTATTTTTTTACTTCAGCTTCCGCTTGAATGGCTGCTATCACCATATCCTCCAATGGTTCTGTCTGCTTAGGTATCAACCTTGATAACGCGTCTGCATGACCAAATTTCTTAGATGGTACATACTCCATTTGAAAATTGTAGTTAAGAAGAATGGTACCCCATCTTTGGAGTCTATTCGCAGTGTGTTGTGGTAGTCCCTTTTTCGATCCGAAAATCGTTAATAAGGGTTTGTGGTCTGTTTGTAACAGAAATTGTCTACCGTGCAGGAAACGATGAAATTTCTTTACCGCGAATATAATGCTTAGAGCCTCTTTCTCAATTTGAGAGTATTTTTTTTTCGGCTGGTAGAAGTGTTCGGGATGCATGGGCTATGGGTTTTAATTTTCCATCATTCATTTTGTGCAATATGCATGTTCCTATACCATAGTTGCTGGCATCGCTTGCAACTACAATATCGCGCTTGGGATTATAATGTGCCAGAAACAAGTCAGACGTTAAGATATCTTTAATTTTCTGAAACGCTTCTTCGCACTCTTGCGTCCAGACCCATTTTTGGTCCTTCTTTAACAGTTCATTTAAGGGTGATCTTAGTTTATGCATGTTTGGTACGAATACATTGTAGTAATTCGCCAACCCTAAAAAACTTTGTAGAGACGCAATATTTTCTGGAGCAGGCATGTTCCGTATCGCCATTGCCCTATCTGGGTCTGGCCCTCTTTCCTTGCTCATCGATGATTTGTCCTAAGTATTTTATTTTTTCCATGAAAAAAGTACATTTCTCATCTTTGATTTTAAACCCATAATCCTGGATTTTTTTGAATACTTGGTTTACATGAGTCTTGTGTTGTTCTTTGCTAACGCTGTTTATTAACACATCGTCCAGGTACCCTACTGCGAAATCCATTCCATTTAACATCATGTCCATAATTTGTTGAAAAATCGCAGGGGCGACTTTTACTCCAAAAGGAAGTCGGTTAAATTTGTATAATCCCTTATGGGTATTGATGCATAGCAGTTTTGAACACTCTTCATCGACAGGTATTTGAAGATTAGCGTCGCTGAGGTCGATTTTAGAAAAATATTTTCCTCCACTCAGTTTCGCAAATATTTCTTCAGGGCTTGGAAGAGGGTAATGGTGATCTTTTAATGCCTTTTTCAAGCCTGTAGAAAAATCGGCACAAACCCGAATCTCCGTGTTCTTTTTCTTAACATAAACTGTAGGTGAAGCCCACTCACTGTGATCAATTTTTGAAATGACAGCCATGTTCTCGAGTCTTTCTAATTCACCGTCTATTTGCTCTATAGCGGCGTATGGAACATTTCTTTTCTTTCTGAACACAGGTAGTTCATTTGTTTTAACTTCAAACTTTGCTACCGCTTTTGTACACCTTCCAAGACCGCCTGAAAATACGTCTGGAAAATTTTCTTTTAATTCCCTCTTGAGTTTTTCTGCCTCCACATTCGAATCCTCAACCTTTTGGCAAAAGGAGCTTAAAGGCAGATCCCATAGGCTAAACTTTTCAATCAGATCAGTTCCAAAAAGGTTATTAGATTTTCGCATAACAAAAATTTTGGCTTTTACGGTCTTATTCTGGAAAGAAATATTCGTCAATAATTCCCCTTCGAAGGTTATTTTTTCACCACTGACGCTTCTCGCCGTTTTTTGTGATTTGATCATAGTGGATCTCCCAAGCTTCTTCCATGTCTGTACATTAATGATGGAAATGTCAGACCCACTATCAAGCTGTAGTCTTACTTTTTTTTAAGCATTTTGACCTGTACATATTTGCGGATATTTTGTTCTTCAGGTTCAATTTTTGTCAGTTTAATGGCTGTCTTTCTACCAGATTTTTTTCTACAACGTGATGCCTTATGTCCTTTCTGGTGGCAGTTGTCACATTGTTTGAATATGTAGGGACACTCATTCTACCAATGGTTATCTCCACACCTCCAACACGGTCCAGGTGGATCTTTTCCATGTTTTTTTCTCTGGTTATTCATTAAAGCCAATTTTTTCTTCTGATGGATTTTTTTAATGTGCGACACTCCGTTTTCCTCTATGTCACGACTGTCCTGTTTCAACGCACCAAAACGTTCACAGTCTTCCGCTAAGTTTTGTATTGTTAGACATGGCTCATTTTCGAGTTTATTTAAAACACGACGTCTGAGTTCAGAGTCTTTATTTAAGATCAGACCTTGCAAGAATATTAAACATTTAAAATTATCCGATGATAATTCCTCTAATTTAAAATCGTCGCAAAGTTTATTTACTATACTTGCATATGTAATGTAGTCGTCTTCCTCTTTTCTAGTGACATTCATACACTTATATCTCCTGTGGAAAAGAGAAGTTTTTGTAGAAAACAGTTCTGTTAGTAAAGTAACTGCCTCCTGGAAGTTCAACTCACTGGTCTTTTTTGGAAGGATAAAATTCACGAACTTTGTATGCTCGGCAGCTCCTAATTTTCTTAGCAAAAATCTAACTTTTTTTAGAGTCTGTCCATGTACTGCAGTCCGATACAAAAATATCCTCATATCTTCTATAGAAGTGAGCAAAAGTGACATCGTCTTCTGGATTATAATTGAAAATTTCGATAGCGTTCCACACAGCTGTCTGGGAGAATTCATTATGATTCTCGTTTGCTTTCGTTAACTGTGTTGCCCTCAGAAATTTTCTCTGTTCCTGTGTTTTTATCAAGAGTTCTTCGAAGTGTTTCTGCTGTTGTAGCAGTCTTTCTTGGAATCTTTCTTCTCGTGTTGTCGCCAGCTCTTTTTGTTCAGCATGCATTTTTCTTTGGGCTTTTTGCTGTTCCAACAACTCTTTTAAATTTCTCCTCAATTTCAACTTGTTTTCTTTGAAGTTCCGTTTGTTGTTCAACTTGCTGTCTTTGTAACGCAACATTTTGTTCCGTTTGGAATTTAAGTAATTGAAAAAGAGAATCTTTGAATTCAGTGTCCATCATTCACGAATTCAAGTTATGCACCACACAATTTACACTTGTAAAAATAAATCAGTTTTCCCCACTACGTGTTTAATATAATTAGTTTGCTCAACTAATACACAAAACAAGAAATATATTATTCCTTAATAAAAAAAAATTCAATCCCAGTTCTTTTGTTTGAAAAACAAAACTAAGAAAAATTTTTTTTATTTTTTAATTTTTTATATGTGTACGTACTTTTACAAAACCAAGTCCGTCGCTATAAGCCTAATAAGACTAGTTTTATGGGAAATCTTTTTAACCCCTTTTCATTTTGCAAAAATGCGACTTGCTTATTTAACAGTTCTTTGTTAGAAGCACAAATGACTTACACGAATATATTTTTTTACTGTCCGTCCTTTGCTCTCGACAATTCTGTGGTAGACCGTTTTAATAAATAGTCAATCTGGATTTTGCTCAAATATCAGATGTTGTCCTAATAATAACGACAAACTTACACAATATCTGTAATAGTTGACGCGGATAACATTTATCTTAACGAGTCAGTGAAACTTGAAGAGAGAAAAAAAAATAAAGGTATCAGTGAATTAAATTATTTCAATAATTGAAAATGTCTTACGCGTTTTTTAGTTTTCGATTTTTGGTAGCAAGTTTTGAATTTGTGTTTTTTTTTTTCTTTTTTTTCGCTTAACTACTTGTAGTAGTTAATTTGCTGTTAATCCTTGCGAATCCAAATATCTGACTAAGATGGGGGGGCGTGAAGATCTTGCGAATCACTTTGGGTGATTTTTTTTTTTTTTTGCAGTGAAATCGTTTCGATTCCTCGTCGCCAATCTGTTGTGAAGTTGTGCCACAGTAAATAATAAATAAAGGAAGTCAAGTCGAGGGTTGGTTTAACAAGTGTATTAACAAAGTAAGAACTGACTAGCTCTTTGCTAGACAGTTACAAGACTGTGCTTTGTTTTTCTGGTGACTCGCACTATTTATAGTGACAACCGGTGTAGTTTCTCCTGTGTAAGAACGGCCGGTGTAACAATAAGTATATGTGACTTCCACATTATTCTTCTAAATTAACTATTATTCGCTTATTTATTGAAGACATTTTAGTTACAGTTTTTTCTTAACAATTTGGTTCACTTTGTAATTAAATGACCAAAGGAATATTTTTTACCAATTATCTTTTGCGAAAAACAAACTTACGAGCAACGCCGGATACATACAACTAGTCTCTTATATCTTCATTTCATTTTCATGCTGTTAAAACGGAAGTCCTTTTAAAGAAGGGACTCACCTCAAAAGTGTGACAGACATCACATAAATCTAATCCATAGCTACAAAACCGAATATATGAATTAATATCTTTATCACTGTCTGCATTACGTATTATGAAATCTTAACTATGTAGAATTTCCATTGGTTCATCTAATATAATCCTCCACTCTATAATAAAAATCAAATGTGTATTTATTTGTATATAAATATGAATCCGTCCCGTCACAGAAAAGTTAACGAGTAAAAGACATGCCGTTTTCTAAACGAAACTATTTTAAGCGATGAGGGGAAGCAAGAAAACAAATAGCAAGTCAGACAACCCCGCCGCCTGAAATGAATTCGGAAATCAATCCTCTATTCTAAATAAATAGTCAACAATGTTTGGTTTTTTTCCTTTAGGTCATCAGAAATGATAATAATAATTTATATATGAAAATTGAATTACTGGCGTAATTCTATGATTTGATGTGAATATTAGTGTGAATACTATCGGAGCATAATTTTTTGTTTTCCATCAGTTTTGACGACGGCTGCACACTAGTAATGATAATAAAGGTTAATGCTTGAGTTACTAAAGCGATATAAAGAAATCATATGTAAGTGAGTGCAATTTACAAGATTTTGGTTGTAATGTTCGCCCTCTATAGACAGTTGCTTTAGGTTAATCAAAGAATAACAGTGATTGTTCAGTCTTCAGAAACCCAGAATTTCCATAAGAAGGAATCAAAAACTAATTTCTTAGTTGGCTTTTGTGATGGCTAATGATGGTGATTCTATTTTTGATGAATTTAACATTTGTTACATTTGAATGTATTCTTTTTTTTTAATTTTCCTTTTGAAAACTACAAAATTATTTTCCAAACAACCAAATAGGTTTAATGTTGAGATATGCGGAAACTCAACTCTGAACATAATCGTGTTGTGGTGTCTTTTATTGCTTTTTTTAAAAAGGAATTACTGTGTTTTCTTTTATTCCTTTTACAAAATTCTCATTTTCTTTCTGGATCAATGTTCCATCTTGTTTCCTAATTTTTATGTCTGGGTTGAGGAATTTTCATTTTTTTCATTCTTTTTTCGTCATTTTTTCTTTTTATCGTCTTTTTTAAATATTGATTTTTATTTATATATTTTCCAGTTGCCCTTCGCCTTTCCTTTCTAAATTTCTCCTCAGGTGACTTTCTTATTCCTATTCTTATTTCTATTCTTTCTTTCCTTTCTTGTTTATTTCCATTATTTCTGTATTCCTTTATTTTCTTCCTTTTTTCCGTTGCTATCATTACTTTTATTAGCATGACCATGTGGAAATTCCACGGTGCTTTCTACACCAACCTGTAAAATTTACTGTTAAAAATAATATTCGTTTTGAAATAATAAATGTCTGTAAGGATCAATACTGTTAAGTAGAAATTACTCTTTCCTGTTCCATAAAACCAATTGTCATTGTCAGTTAAATATTCTTCAAAACGAATATGTCACTTTTTTTCTTTATTTATTTCTTTAAAATTGTAACAGTTTAATTCTTTTTAAATCAATAAATATTCTCTGTCTTTTTACTGTAAAAATAATTGTCAGTTAAATATTCTTCAAATCAATAAAACGAATGCCACTTTTTGCAATGTATTCATTTAAAATTGTACTATTTTAAGTGACGGGATGACATAATTTGATTTTAGAACAATTCATTTTAAAATGAATTAAGTTGGAACTGTTTAACCTAGCGACATCAGATTAATCACTAATAACTCTCTTAGCTAATCATACGATCTCATTCTTTTTAATATGTGTGAAAGGTGATAATGTACGTACGAACATAAAATGTCTTAGCATATTATTATATAGACCGTTTCCTTTCTTACTTTCACCTTATGTGATTTCATCTATTTTTTACTATCTTTCTTTATAGCTTCATCTTTCCTTGTTTTATTTTCCTTTTTTCTTTCTTTACTAATTTTCTTTCTTCTTCCTTTTTTTTGAATATTTCTTTTGTCTTCTCTACATTTTAAACATTTTTCTTTCTTCCTTTTTTCTTTTTCTTTTATCTTCTTTCTTCTTTCTACCTTTCTTTCACTTTTTATATTTTAGTTATTTTTCTTTCTTCCATCATTCTTCCTTTCTGGCTTTCCTTCTTTCATTCCTTTCAAAACAATTCGCAATGAACGCCTTTGCTCGAAGACAATTTGTTTTAGCAATAAAGTATTTATTTCTTATAACAAATAGAATTTTTTTGTTGAGGCTGTAAAAAATCTTTTAAAATGACCAAAGCATATTTTTCATTTATTCATTTAAAATTCTTAAAACTTTGGCAACTGCTTTTAGCTGATTAGCCCTTTTTTCTTTGAAAGAAGAGAAATGTAGAAAAAGGTATAACAAAAATGGCTAATTCAGTTATTTGCATAATGGAGAGCGAAGGACCAATTTTTAAATGAGAGTGGGTTTGTTAAAAAGAAACATTTTATTTCATAAAACTTTTTCTGTTGTTTATTTTTAAGAGTAAAACATGTACAAAAATTAACCATTTATATAAGTTTTTGTATTTCACTAACTGAAAAGATATTGTCTCTTATTGTTGAATATCGGGTCTGGTGTATCGGAAATAGTGTTGGATAATGGCCCTATGGGAATGGACGTATCTGTTGGAAATCATTGGTTTGACTTGTGCGAATTAACGCGGGGTGGACCCGGCAGTCGAGTGCAGAATAGGGCCTGTTCTCACAGTCGGAAACCACAGACGTGACAAGTTCACCGCATGACGAGACCCCAGATCAAGGGTCAGTGTGCACCTGTGAGAGGCTCTATGACGTCACAGGCCTTTGCGTGGAAAACAGAGGGATCTGTGACGTCACTCGTTCTTCGTGAGAAGCGAGTTTTAGCCCGTCTGGGTTTTGGAGGCGAACCAATGAGACGTGATTGTTACCATGTAAACTACAACAGATAAGGGAAATATTTCCCTAAGAAAATACAGGCGAGAGGTATCCTTTCCCCCCTCCATGAATGGTTAAGACTTTTATAAGTAACTACGATAAAGTAGTGATTTGCTCTCTCTCTCTCTCTCTCTCGATGTAGAGAATGTCCCCAAGCCGATAAATAACTAACGCTTGTAATAAAATGAATTGAAAGTTAAAAGGATTGTTGTTCGGTGAGTCGGTCAGGAAGCTTTTGTTGCAGACAACGGACGGCGTGGTTCATGGCAGGAAGGAAAGAAGAAATAATTCATCCACTAGACGACATCGAGACGGCGACCCTCTACATGGCAAGGGAGAAATTTAAAGGTATGAAAACAATATATGAACTATGTGATTTATGACGTTTTAAAAATGACGAGTATTAAATGTGAACTGCCACGGCCCTTTCAGGGACGAGTATACGAAACGAGTACCGCCGCGGCCCAAGAAAAGGGCTATGCAACAATATCACCTGGCAGGAATAAATAGAACCTACTTGATACAGACACGCACCTGTTCGGAAGAAAGAAAAACGCTGTTTATTGAAACGAAGACACAACTTGCTAGAACATAAAATATCTAGTAATTTGATACAGAGACACCTGCAAGGGTTATCTGCATAGGTTATCTGTAGATGGAAATACACCTGTCACTAAAAAAACAATAAAATGGATGGAAGCAATGCTCCAAGAGGGGGGGGGGGCCTATATTGACGGCAAAGGCGAAATTCCAGAATAAGCGATTACAGTTGTGTACACGTAGGTATTCAAAAATGTTATATAAACTAGTCCAAATTGAGATCGAGCAGTCTCCTGGCAAGCGAGTTCGAGAGATCAACCTCCGTCAGGCGTGGAGGAAGCACAGGCATTTTCTCTCAACCCATTCCTAGATTATTGATCTAGCAATTAAAATATATCATTATATTTTTATACATCAGTGTTTGCCGTCATTCTTTTAATCACAACAGTAATAGAACATTATTTTAATCTTTAAAAAATTTGTTTCTGCTTTATAAAAAAAATGTTTCTTTTTCTTTGCAGGTAAGTTTTCCAGTGAAATATTTTACCAGCTTTTGTTATATGCTAAGGAGTTTCAACATGGTAAATATAAACATACTTTCCCATATATACAGAAAAAAATTCAAAGAGATCTTACAGTTCATTTCTTCTAAGATAAAACATAAAACGTGGATTTATTTAAAAGCCACAGTTTTTGGTTTTATTTTAGACATAAAAATGTTTGATTGTAAAGCCATGATACTCTTGCATTGCTGGGAGGGTAATATCATGGTTAACGAACATATAGTACACTATCCCCCAATACAGGAGGTAATGACTGAGAGAATGATATAATGACAACAGAATAAATAGCACACTACCCCCACCATCACCACCAGAAAAAAAGGAGAAGGTAATGGTGGGAGGATGGTATAATGATGAACAAACATATACTATCTGACCCCCCCCCCCCCAAAGAGGTAGTAATGCCTGGAAGGAATGTATCATGACGAATAAAAGTATACTACACTACTTCGCAAAGGAGGAGCTAAAGCCTGAGAGATTTCCCTTCCACCCACCCACTCAAAACGAGAGGAGGAAAAACCTGGCAGGTCCCCCCAAAAAAGGAGAAGGTAATGCCTGAATATGCCATCATGGCAACAGAACAGATAGTACCCTTCCCCTCACAAAATGTAGAGAGTAGTTCCTGGCGAAAGGCGAAAGGCCAAGATTTAAAATCTGAAAACGTAAAACAAAGATTGTGGGGGAAAAAAACAAGGCAAAAAGCTGCCCAAATGCAAGCAAGTGTCCGATTGTAAAAAAATCCGGTGTCAAAAAGTCCAGTGTCAAAAAGTCCAGCGGAGAAAGTGGTTTGTAAGTAGGCCGTTAGAAGGCACGAGAAATAAATTGAAAGGTTTCAAAGTTAAACTCCAGAAACCAACGTCTTTGTTTTACTTTTTCA
>OY744515.1:65285104-65385104 GCA_963556195.1 Sepiola atlantica
TGTGTTAGTCGCTGCCTGTTGGTCGCTGAGTGAGGTGCTACACAATGTGGTCGTCAGATTACCAATTCTCTCAAGATAACTGAACGTGTTGAGCAAAAGTACTGCATCAAATTTTGCCAAAGGCTTGATGATTCTCAAATCAAAACAATTCGTAAGATTCAGCAGGTGTTTGGAGAAGATACGATGTGTGTAACACAAATTAAGGAGTGGTTCAACCTATTCAAAAATGGCCGCCGATCATCGGAGGGTGACCAACGTTCTGGCAAGCCCCAAATTGCTCGGAGTACAGCTGTTGTTGAGAGGGTGCAAAATTTTGTGATGGAAGATTGTCGTTCAACCATGCGAGAGATCGCTCAAGAGTTTGAAGTGAGTAAAGATTCTGCACATGCAATTTTGCATGATGATTTGAACATGCACAAAGTGGCTGTGAAATTTGTGCCCAAGTTGTTGTCGCAGGAACAAAAGGACCTCCGTTTTCAAGTTGCACAGGACCTTCTGGAAACCGCCAACACTGATCCTGGGTTTCTGAACACCGTGATAACTGGAGATGAGTCATGGGTGTGCGGGTACAACCCAGAAACAAAAAGACAGTCGTCGCAATGGAAGCATCCTGAGTCTCCAAAGCCAAAATAGCGCGACAGGTGCGAAGCAAAATCAAGATGATGCTGATGTTTTCTTTGATATCCGTGGAATTGTGCATCACGAATATGCACCGGAAGGACAAACAGTGACAAAGGAGTACTATGAAGATGTTCTCCGGCGTCTCCATGACGCAGTTTGGCGCAAAAGATCAGACATGTGGACGGCAGAAAACTGGCAACTGCATCTTGACAACACCCCTGCATTTCCATCCCAATTGATCCAACATTTCTTGGCCAAACATGGAATTTCAGTCGTTCGCCAACCTCCCTACTCTCCAGACATAGCTCCTTGCGACCGCTGGTTGTTTTGAAAATTGAAGATGCCACTGAAAGGTTCCTGTTTTGAGACTAGAGAAACGATAATGCGGAATGCGACTGCAGAGATAAACACCATTCTAAAAGAAGTCTTCCAGAGGTGTTTCCGGCAGTGGATGGATCGGTGTGCTAAGTGTGTGAGAGCACAAGGGGCCTACTTTGAAGGGGATTAGGGTCTCAACCCCGTCAGGTATTTGAAATATTTTTTCTTGCCTAAGGTCGGATACTTTTTAGACAGGCCTCGTACATATATTAAAACTGAAATAAAAAATGTAATTTTTTTAAAGATTTAATATTAGATTATAGTATTAAGTTAGATGCAATAGAATAATTAGTATGTTGCAGTATTTTGATGGTAATTTACTAATATATGGTCGCTTATTATGTATTCGCAAACAATTTATTTTGTTCTAAAATCATGATTTATGTCATTTTCTTGGGTAAAAATATCACTTAGCAATTACCAATAAAACACCTAATATTAGTTGTTTTATTGGTATAGCTCCACCCTTATATCATATTATAGTTCACTTTAAAAGAAAAATGAGACTCCACCTCTTTCTGGCAACTACATGTAAACAGCATGAAAAATTCACGATAAAACAAATTAAACAAACAAAAAAATTATTTCAGTTTATAAAGCGGCAGACCAGCCTCGCACACAAATTCAACAAAAAATGTGTTTATATACTAGATTATTTATTTTTACTAACATTTTCTTTTTTACAATTTCCCCTTTTCCTTTCTACTCTTGCTTTCTTTCTTTTTCTATTTTTTACTTTTTGAGACGTAAGGAGCTACTGTGATTAGGGGGTCAGATTTATAGGGGCATCCTAAGTGGGGCATTGTGTAGCAAGATATTTGTTCACGTTACATTTAAATTTCTGCATGTTGGTACAGTCGGGGAAACATGGAGCTGGGAGGGAATTCCAAAGGTTGAGGAAAGAAGCTATTAGAGTAGAATGTTTTCCGGCATCTGGAGACCTCTATAGTGAAGGGGCGGGATTTTGCTGCTAGTTCGGTAGATCGAAGATATTTACGTTGAGGGGGTACAAGTCCAGTAAGTTCATCGGAGCACATTCCATGGAAGTACTTGTAAAACAAGCAAAAGGATGCCACATTGCAGCGGTATGGTAAAAAGTGTGGAACATATTAGGTTAGAGATTCTTTTTTGCACCCTGTCCAACAGGGAACGACTAGTGGTTGGAACACCAGCCCAGATGTAACAACAATACTCCATGCATGAGCGAATGGTGGCTTTATAGAGATATAGGATACTGGTAAGTGTGAGAAATTTTCTAGCCCGGTAGAGAAGCCCACCTTCTTTGCAGTGGACTTGGTAGTATCTTCTATGTATTTATTCCAATTTATGTTGTCTGTGAATGTTAGACCAAAGAGTTTAAACTCCGGGCTCTCGGGAAGGGTGCTATTAGTGATGCAATCGGTATTTGGAAAGATTTCTTATAATTGTTAAAGGAAATAAGTTTTGTCTTGGTAGCATTGAATATGATCATCCATTTTTGGCCCAATTTTACTACAGACTGGAGGTCCTTTTCAAAGGATTCGACTATTATCTGGGATATATGTGTATTCGATTTACCCACATGTCGAGAATAGAGCATGGTATCTTCAGCAAATATATTATCTCAGACACGATTGTATCAGGGAAGTCGTTTATTAAGATCAGGAATAACAAGGGTTCAAGTATTGACCCCTGGGGCACACTTGCATTAATGTGATGTTGTTTGGATGTACAGCCATCAACAACAATCTGGATCTTTCTTTTAGCTCAGAAGGATCTGATTCTATTAAATATTCGTCCAGTAATATCATACAAATTAATTTTCTTGAGAAGACCTTCATGCCAGAGCTTGTCAAAGACCTTGGATATATCAAGTGCTACCACCCTAGATTCACCTACCTTATAAAGTGTATGGTATATGCATTCAGAGATGGAAATTAGAATATTCGTGGTAGAACGAGATTGTCTAAATCCATACTGTTGGTCAAAAAGAAGTTTAGCTTAATTGAGATGGTGGACTATTTGCTAGATTGATTAATGATTCAAAGATTTTAGTGAAGAGCGGGATGGGACTTATGGGGCTATAAATTTTTAGGTCTGTTCTTAAAAACTGGTACCACAGAGGAAATTTTCCAGCTATCAGGGAAAAGTAAGATTCGACAAAGCATTTGTAAAAGAGTTTGGAAAGGACAAGGGTTAGTTAATCAGAGCATTTTTTTAATTTATACAGCAGATCTGGTCCAGGTACTTTGGAGGTATCAAGTTTTCTATGATATCCTGATCATGAGAAGGGGTGTTGATCAGATTATCAAGTGTAGTTTTCATCAGTAGTGAGAAAATTTGTGAGGGAGTAGTTTAAGGTGAACTG
Source organism: Sepiola atlantica (assembly GCA_963556195.1). NCBI lineage: Eukaryota > Metazoa > Mollusca > Cephalopoda > Sepiida > Sepiolidae > Sepiola > Sepiola atlantica. Next base: position 65,288,451 of record OY744515.1, read on the forward strand.
CTGAGCAAGTAGTTCAGCGTTATCTGTTGCCATGCAAGCGACATTATAGTGGCTGAATTGTTGTTTACAACACTATTATAGATTTTCCAGAAATCATAAGTTCTTAACTTTTGTGACTCGATGCATTTTCTAGTCATCTCAATATACTTACACGTAAATGCGGCTATTACACTCTTACAGTGATTTCTTGATGTTATGAATTTTTATTCATTTGTAGCTGACTTATGGTGGTTGAACCGGTGGTATGCTTGCTGCTTATTTGCAATAGAAGCTGAACAGATTGAAGTGAACCATCGGGGAGGGTGGGGTTTACTATAGATTTTCCGCATGGGAACAAATGCTTCAATGCCTGCTTTGAACCATTTAATTACCTCCTTTGTGCACTGTTCAGCAGGGAGAGAAAAAGTTTTACCACAAGGTGCATCTCTGATGAAATGTTTGAAAGTTTCCCAATCAGCACATTGGTAATATCTCATTGTTTTGAATAACAGCGCTTTGGTTTGGAGTTAGAGCTTTATGGTGATCTCAACCATTATTACCAGGTGATCAGTACTTCCAATTGAGCTAAGTCTCTGGCAGTGTTGTCAAGAATAGGTCGAGAAGTGAAGTTTGTTGGTCCTCACAATCTGGGAGGCGGGTCGGGAAAGTGATGGTTTGTGAAAGGGAATGTGAAATCGAAAAACTCTGCCTGTTATGTTGTAACGTTAATCTAAGGCACATGTAAGCTTAATCATCAGATTCTAGAGTATGTTCTTTAGTCAAGGGGAGGGTGTTACGGATATAGACTCTGAGCCTGTACATATGTTTGTCAAAGTCTTTACGGCAGAGTGAGAGGTATCCTGGCATATTAAAACGACTAGTTTCGCTTAGTACTAAGATATCTGGGAAGTCTACAAAGAAGAAGGATTCTACATCATCGAGGTTAGTTCTAAGCCATCGGATATTTGTGAAGGAGAGCCTCAAGGGAGGAGGTGAATTCGTTGTTTTCTTAGAGGCGTCTGGTTTGATTTTTTTCTGTTTCTTGTCATTATCATTTATATTGCTTTTAGATAGAGTGGGTTGGACAAAGTGAGTGTTTGTTGAATGTCAGAAGACAAAGTTCATACAAGTATACTATTAGTCTTGTCTTTATCTATGTTTTTGTGGACTCGAGAAAACTCAATGGAGATAAGTGCAGGACCTCTTTCCTTGCAAGAACTGGCACTACAGTTATCCTGATATAATAAAACTGTTGATAGAACAGTCGCTCTTAGGGCTACCTAAGAATTAGGGCTCCTGTACTATCAGTCAAAAATAGCAGCCAAACAAGCTATCAAACCGGCATCTCAACCTGTCAGAAACAGAGCAGTCCAGAGTGGTGACAAGCAAGTGTCCCTAAGTTGTCTAGATAAAGAGAAAAAGAGATAGTGGGACAGCGTTCATTATTTTAGTAATTTAGTAATGGAAACAAGGCCAAGCACTAGGTGTCTTTGAAGTGTCCCTGTGTTCGTACCTCTGCACCTGGCTAATAAACAACGAGATGGTGCAAGCCGGACGATATACGGAGTCTATCTACTCCTTAAACAATTGTAGGTTTGCAAACCAGATAATTTTATTTCAGTCTCCAGCTCTAGGAAGGTTATTGATCGGGACTAAGGCTTTGTCCCTCAATAGTTCGGTGTCAAGACGTCAGAAATCAGGGCACATGGATTTTACAGAGTTTTCCTTCTCTTAGATGGATGCTCTGACAAGATTTACGGGTCCATCTCACCAAGTGGGGTAATCCCGCACCTGAGTACTATACCAGATATTTCTATGCCTCCGCTTGGGTAAGATATATATATATATTAAGTATGTACTTTAATAAAGTTTTCATCAATCATCCTGACAATTGAAGATACGTTCCCCTACCAATATGTAGTTTTAGAGTTATCTAAGTATAATACAAAAAGTACATTGCCGATGCTGTAAGAGAAGAATTTAAAACAAGCAATTCATCGTTTTCCTGTAGTTTCTCTCAGCAACACTTTTTCTTTCTTTTTCCTTTCTTTTTCCTTTCCATGGTTAATTTTCCTTACCTTGTCATTTCTTTAGCCTTCTCTTTCTTATTTTTCCATCTTTACCCTTCTCTTCCATAACCTTCTCTCTCTTTAACTTTCTCTTTCTTTTTCCTTTCCATAGTTAATTTTCCTTACCTTGTCATTTCTTTAGCCTTCTCTTTCTTATTTTTCCATCTTTATCCTTCTCTTTCATAACCTTCTCTCTCTTTAACTTTCTCTTTCTTTTTCCTTTCCATAGTTAATTTTCCTTACCTTGTCATTTCTTTAGCCTTCTCTTTCTTATTTTTCCATCTTTACCCTTCTCTTCCATAACCTTCTCTCTCTTTAACTTTCTCTTTCTTTTTCCTTTCCATAGTTAATTTTCCTTACCTTGTCATTTCTTTAGCCTTCTCTTTCTTATTTTTCCATCTTTATCCTTCTCTTTCATAACCTTCTCTCTCTTTAACTTTCTCTTTCTTTTTCCTTTCCATAGTTAATTTTCCTTACCTTGTCATTTCTTTAGCCTTCTCTTTCTTATTTTTCCATCTTTACCCTTCTCTTTCATAACCTTCTCTCTCTTTAACTTTCTCTTTCTTTTTCCTTTCCATAGTTAATTTTCCTTACCTTGTCATTTCTTTAGCCTTCTCTTTCTTATTTTTCCATCTTTATCCTTCTCTTTCATAACCTTCTCTCTCTTTAACTTTCTCTTTCTTTTTCCTTTCCATAGTTAATTTTCCTTACCTTGTCATTTCTTTAGCCTTCTCTTTCTTATTTTTCCATCTTTACCCTTCTCTTTCATAACCTTCTCTCTCTTTAACTTTCTCTTTCTTTTTCCTTTCCATAGTTAATTTTCCTTACCTTGTCATTTCTTTAGCCTTCTCTTTCTTATTTTTCCATCTTTACCCTTCTCTTTCATAACCTTCTCTCTCTTTAACTTTCTCTTTCTTTTTCCTTTCCATAGTTAATTTTCCTTACCTTGTCATTTCTTTAGCCTTCTCTTTCTTATTTTTCCATCTTTATCCTTCTCTTTCATAACCTTCTCTCTCTTTAACTTTCTCTTTCTTTTTCCTTTCCATAGTTAATTTTCCTTACCTTGTCATTTCTTTAGCCTTCTCTTTCTTATTTTTCCATCTTTACCCTTCTCTTCCATAACCTTCTCTCTCTTTAACTTTCTCTTTCTTTTTCCTTTCCATAGTTAATTTTCCTTACCTTGTCATTTCTTTAGCCTTCTCTTTCTTATTTTTCCATCTTTATCCTTCTCTTTCATAACCTTCTCTCTCTTTAACTTTCTCTTTCTTTTTCCTTTCCATAGTTAATTTTCCTTACCTTGTCATTTCTTTAGCCTTCTCTTTCTTTAGCCTTCTCTTTCTTATTTTTTCATCTTTACCCTTCTCTATTTTAGCCTTCTCTCTCTTTAGCTTTCTCTTTCGTTTTCCTTTCCATAGATTTTTTTACCCTTCTCTTTCTCTAACCTTCTTTCTTTTTTCTTTTCCAAGTTAATAATTTTCATTATTTTATAATGGTTAACCTATTAGTCTTCTTTCTCAGATTAATGTTATACTGAATCACTGAGCATCCTGGTTGGCATCTTCTGAACCAGGAATTGTCCCTAATGGATATTCTAACATATTTTTCACCCTGTCATACTCTGCCATCTGGAAAAATTACTTCTTTTCCTAGTCCGAAACATCTTGTTTCTCCCATCTGATTTGTAGAAAACTCAATCCCTTGGTTGGAATATTTCATCTCTTACTCTGATATAGTGTCATCTGCAAATCTTTTCATCCACTTCACATTGCATACAATCTTTTCTCGCACATTACAGAGCATCATGGTCTTTAAAATTTCACTAAGAGTCATACCTTGCAGTACTGGAAGAATGTTTTGTCCTGATATTGGATAAATTTTGAGTTTTATCCAAAACAAGTTAATACTGAAGATATTTAACCTATGTAATTAACACTGTGCGGCATCCAACAACAGAGGGTGTTTTCATTCATATATGGAATGTATTCTATTAGAATTGTATTATTTTAGACATTTGTAGTTTTCTCTGTGAGTAGTGTAATGGTTATTGGGGCAAGTTGAGGAATCGATAAAGCTGAGCCTAATGTCGAAAGTTCTATTGTATAAAATTACACACAATATTTCGATTTGAGAAGGGAAGTAACACTCCAGTTATGAATAAAATACTTCATGTATATATATAAATCTAACACATGGCAGCATGTAAAACAGAGGTTATATATATATATAAGTCAATGTTTGTTTGTTTGTGTGTTATAGAAATCGCTATGTTAATAGTTAGAGCATTCACATAAGTTTCAATAATAGTTTAATTTTTCACAGAATATAAAAACACAATTAAAATTTTCCTTCGGTTACATCTTGGATCACTAGGGGCAATTATCGGTTAGGTGCATAAAATAACTGACATATATTTGAATGTAAAAAAACGAAATTCATTTTTTAAAATAGATTTACTACGTTTCATAAATCCAAAATAAAATTTAACAAAGAATATCTCAGTGAAAAATGTATTTAAAAAAGGTTTAAACATTTAACTAATTATTTTTATTGGGATTTTAAGATTTAAAATAATTAAATTCGTTTCCATTCGTTAAAGCCATTTGCCGTTAACAGCTGTTTATGTTTTAGAATACAACTTGGCTAACAGATTTTTTATTACTTGACCTCATATTGCAAATGTTATTTTAAACTTTTCTTTCAATGCAAAAATTGTAAACATGATTATATATTTGAAATTATTTCCGACCAGCAATAGATCTCCACACATGCAACGCCGGGTGAATACTATTAGTCTATAATAAATCATTTATAACAACTATTAACGATAGGAATATATGAATTAAAAATGTTTCAGCATTAAATAATCTACAAAAGGGTTTTTCTTTGTCATGAAACAGACAAAAAAGTAAAAGGTCTTCTTTAAAATCAATAAACTTTCAATTACTCTTGTTATTTTATTTAAGCAAAAAATATGCATTCACAACAAGGTTTTTTTTTAAACAAAAACAATAATCATGAAGTCTATCTTAGGCATGAAGCTTGAATCGTTTTGGGGGAGAGGAAGGTCGATGGTCATCCAATTTTGTCCAAATCTTTTTGGCTTACCATTTGCTAGACACTCTCACTAAAATACCACATTCACTCTGTAGCTTGATCTTACTTAGATGATCCTTAATTTGTTTTAAAAGGATTTGATTTACAAAAAAAATCATTGTGGGAGACAACATTTACAAATATTCAAAAATGAAAGAAAAAATGTAGGTTAATAGGGCCCTCCCAACTCTCTGCTAAGTGTTAGACTGCCCACTGTTTTCCGGGTGCTCCAAAAATAAGCAGGTCGACCTTTAGATGGGCTAAGTGGAATGTCAAAAATAAAACAGATCGAGGTGGAATATGGGAATGGATAAGCTGTTCAGCCAGATGAGAATTCAAATGTGAAGAAAATATATTTCGATGGCGAAACTATTGAGGTTGTTCAGAAGTTTTGTTACCTTAGTGATACCATTAGAGCACAGAGAAGAGCAGAGTTAGGAGAAGCTGGAGTAAATTCAGGGAACTTCTGTCATTACTAACTAGCAGAGCATTACCGCTGTCGACTAAAGGAAGAGTCTATCAGGCATGTGCACAAAGTGTGATGATGTATGGAAGTGAAACCTGGGCCGTGAGAGTTTAGGACATGTGTTTCATGGGTATAAATGATATAAGAATGATACGATGGATGTGTAAAGTGAGTCATAAATACACTTAGATCTGATAACCTCAGAGGAAGATTAAATGTAGAAAGTATAGGGATATGTTTGCAGAACTGAAAACTTCGTTGGTATGGCCACATTGAATGAACGGATGGGAGTTCTTGGGTTAGTAGATGTAGAACAGTTGAGGTAGCAGGGTCAGTTGATAGAGGAAGGGCAAAGAAAACATGGGAAGAAGTGATTAGGATGGACTTGAGAGAAAGAACAATAAATGAAGAACTAGACACAGATAGGTTAGTTTAAAAGTCAATTACTAAAAGCAGTCTAACACATGGCAACATGTAAAACAGAGGTTAAACCGATGATGATGATCATCATCATCATCATCATCATCAGCAGCAGCAGCAGCAGCAGCATCTGGCACTATTTTCTTTCCATATTTAGAATGTGTCATTCTGAATTTGACTTACACAGGGTAGCTCCCATTTACAAACCATTTTAAATTTGCCCACTCAGCTTTTATTCAAATGTCAACACCACAACTACTATTATTAATACAATTTGTACTGATCTGAAAACTTGGCCAATATTGGCTGACTGAGCCAAGAAGTTTGTATATGGCTACTTTTACACTGCAATTGATCAGAATTGAATGTTGGCCACTACACAAGAACATATTTGCATGTTTACGGTAAATAGCATTTGTTTCCAAACCAGATGAAATTCACTCGAGCAGGAAGTAAAAAATGGATTTATGGCATGAGGAATTTCAAGACATATCTGCCAAGCAAAATGATTAATGTCTCATACCCACTTATCCATCTCTCTCTCTCTCTCTCTCTCTCTCTCTCTATATATATATATATATATATATATATATATATATATATATATATATATATATATAGAGAGAGAGAGAGAGAGAGAGAGAGGGAGAGGGAGAGGGAGAAATAGAAATAGTAGTATGAAAATATACTTATGGCAAGTAAGTTACACAGAAGCGTTAATGTTTCATTCTAATAAACGTTTCTGTGTTGCTTACTATGCATAAGTATATTATCATACAACTACTAAGCTGTACGCACGTATTGAGCATTGTTGAAGTAGTATTTACTTGGAATATATATTTGTAAGTAGAAGAATATCCGTGTTATATCGTCGTTTATTAAAATCAGTTCCTTTTAAATCAATCGTCACTTACTTCAGTATTCTTGTATACTTTTCTCTTTTTGTATACTGACGCCCGGCGCTGTCGTAATCATCATCATCGTAGAGTGTTGCATTTTGGCATCACCATCAGCATCGTCTAGTGTGCTGCATTTTGCCATTATCATCGTTGTAGTGGGCCGCACTTCGCAGTCATCATCATCGTCATAGTGTCTGTAATCCAAACTTTTTGTGCACAGAGAAAAAATAAAGCGAGACTAAAGGAGAATTTAAACTGGGTCTTTATTTGGGAGAGATTTTCTCGTCATACAAATAAAAGTCACACATTCATTAAATTTGAGAGAGAGGCCAAATTGTTCTTCTTAACTTAATTCTACTTCGTTTTGGGGAAAGGGCATATCAGTTACGATCAACTCTTTTAGGAATTAAATTCCTATTTTTCCTTTTTTTAATTACATCTCAATTTTACATCCGCCTGCCATGCTTCCAGAAGACAGACTGACTAAAACATCTTTCTTTTCATTCACACGATATCGTGCCGTCACTCTTCAAGGAGGCCACTGAATTTGTCACAACGCACCTGTTGACCTTTCCTTGAACTCCAAACGTGAGTTCAGGCTTGTTTATTCTTTTAATTCGAGAGCGAACATGTTTTTCAGATTTTCGTGTCAAGTTAACTTGCACTGGTCCACCTAGATAGTAAATCCATACTAGCTGATGTAATCGTTCTTCACATACATACATCCATTATGTAACAATCTGTCCCAGGACAGGTAAAATTAATTCTCAAAACAGCACAGTTTTGCACCACTTCTATGTCCCCTTACGAAAATTAAAATCAAGATATAATGATACTAAACCTTATTTCTAGAATAATTATTCCAATTTTTGTCAAGATCCTGTACATGATTTTAATTTTAGAAAATGTAAGACTTAAGCTTAAGAAGAAATTTAAATTCAGGGAATTTTACTTAATTGGTGTCTAATGACAACGGATCCAACTTAAGGCAAATCTGAAATATTTGAATTTTCAAATAAGATGTTGTGTCCATAGTATGCCCCCTAAAAATCCTTTTAAATACTCGTAAGAAACTTAAATTTGGAGCATATTTATTAATTGATGTCTAATACCTATTGTTAAAATTTCACAAAAATCGGAAATATCTGAATTTTCATAAAGTGATCCCACCCTCTCTTTGCCTTCTTTGCATAAAACTAAATATAGCCCACATTACCCATCCTTGCACTTAGCAGCTCTGTTTCAAAATTCATCATGATAGGTTAATTAGTTTAGGTGTTCATCTCATGCAGAAAATATATAAATATATACACATACTTAAATTTATATAAATAGAGATATATTATTTTATAATATCATGTGTATATACACATTATATATTTATATATACCCCTCATATATATATATATATATGAGAGAGAGAGCGTCTGAGTATGTTGAAAAGAAATCAATAAAGTGTTCGATCGTCAAAATGTGAGTGCTAAAATACAAATTATTTATTTAAAAACTATACGAAAACAAATTCCGGAGACGTGCCATGGTTTTATTAACATGGATAGACATTTACTGTTTAGAAAAAGCTCTTATAATCCATCCCAAATCCTTGGTGACTCACAGAATGAAAACGGCTAGCAAAATGGAATTCGACAATCATCTTTGAAAGAGCCCTTTCTAACAAGTAAAGGTCTATCCATGTCAATGAAACCATGGCATGTCTCTTGAATATGTAATTTATAGGTTTTAAATAAATAATTTATATATATATATATATATAATATTATATACATATATGTGTGTGTGTGGGTGGGTGTACAAGAGAGAAGAGCCATTTATAATGATCACTTTTAAATAACAATAAACAAAGAGTATGAATGTTTGCATCATTTCAGTACGTTTATTCTAAAAGAAAACATGTTTATAAAAGACACCTATATATATATATATATATATATATATATATATATATATATATATATATATATATGATTATCAATGGACACATGTTTTGCTGTCTACGGCTAATCAGCATGGTTCGACCTAAACCTTACTGTTGGGCCACAAAAACTTGCTAACAGAGGAAGCGGTATATCACATATAAATGTTGTCATTTACTTATATTATTATTTATTGTTTTTGTGATATTGATAATTGAACATATTCAAATATCTTTTTATAGGAAAGCATTTACTTAAATGCTAAAGGGAAGCATTGTTCCCTATTACTAGTATTATGCCTTCAATATTGTAAATAAATGTCAAGGCTTGATTTATGTGTTTCAAACATGTTACATTTCTCTCATGTTTGATAGAACGGCTACTCTAGTGTCATCTAATAAAGTCTTTGTTGGAAACGCCTCTGCTAGTCTTTGCTTTTGTGTTTGTTTCACCATCAAGACTTGGATCCTCCATTCTTCCCAGTTGAAATAAATGGCTCCCTTCCTTGATAAGCTCCCAGCGCTAACTCTTACCTCAGACTTGAAATGGAAGACTTACATCAAATCTGTTGCTTTGGTCACTGGAAAAATACTTGGATAATTCTATCGCCCCAAAAAGTACCACACTCCTGAAGCAATCCTCTACCTGTATAAGAGTCAGATTCATCCTAAAATGGAGTACTGCTGTCATATCTGGACTGGTTCTGCTCAGAGCACTCTTTCTTAACTTGACAGGGTACAAAACCGACTTCGCAATCTAGTGGGGAATGACTGATTCTCTTCCCTTCAGTCCCTTTTGCACAGAAGAGATGTTGCTAGTCTCTCTCTACTGTATCGATATGTTTATTTGAGGTGCTCGACTGAGCTTCACTCTCCCGCCTTCCCCCACCATGTAAAACAGTTGCAGCAAGAACCCGTCTGGCTACAACCACAATAGAGGACTTTCGTTTCTCTCTCTGACCAAAGACCAAGCACAACTTCCATAAACAAAGTTTTTTCCTAGAGCGTCCCGTCTGTGGAACAAAATACCATGAAGCTGCTTCCCAGCTGACTACAACATGGACCTCTTCAAGTCTAATGTAAACAAATACCAATCCTCAACGTCCAACCGACGATGTCTTTAACCCTTATCCTCGAGTGGTCCTCGGGCCTTAATAAACGGTAATCCATTAGTATAAATTTAAAAGAAAAACATATGGTGAAATATATTAAATTCAGTCTTTTAACTATGAATGTTGCATAATTCGTTTTAGTAAATTTGGCAAATATTTATAAAATTTTAAAAAATGGCACCTTAAAACTTATGAAGACCTGAGTGAATCTTTTTAAATAATTGGATTGAAATATATATCAGAATCAACAATCATCCCTTAAAGTCTCAGATAATTACTTCTAAAGAGCAAACTATTCAAGAAAAATGGAATATAAATTTGACAAGATCAGATAAGGATGAATCAGTTAATCAATCTAGTTTGTAAATTCATCAGTTTCTTGATTAAGATCACAAGAAGAATATAAAATGAAAAAATTATACAAAATATAAAAGAAATCATCAGATTAGATATTTTCGATTGGTGTTTGAATACATGAATCCTATCTGGAAAGGATATAATGATTCAGCATTTAACAATACTACTAAGGCAGTTTTACTAAACGAGTTATACTTTAATTACCTTCAATGTATTCTGTTGTATATCTACGGATCACTTCTGCTTTTAATTTAATTGCTTGTAAAGGCTTTGTGAGGGATTACTATCAGCTGTAAACATGGGGATCGCTTTAATTGCATTCATGATCCTGAACATTATTTTTTATTATGACATTTAGCTTTAAAGAAAACACAATGTAAAACTGATTGAAGCAGACAAAAGACATTGGAGATATTTATTTACTCCTCGCTAGGAGTTAGGCACAAGGCCAGTTTTATCTTACTCCCACAAGTAAGATGTGACCCAAGATCGGGTCGAGAAAGTGGGGTTTTAAAAGCCAGCGCTCGAGAGGTGAGCACTCTGGCCATTTAAAAATTGCCTGGGCAGCCCCGTCGGCATTCCCCGGTAGGGGCGCATCAGACAGTAAGCAATAAACTTACTCCTCCCCAAAGAGGGGAGGCGAAGCCTGGGAGGGTGGACCTCCTAGAACTGCACAGGACAGGCGTGCAGTATCCATCGGAACAGATGCTACACTTTGATCTTAGCCAAAAGACATTGGAGATAGTTTGCAAAGGACACTAATATCTATATATATTCCAGTAGAAAGGCAAGGAGGGTCAGTTGGTTTTCTGTACATCTCACATATATATATGGGCTTTTGACTTGTGTTTTGATTTGGTTTGTAGACCTGTTGTTCAGTAGAAGAAAAGAAGTATCATTGTAACCTAAAAATAATAATACTTTTTTACTCGTTTTAAACTGGAGTTGTAATTTTATTTGGAGAGAGAATCCTCGCAGCACTGACTGGGGCCATACAATTTACACTGCGACCGGTCTAAATCGAGCATCGACTTTGGACCAGCACAACGAGCGGACGATCACGGCCTGTGCAGTGAATGCACACAGACGCACGTTCAGACATATAGAAAGAATATAAATGTCAAACTGGAGAAGACCAACAAGTCAGCAGGATATAAACAAGACAAAAAGGTGAAAACTCTTTTTAAAACATTAAAAAAATGCAAGTTTCATACAAAAAAGCGATATATTTTTCCCTAAGCAATAGATAGAAATATCATAAAGAAAACAGAAGTTCTTCTCAACTAACCACCACTTATATCGTCTGGCAGCAACTTCAGATAATATGTTCTTCAAAGTTAATGACCTGACATCTTTATTCGGCTATATTTTTTTTACCATTTCTCTTAGTTTTGCATTCGTTTTATGCAAAACAAAAAAAAAAATTTTCCAAAGCAGAAAAATGATTGGTTTAATAATAAAAAAGAAAGAATTGATTTATTAACATTGCTTCACATCCACACACAATCACAAATGCACACACATATATTTTTAAAACAGATTGAGAAAGATATACATTTTATAATATAAGTATACTTTATGATTACACCGGATATACTGAAATACACACACACATACATACTTACATATCCTCCACTCTATAATAAAGACCGATGTGTTATTATTTGCATATGAAGCTCTACTTTGTATTGAGCACTTTTGAAAAAATATTGGTTCTAAGGTCATTTTATGAACTTAATTTATTAATTAGTTAATATATATATATATATATATATATGTACTTATAACCCTTCATGCAAGAGTTAGCGAGTAGAACACATGCTTTTTTCTAACCCCCGAACAAAACCATTTCAAGTGATGAGAGGAAGCGAGAAATCAAATAGCAAATCAGACAACCATCTCAGATATACCCCACTACATGAAATAAATTCAGAAAGTAATTCTCCACTCTATAAGAAAAAGTCAACGGTGGGTGCATTTTTCTTTAGATCATCAGAAATGATGATGATTTATATATGAAAAATTAAATTACTGACGTAATTCTATGATTTTATATGAACATTTTAGTAACATCTCAAGATAAATAGTGAGTACAAACACTGGCGAAGCATATATATATATATTCTAGGACTTTCTTTTCTTATCGTTGTTCTTCCTTGCTTTTTAAGTTTGACTTTTATTTTTATTTTTATTTTTTTCCTCTCCTTTTCTTAAGTGACCTCAACTATTACAACGCCACATTGTGTTTTGTCGGCAGTTGAAACCAGTATTCCAGACATTTAATTTCCCTGATGATCTGCCAAGCAAGTAACTGCTTGGTAGTGAAACACGTGTAGGAAAAAACATTTAATTTGAATAAATAGTATTTGTAAGAAAAAATATCTTTAATGGTGATCATTGGTGTCTTGAAAGGAATGCTTTGGTAAGCCTTCATAAAATCACATATATATATATATATATATATATATATATATATATATATATATATACTGATGGCTGTGAGTATTGGCCTTTTTGTTTGGCTAAGAGTTTTATATCCAATGCTCGATGCTTTCTCAAAGAGAGCTTTATACTACTTAAAAGAATTACGTGTTTTAGTATGCCATATTTATAGTTTCATACTCTTCGCGATCTTCAGATGGCTCAACACTCGAATTTGGGATCAAATCTGTGCCTGTTTGTTTCCTCTATAATAACTTCCGGTTTTCACCCAGCAGTTAATTTTTCTGTCACTTGGTTTATTCCAGCTAATTACCCTATGTTTTCTAAAAAAAAACTTATTTTTATTTACTTTTTTAAATGTTATCATTTCCAATTAATTATCATCACTTCTGTTCTCATGAATCCCAGCTTATTTCCAAGCAAGGTTGACCCAGAAACTTCTTCATGAGCCCTGTCTAGGAAACATTCCTGTTTACAACATCATGTCAGATCCATTTGATCAAATATATTTGAACTATTATTATACTATTAGACGTTTCCACAAATATTTAACACTTGTAATATCTACATTTAACTAAAATATATATTTATTATCATACTATTATACTATTATCATACAAAATATGCCATTTACATTCATATATACTATATCTAAAAAGTACAAATTAATATATATATATATATATATATATATATATATATATGCGTGTGCCTCACCACAAAAAAGTATTAGCTTGCTACTTGAACTTGAAAAGATAGCCATCCATGTGAGTCACAGAACTTCTAGAACAGAGCAGCCCACCAAACTGATATGCATGTGGCCTAATAATACTATGATGGTGTACATGTGTACACATTACATGTTTAAATACTGCAAACAGAACAAAATACCTATTCACCTTATTCCCCCACCAACGGGCGAACGTAGCTAACCCCTACCCGCTCCCCTTCACATTGCTACTCTTCCAGACATACTCGTACCCATCCTTTCAGGCTTTGAACTTTTCTTTGATTTTATCTGCCCTGCCTTTTCATTTTATTCTTACCGTTAATCAGGACTCTCTACACCCAACCTACCCTATTCATAAAACGCCCTCTTTGTCCACTTGTAGACTGACTCGAAAATCAATCCATCTCTCTGAAGTCTTCCCTTAACTTCTATCCCTCTTCATTCTTTCACTCATAGATACCATCAGCCTATCTCACTATTATTTTATACATTTACTTGACTTAACTTAGCTTTTTTAAAAAATTATTATTTAACTATTATTCTTATCTCTATACCTCGATCTAATCCTTATTCATCTACTCCCTATACTCCTAGTTCTTGTGATCTCTCAGTACACACTCATTGATTATTGAATTTTTATAAATATTTGTGTAGTTCCAATGTTTGCCATTAGTCTACTGACCGAGAAAAACATATGCCTTTTTCTAGCTCCGAGACGAAGCCGTTTCAAGTGGTGTAGGGAAACGAGAAAGCACATAGCAAGTCAGACCACCAGCTCAGATTTACCCAACCGCCTGAAAGGAATTCGGAGAGAAATCCTCCACTCTATAACAAAAAGTCAACGATGGGTGTTTCTCTTTCTTTAGTTCATCAGAAATTATATTAATAATTTATACATAGAAAATTAAATTACTGACGTAATTCTATGATTTTATATGAATATTTTAATAATATATTTAGGTAAATAGCGAGTGTGAACACTGGTGAAGCATAATTTTTTCTGTCATTTTTACGGAGGTGTACACTAGTATATGTATATACATCATATATATATATATATATATATATATATATATATATATGATGTATATACATACATATATATATATATGATGTATATATATATATATATATATATATATTAATTTATTTATTTATTTCTTTATTTATTTATAAAGTTAGGTATGTTTATATATTTTTTATGTACATGATTCACTCCTAAACTAATTAATTGATTATTATAATGTTTTTAACACAGCTTCTAGGTGTAAGAGGTCCAAATGTAGGATATATTTAGTTTAATTTACTTTTATACAAAGGAAAAAAAGGTGGTGGAAGCCTTTGTGAAATTTCAGATACCTCCGATTTCTGTGAAATTTTAACAATAGGTACTAGACATTAATCAATAAATATTCCCCAAATTACAGTTTCTTTGGCATATTCTAAAAGGTTTTTAGGGGGCATAATATGGGCACAATCCCCCATTTGAAAATTGAAATATATCAGATTTTGATTGAATTTGATCCATAGTCATTAGACATAAATTAAGCAAGATTCCCTGAATTTCAATTTCTTCTCAAGGCCACTTAAGTTTAAACCTTAAATTTTAGACGTTTTCTACTGTGTAACACGAATTCCATGCACTTTAGCCTGACGATTCCCTACAGAGATAAAACGCGGATGTCTCTGTGTAGTTTAATTACCATAAATATATTTTCATAACTTACTACCTAGCTCTACACACGTATTTAGCACTGTTGAAGTAAATACTGAAAATCGATACATAAAATATTATATTCTCTTATAATATTATATGTGGTTGCATGAAATAATTATATATATATATATATATATATATATATATAAATATATATGAGGAATAAAAGAAACAATGGTTCAGACAATATGTAAAATAAAAATGGAATAAAGGATAAGCAAATCAATAACTAGCAAAATTAAACTCAAAAACACATATTGAATAGTTCTACCAAAATATTTCAATTGTTAAGACAATCATCATCAGTTGGCAGCAGAACTTTAATTAAAAACAGAAAAGTTTTAAAATTTGTACAAAGAACGCAATTTGAAAAAAAAATAGTCATGTGTAATAAACAGTAGAAAGGGAGAAAGAAAGAAAGAAATGTTAAAAAAGAAAAAGAAAGAAAGAAAAAAATCAGCAGTTAGCATGTAAACGCCGATCGGAAACGCTGTAAGTTAAATTACTACTAATCTTCCTTCCCCACTTTATTAACTGGAATACAACTCGAGAACTGCACCAACACTGTTTACCTTGGCGTAACCCTGGACTGCACCCTCTCATATAAAAAACACAAAATTGAAAGTCAGATATCGGAACAACATCCAACTCCAAGTAGGGAGGCACAGCATACACACTAAGATGTACCGCCTCAGTCCTGTGCTATCCTTCTGCAGAATATGCGTGTCTTGTTTGGGAGGGATCAACTCAGGCAAATAAATTAGACCTAGTATTGAACAACTCCTGCCACTTGATCACTGGTTGTCTGAAGCCTATTAACCTGAACAACATGCATCTATTCACTGGCATTGCTCCTGCGATGGGGAAGTTACTAGCTGAGTAGAAACCACAAAGGCTAAGGGTGATGAATGCTATCTCCTTCATGGACGTGAACCAATGCTCAAACGACTGAAGTCAAGGAGATACCTCCTCAGTCATGTCGAGCCCCTAACAACATCTCAACTGCAGTTGTAGACCAGCGGACTATAGAATGATATTCCTCCTAGTGACATGGGAATCCGCTCTTCTGAAACTCTCCCCCCTGGCTCAGAAGCTCCAATGAAAAACCCGCAAGTGCCTGAGAACGAGAATAGGGCAATCAAAAGTCACTATAGCCAGATGGAGCTACAAAACCGACCCAACCGTCTGCGAATGTAGAGAGGAGAACCATACGATGCAGTATTGTCTTGTCTACCCAACCAGTGCAACTTGAAAAATCTCGCAGAGTTCAATGATAATGCAAAGAACTGTGTAAATAAAGTGGGAAACTGTCGTATGACCAAAAACATGCAAAGAGGAAGAATTATTATGTGTCACTAATATTCATGTTAAATAATGAAACTATATGATTACATTCTATTTTTCCTTGTAATATTTATCACATAATCAAATATTCATTTTAAACTCTTATATTCATTTGATATCAACTGTATCTTTTGGCATTGTCCACGTGTTCTTCAACCCAATTTTAGTGCTTCCTGAAAATAGCAATTATTGATTTTATTCTCATGGGTGGATAGAATATTTTATATTTTCATTTGCTTTCATTTTTGGTTGCTGGAACCAAAAATGTTATGAACATTATTGAAAAAAAAGCATTTAAAAATAAATCCTGATTTTTATCATTTACATTTTGTAGACGTTGGAACTGTTTATTCACTTTAACTACATTAAACATTGTTGCGTATCAAGAATTGTCTAAAGAAGGGAACATTAAATTGTCTATTTCTGTTAAGTAAAAAAGCATTGGATAGGAATCAAAGGTGACTTGAGTCTGAGGTTCGAATCACACGACCAGCAGAACAGTTATATCTAGCCACACTGATGATTCTTGGTAAAGATGAAACATATACGTATGTGGACATTACAATATTGATTATTAAAATAATTATTTAAAGCTCCCTTCACGGATGAGAACCGTTGAGAGAAGTATTTAAAAGCTTCTAATTAAACAAAAATTTCTAGTTCCCTCCCTTGGATTGTCACACACTCTCAGCAGCTTACTGTATATCCGCTTAAAGTATAATAGACTTTACTTATTTTCATTTCTTGTGGCCACGGCAATGAAGGTGGCAAATGGGAGTCAACGGTGACTTTTTTTTACTAATGGGTCACCACTTATCAAGGTCCGCCGCCACTCAAGGATAAGGTTTAAAGCGATTGTCAGTGAGATGATGATTACCATTAAGAGAGGATTGGAAACAATGGGTGGAATGAGCAGAAGATTACTTTATAGGAATTGATTATCTAAGAGGACGGTTCAGCAAGTATTTGTTTAAATTAGACTTGAAGACGACCATGTTGTAGTCGGTTGGGAAGCATCCTCGTGGTATTTCGGTCAACAGATGGGATGTTTAAGGACTTGAGTCCGGGATGCAAACTATGCGACTAACAGAAAATTTATATCTAGCTACACAGTATTGTTGGTAAAGATGAAACATATATGTATGTGGATATTAAAATATTTATTATTAAAGTAATTATATATATATATATATATATATATATATATATATATATATATATATATATATAAAGAAAATGAATGATGAAAATAAAAATTGGATAAAATACAATATTTATTCTTCAAATAAAGAATATAAAACACTTTTTTCGGTTTCTTAATCCATAGATATTCAAAAATAAGCTCTTTTTATCAGAGGAAAAATCAGCAAAAAACGTATTACTGGTTAGCATACATTTGAAAATATATAATAAAATAAAAGTTGTGAGCAAAAAACATCTTCAATGAAACATATAATCTGTCCATGTAAATATCCAAGGAATCTAATAGCGGAAGCAGATATATGGTGAATATGGAGTTGTAATATATAGAGTCCAAATGGTAAAACATCAAAGTATAAAATATGAATGGATTCAGAAAATCCAAAATAAAAGTCAGTTGATAATGAAATGACTTGCCAAAAGATATATTTCTTTCTAAAAGGTTTGTAGTAAATCAAAAAATAAATACATTCATTGCCAATTAAATGCTTCCCTGGCTGACAGAAAAAAATGAAAAGGGTTATCCAACAGAAAAAATAAAATGAAATATATATATAATATGAAATTTATATTTTTAATATTTTACTTACATACAACGTCATTTCAAGCTTACAGCTCTCATCAGCACAGGGAAATAATATATATATATATATATATATATATATATATATATATATATATATATATATAAGAGAGATAGAGAGAGAGATACACATTAAAAATTATAGAAGTTAAAAAAAAATTAATTCAAAACAACGCAGTAAAGTATTTTTTTGTCTATCTTTGTTCATTTATTTTTGAAAATTCGTTAACTGACAACTATTTATGGAAGAGATTTGATCATACGGATTTTATGATCCCTCCATTTGCTCTTCATGAGATTCACAAAGATCTGAAAGACATTAACAGACTTTAATAAAACCGTGAAATTTATACGAGTCCAGCTCGTCTATATAACTAGAGCCTCATTTTACGTCTCTACTACCATCATCACATAAGGTAAGTTAGAATTGCCTGGAGCAAAGTGTGTATAATGAATATTTGTATGTGTTATTACAAACCATTCATTTACAGTCATGTGAGTGTTAGAACACCTAACGAAAATTGTAGTTAATTCTTAAGAAATATTGGCATATCAATATTTTTCTTTCGATCAATACATATATAGATATATAAAGATTATGCAATTGAATAAAGATATAATGAATATGTTAAATCAGACCTGAAATGAAAAACTTATATCAAATCCGTTGTCAAGGTCACTAGAAAAATGGTTAGATCATTTTACCGCTCCAGAAAATACCTGACTCCTCATGCAATCTTCATACCTGTATAAGAATCAAATTCGGACCAAAATGGAGTACTGCTGCCACATCTGAGGAGTGGGGTGCCATTTACAGCACTATTTCTTGCTTTGCCAAAGTACAAAATCGACTTCACAATCAAGTGCGAGATGATCTCTTCTCTTCCATACAGCTCCTTTCTCACAGAAGAGACGTTGGTAGTCTTTCCCTACTCTACCATTACTTCCATGGTAGGTGCTCGACTGAGCTTCAAGTTCTGGTTCCACCAAAAATACATCAGCAAGAAAACGTTTTTCTACCATCGCTTTCTTCTCTTTCTGTTCCTAAAATCAAACAGAACTTCCATGAACAAAGTTTTTTTCCAAGAACTTCCCACCTGTGGAACATGTTATTGCAAGAATATTTCTCTACAGACTACAACATGGTCGTTTTCAAGTCAAACGTTAGCAAATATTTGTTATGTCATCTTGTGAATTAATAATAGTTCTCAATCTTTTCATAATACTGTTACAACATCAAATTGAAAATCTCATTAACCCTTATCCACGAGTAGCTTTTCGCCTTGGTAAGTGATGAACCATAAGTGTATAAAAAAAACGCTTCGTTATCATTTATTTAACAAAAAAGAAATAAAAAGGCTGATTCCTGCTGGAGAAAAAGATCGGTCTTGGATATTTACTATTGCAATGATGGAACCAATCCCATACGAATTTGTCGCATAAAAAAATCTCAAAAATATATCTAACTTTGTTTGGTGTGAACTTGGTTGTTATGATGTTCAAAGTGCGCGTTTCATTTAGCAGACAGGCTAATAAAGTACAGGCTACTTATAGATAATAAAGCCCGGCTATGCTAATTACTGTATTAGTCAAGCCTACCATATTACATCTCTTGGAATCTTATGGATTTCACACCCTGTGTGGATCTATGTATTCTTCTCTATTCTCTGCCCTTCTCTATGATGCTATGTGTATTCCCCATTATGGGGAAGCTTGATCTGGCATGTCTATATTCAGAGTCCTTCATAATTCGACTCTTCAAAAGAACCTTGATTATCTTCTGCCACGTTTTTTGTGCTCACTTATATTACCATTTATAGTGTCACCACTATCTTCACTTAGGGTATTTTCATATTATTGGTTAGATGTTAATTGGTCTTTACAGGCAACAATGGTATTACCTATTTACTAATACACCGCATATAGTGTAATTTTCCCTTTTTTTAACTATAAGGATCTTATCAGACTTTCTATGCCGAGTACATTTGCTAGTCCTTATTATTTTGCATTAAAAACATTGTTTGGATATAATTGGTATAAGTCTTAGATTCTGTGTAGATGAAGAAAAAGAAAAGAATGGCAACATCTTTTTTTTTTCAGTTTTTATAGAGTGATTCTGAATTTCTTTATTCTTTATATTATTTTTGTTACAATTAACTATCCAATCAGAGGTATAAAGCTATGTCATGTGATCTCAGCTTAGATGATATTGAAAGAATTATTTGTTATAACTTCAGTAAATATGTTTGTATTTCCTTTTTTGTCTTTTGAAAGATTATCTTTATACTTGTATTGGTATTTAACAAATTTCCTAACAAATGAGAATGGCTACCTTTAAAAGAATGAAACACGTTCATTTGCTTAGCCAAAAAGGAAATTCTTCATCATAAAAAAGATAAAACATGACTCATTGCTCCTAATTTAATTTGACTTGATTTAATCTAATTTAATTAGAATTTACACTTTGGTTTATTTACAGTATTCTTTTTTTATTCCTTTTTGTTGTTGACGTTGGTTAGGTTGTCATTTGAGTCTGCCATCAACTTGCTTTCTTTGTCTTTCAAGTGCTGCTCTTTTTGTTACAGATTTCTTCTTTGTTTCATTAGAAACCTTCTAGACTAAAACGAAAAAAAAAACAAAAAAAAGAAGAAGGATGAAATCTTGTCAACTCAATTTTAATCAACACAATTTTTACTTTTTATTGGTCTTTTGATTGACTTAGAAAATGCTTGGTACACAGAACTAATGTGATTTATTAAGACCAATTTAATCAAAGACATTACTGCCATTCACATGCCGCTGACCAATCCTGTCTTCCCACCATTGAAATTCAATTTTGGCAGACAAACATCAAATCAATTTCTCATGAAATATGCTTAAATCTTTTCTCTTTTCTTTCATCCATTTTTTTCATGTTTTTGCTTTTTATATCACACTTTAAATTCTGCATTATGTACATATATTGCATACTCAACCTTGTGTCATACTCAAGTTATCGTTATCATTAGAGAAAAATAGTTATTCATATCTTGTTTGCTGGTCGTTTTTCTTGCTATGACCGATGAAATCCGTGTTCTGTGATTAAAGTTTCTTTACCTATAAAACGACTAAACTCAACATCAATATGATTGAAGAAAGCGAAACATTTATTCGCCAAAATCTTCATTCCAAACCACAGACCAGTGTGTGAGAAGGAAGACAGAAAGAGAGAGAGAGAGAGAGAGAGAGACAGACAGACAGACAGTAAAAGAGAGAGAGAGATCGAAGTCACTTATTAGTTATGTCTTGTCAGCCCATCTCGTTATGTGTCCATGCCCTTGCATACTTCCAAACGAACCGCCTGCTTGCTATCACCCTCTCTTTTTGAGTCGTATGATGTCATATCCGTTTTTAATACATTCCAACAGCCAAGCTAATTTTCACTGTGAGTTGACCTCTGCAGATAATTTTTAAATGCAAATATAATGCACACAGACACATTATATACGTATGTTGCATACTCAACCTTCTGTCACACACAGCAACCCAAGTTGCCGTTATCATTAAAGACAATAGTTATTCATACCTTTTTGCTGGTCGTTCTTCTTGCACACACTCTTACTGTGATCGAGTAAATGCTTGTCCTGTGATTACGTTTTTTATACCTTAAAAAACTAAACTCTATACACATCGTATGGAAGAAAGTGAACCATTTATTCAATGAGATCTTCGCTTCAAACCGCCGACCAATGGGGGAGGGGGCAAAGAAAAAGAGAGATCAAAATCACTAATTAGCTATATCTTGTCAGCCCATTTTGTCATGCGTCCGACGCCCTTGCATGTTTTCAACCGGACTGCCTACTTACTATTACCATCTCTCTTTTAGATATGCGATATAATAGCCGTTTTTAACATATTCCCACACTGAGTCAACATTCACCTCGGGTCGAGTGCACTGATCTTTGCTGATATTTCAGCTGTCACGTTTCTTCTAATTCTCAACTAACTAAATTATATAATGGTTTAATATTTAACGCATACATAGATTATAAAACCATAGACCTGATGTAAAAATATGCATAGTTCAAATATTAATGTTTCTCTTTCTCAAATATATGACTTAATTTATTTATAGATTTCTTTGTAAGAAATATAAAGAATGATAGCTTTGATTGAGTTGTGTTTGAAAAGAAAAATCCATTTCAGTTGTTCTAATTAGTCGTAATTTGCAATTAACTCACCAAGTGACCCATCTCTTAGTACGTTTCTGTCTATCACTCTCGCCCTCTCTTACTGTATTTTGCTTGTACCCCCACTTTTATTTTATACAGTTCTATCATTTTCGCTTCCTTATCTCTCTATTTCTCTTACTCCTCTCTCTTTCCTCTCTCTCGCTCTCTCTCTCTCCGAACAGTCAAATGTAATATATAAAACTTAAAGATTAGAATACTCAATTATAAACAAAATGAAATCTCACCAAGTGTAGTAATACTATTTAACTTTCAGCTGAAGAGGGAAAGAGAGATACGAAGAGAAAGAGATTAATTTGGGATTTTCTTTTTCTTTTTTTAAATTTAATTGGCTGTGCAAATTCACTTTTTCTTGATCCAAACAATCTAACCCGAGCTAAACGTGTGATCCAACGGGTCAAATTTCTTCGAGTATGTATATAGTTATATGCGTCCATTTCTATTTAAAGTTACATGTTACATCTGGTTATAACGACAATGAAACTATTTCTTGGTTGTTAAAGTAGTAAGAGTTCTTTTTTCATCACTTTACTTCCGATCCAGTGTAATACAAATCTAAACTTGAAAACGAGGAAAAAAATACTAGTTATTTAAAGCCACCTACGAGCAGCTTTGGCAAAAACAGAACCCATAAATGCTTGGATTATGAGGCTATTTTAGAAAAAAATATGCTGGAATAAAAATTGAACATATATGAGACAACAGACTAAATCAACGAAAATTAATGATATTTTTTTAAATTCAGCATGCAGCAATGATCCTAAATCAGTCAGGAAAACCCTTGACTATTAAAATAAAATTTGAAACGCTGGCCAAGTAATTGATTTTGGATATTATTTATCAAGTCTTGTATGAAGCAAGAAAGTGTGGAAAATCTGTTTATGTTAAATAGGCTCACTTTTCGATATGATTTATACCTTCTTCAAATATGCAAAGGAGAGGAGGAAAGAGATGTTTTCACATGGAACATTACACATGAATAAGGAAAACGAAGCGAAACGAAGCAACATTCATCCTAGACGGGTGAAACCGTCTTCCTCCTGTTGAGGAAGTTTCTAGGAAATATTAAATTCACAAGCGGTCCCCGTCACATATATATCCCGGTCAGGGGAGATGACAATGTGGGGTGTTTGTAGTTTTTGCAAGGAGATGTCGACGTTCTCCCACATACTACGTTTGGTATTCCCAAATCTGGTACTGACAAGACTCAGCGTCGCTTAACTTTGGTGATCTAATAAGAACCAGTGTGTCAACGCAATTATGCCACATAAATGAATAAAAAAGAAAAGGAAAAAGAGAAAGTATAAAATAAAAGACAAGGACTTTAGGTGACTTTTCAGCAGATAAGATTCAACCGTCTTAAATAGTGAATTTATTCGTGAGAAAGTTTCAATAAAAGGAGGGGTTTGAACTTTGCAGCAAGACAAGTGTACACATGTTAAAATCAAAACCGAACAAGAGCAAGGAGAAGCTAACATACATTGGGGAGGGGGTAAAATACAATAAATATTGGGGGAAAAATTGGATTCATATTTAAAATGGAAGGATTATAAAAATATTTGGAAGTCATTTTAGAAAATAACAAAATTGGTAGAGAGAGAGAACTTTTTTAACGTCTTCATATTGTTTCCATTCCTTTTTTTACATATTGTTTCCATTTCTTTATTACATATTGTTTCCATTCCTTTTTTTACATATTCTTTCCATTCCCTTTTTTACATATTGTTTCCATTCCTTTTTTTACATAGTGTTTCCATTCCTTTTTTTACATATTCTTTCCATTCCTTTTTTTACATATTCTTTCCATTCCTTTTTTTACATAGTGTTTTCATTCCTTTTTTATATATTCTTTCCATTCCTTTTTTTTTACATATTCTTTCCATTCCTTTTTTTACATATTCTTTCCATTCCTTTTTTTACATAGTGTTTCCATTCCTTTTTTTACATATTCTTTCCATTCCTTTTTTTACATATTCTTTCCATTCCTTTTTTTACATATTCTTTCCATTCCTTTTTTTACATATTCTTTCGGTAAAATTGTTGGTATTTTATTTTTTCTATTTGAATAGTTTTCGTCATTAATCAACAATAATAAAATTTTTTTTCAAACTATAAATATATACTCCCAACTAAGGCAGGGTTAGGTCTATTTCGATTGATGCCAGTCAGAAACACTTCTGATGATCGGTGGTGCCACCGTGAACCTGCAGTAAAGTGTTAAAGATAAGTACATTTTATTATCATCGATTATATATACCAGTTGTCCGGTAAAACGAAAGTTGCCCACCGCACAGATATACAAATCTAAGAAAAGCATTTAAAATAAGGTAAAATCAATGACTAAAACCCGGATGAAAAGGAAATAATTAGGTCGAAACAACAAAAGACAGTTAGTAAAAACATATATCTTAATTCATGGGTTTTGGGGTGAATATCCAAGCTGATGATGAACGATTAAAAAACTCATAGCGAAACGTATATGACGTGTTTATGTTGCGACAAAGACACATAGGAGATAATAGCTCCATTAGATAAAAAAAAAAAAGTAAATCATGATGAGTACGGATTGTAATTCAAGCTTTGCTTGTCGTGTTTTTTCTTTGTCTTTCATTGTTTTATATATGCGCACTGAGGATATTTGGTGTGCGGACAACAGCCCACCCGAGAAAAACCCACCAAAATAATTCAAACACAGACAAAAGCCCACTAACGGAAATATAATTTTTTTTTTTTTAAATTAAAAAAAAATGTTTATATTCCGGGCCATTATAACTTTTAGGGCATTAACCAATTTTCTTTTGTGATGAGAGATAAATTCTATGCATTGTTTTTCGGACGGGGTGGGTTCTACTTTTTAAAGCGATTACGTGTGGTTTTATGCCTTAGGGTTAGTGGTAACAAAATTTAGTTAACTGTCCTAAAAAGTTAGAATGGCCTGGAAAGGGGGATCATTTTTTGCAACTAATCTCCTGCTCTAAATTTAAAGAATAATTGTTTTTTTTTTCAATGTGTTCACACATAATCGCCTAAAAAAATGTAGAATCTCTCTTTTTTTGGAGGGGAGTACGTTTATTTTTTTCCTTTACGTATTATATCCAAGATTTTGATAAACTCATTGTGAGATTTTCACCTATATTTTTCTCTTGTACCATTTTTCCTATTTATCAACTTGTGCCATTCTTGTGGGTGCCATTTTAACTAAATTCAGTGAAAATAGCAATTAGAGATAGTTTAGAAGTCATAAGTTTTCAAATTCTCCATTAATTGAAAATTGATTTAATTAATTTCAAAGGGAAATAAGCATTAGGTTTAAAGAATTTGAAACCGAAATAAATACAAACAAACATTAATTATTTAAGAGGATATATACGCGGTGACCAGACAAACAGCCAGTGTCAGTGCGGAACCAGCGGAAAAAATCTTGTCCCCAAAACTGTGAACTCTCTGAGAGGTGTCATAAAAAAATTTGAACATTTCAAAACGTTTGATAAGGAGATAGGCATAAGTGAACTCTGGAAACTTAAATTTACCAATTAAAATAATCAAATTACTAAAGTACTAAAATAACTTTTTAGAGATCTAGATTAAAAAAAGATAATAATACTTACAAAATTGAATCCTGTAGAATACATTTTGGTTTCTTCGGAAACAAGTCAGTTATTTTAATTGTTTGTTAATAGTTGGAAAAGAAATTGATGAATTACTTTGTGACCCTTACAAATCCGAAAGGAATTTAGCAGCATTTAAACTGTCGAAGAGAAAGAACTTTAAACTGGCATATAGGTAAGCTTTAAAATAATTTAGTTAAAAAATATTTTAAAATATTTTAATTAGAACGGTCTTAAAATCAATATTATAGACGCTCATTTTAAGTTGTAAATTACTGGCCGTTATTATAATAAAACAAACTCAACAGTAAAGAAACCAAAATTAACACCGCCTGAAGATGATTTGACGAATCAAATCGAAAGTACTCGCAAAAAAGGAAAGAAAATGGAACAAGAGACACATGGAACTTACATACAGCAATTTGACCGAAACACTAAATGGACAATCTGGAAAATTGAAAGAATAAAAAAAGTCTTCATTCTGGAGGCTGATTTAACCTATGTAGACCCCTTGCTGGATGTCTTTCCCTTCAGCGATGTGGGGAGAGGATTAGAGAGAATGTTCAGCATTGAGTCATTGGGGATTCATGACGGAGAAGAGATTTCAGGTTATGATTGTAATCAGATCCAGCAGTTCCAGAGGTCCATCACCTTCAAGGATGGAAAATATCATGTTGAGTTGCCCTGATATTTGGACAAACTGAATCATGGAATTGCTTGCACATTCTGGATCGTGTTGTCAGGAGCCTGGAGAAGAAGGGGTTGTACCAGGAGTATCTGAAGGTGTCCATCCAGCAGAAGCAGGAGGATATCATTGAGGAAATACACGTAGCCCCACAAAGATTTGGGGATTATATCTGGATACCTCATCGACCCATTTTTAAGGCGAATCCAACAGATACTACTAAAATCAGGCTGGTATTTAACAGTAGCCTGAAGGTGGGTGGCTCGGCTTTGCTTAACGAGGCTGCTTACTCTGGTGTGAAATGACGGGGGATATGTTGGACTTGCTGATGTCATTTAGATCGAATGATTTTGTCTTGCTCGCAGATATCAGGAAGGCGTTCTTGATGGTTCATCTTGCCCTTGAGGCAGACAGAAACAGGTTTTGTTTTTTTGTTAAGGATGGTGACCGCCTTCGATGTTTCCGTTATTTGATCCTGATATTTGGGTTCACCCCCAGCCCCTTTATACTGGTAAGTATCCTGAGGTTTCATGCGGCTCAGTACCCCCTAGACGAATGTCGAGCAGCAATGGAGGACCAATTTTATGTTGACAACCTTGTGGTGACTGATTTTAACACTGTGAAGCTTGCAAGACTTAAATCACAGGTCAGGAAGCGTCTGAAAGAGGCCGGATTTGTAGTGCAGTCATGCAGCTCCAACTGTGATAACCTTAGGGAAGAGATGAGAAACGACGGTATGTTGAGTGCTCATGAGGGCGGATGGGAGATGGTGCTCGGGTACAGGTACGATCCTCTTTCAGAGAAGCTGTGCATTGCCCCTGTTAGATGCGATTCAAGTGCGGCTACCAAAAGGCAGATTTTTTCCGAGTCGGCAAGGGTGTTTGATCCTCTGTCCCTCTGCCTATCGATGAAGGATAAGATATTACCCACGTTGGAACTGATGGCTGTTTTTCTTGCCCTGAAGTGTCTGCTTACCATCTTGAATGGATGCAAGAGCGTCCCTCCTTCCAGGGTGTGTGTAGCAATGGACGCCCAAGTAGTGCTGTTGTGGATTTTGTCATAAACCATGGCAAGCAAAAGTATTTTTGCGAGGAATAGGTTTAAGGATATTTTGAAGATGAGCCTTGCTTTAGATACCAGGTATGACATCAAACCAACCTTCAGGTATGTCTCCACCACTGAGAATCCTGCAGACCTAGTCACCAGAATTTTGGTATCACGGTCTCTCTTGGTTGTGTAGCGGTGTCTTCCCATGGCCAGAGCAGGACTTACCCTGCCTTGATGATCAGTGCCAGCAGATCGCCTGTTCCTTGGCGAGTTTCATGGTGGTTATGACGGAAGAGTGTCCTTCTATAGTCTCTTTGCAGCAGTTCTCAATATTTACTCGCTTGTTAAAAGTAACCTCTTAGGTGTTCTGATTCATTGGCTTGACAAGGAAAAGGGAGAAAGATTACAACAGGAAAGCTGCACTTTATTTGGTAAAAATCTCCCAGCAGCAGAAATTTGCTATGGAGTTAGATTACCTCCAGGATCCCATTGGAAAGTCTGCACCCAATCGTGTCCATGTGCTTGATCTCTTTCTGGATCAGGTGGGGCTGATCCACTCTAGTGGACGTCTGGACAGGTCGTCTCATTTTACTTATGAAGTCAGGAATCCCCTGCTGCTGGGCAAGAACCATCATTTTACCTGACTTGTCATCTTAGACTGCCATAACAAGTGTTCCCATCTTGGTGTAGGGTCAACTTTGGCTGAGTTGAGGCGTTGTGGCTATTGGGTTCCTCAGGGAAGGCAGGCTGTCAAGGGTGGCTTAACGTCATGTACCAAGTGCAAGAAATACAATTCTAGATCTGTACTGCCAGATAACATAGCCAGCCTACCGCTCCCTCATGTCGAATTTGAGGTGCCTTATAGGAATACAGGAGTTGACTTCATGGGACATTTTTGGGTAAAGGAAGGGAACACGGAGAGAAAAATGTACCTGTTGCTGTTCACTTGCTTAAGTGTAAAGGCAGTACACATCGAGGTGATTCCTGATATGAGCATCTTGTCTTTTTATCAGGCCCTAGTCCGATTCACTAACGTGCATGGTGTTCCAGAATCAATTCTCAGTGATAATGCAAAGACCTTTCTAAGCAGTGGAAGACTGTTTAGCCACGTTTGTCTTCTTCCGGACTATCAAGACAAGTTTGGGTCCTGCAATATTAAGTGGAAAACACTTCCTCTGGTTGACATAATAGTGCTGCTCATTTTATGTTAAATTTATATGCAAAACTGATCCCCCAATCTGTATTCTAAAATAATTGTTTTTTTTCTTCCAGCGAAAGATAAGTGATACAATATAACGATATATTTAAAATAAATAAATAAAATAAATAACACAGCAACTACAAAAAAAGCAACTTTAATGTTCAATATTGGGGGAGGCTTTGAAGGGACTTTTTCAAGACTGTCCCCATGGCCTATCAGAAATGTAACGCATAGGTAATAAAGCAATTTTACTTCTATACAAAAATGTGAGAAGTTTAAGTTTTCCGGTTGTCATGTCTAATTTTCATGTTTAACCCCCCCCCTCTCTCTCTCTCTCTCTCTCTCTCTCTCTCTCTCTCTCATATACATTTACTAGTTATAAAAAAAATCAAAGAGTTTACCTCAAACTTTCGTTTTTGTTTGTTTTATTGTTTAATGTTTAAAAAATAAATTCAAATAATTTTGGAGACACTCTTCAGACCCAAATAGAGTTGCTCATGCTCCACTCAGACTGAATATGAAAAGGAGCCCTCTTCACCAGCAAAAAAGAGTCCACTCCGTTTTGGAGGGCTCTGTAAATATGTGTATATGTTTATATATTTGCATGTACAAGATTTACTCCTAAACTAATAAACTGATCATTATGAATTTTATAACATAGTTGCTAGGTGTAAGAGTGAGTAATGTCGGCTATATTTAGTTTAATTTAGTTTATGCAAAAGGGCAAAAGGGAGATGGGGATACATCAGACTTTTGTGAAATTTTAACAATATGTATTAGAGATAAATTAATAAATATTCTCAAAATTTCAGTTTCGTTGAAATATTTTAACCTCCCATTTGAAAATGAAAATATATCAAATTTGCATTGAATTTTATCTATAGTCATTAGACACTGATAAAGTAAGAATTAAATTTTCTTCTCAAAACCCTTTAAGTTTAAGCCTAGCATTTTAGATATTTACTAGAATCAAAATTTGAGTAAGGATTATATACATATGGTTTAGTATCAATATATTTTAATTTTAATCTTTGTAAGGAGACATGAAAGTGGTGCAAAACTGTTCTGTTCAGGGAATTAATTTTACCCATCCTGGGATGGGTATTCTTCAAATTTTTATGCAACTCCATAATCATCATAATATTGTGAAGAAATGCTGCACCAAATGTTTGACAGAAAAGCAAATTAAAATGATCAGATATTTCGAGACAACTTGAACTCTGGGCTGATTTTAGAAAGAACTGTGAAATCTATTATATATATAATTAATTTCTAAACAAAATATATTCATAACAAACGTTCGATTAAAAAGAACTTTTCATTGAGTTTTTACAGTACCTTTTTTAGTACACCAGCGGCAAAATTTTGCAAATAGGCATTCAAATATACGAGTTAAATAAATATATATCTTAAATCAAAAAAGATATTAACAAATCTCAAAATATTAGCAAGAGTTTGTCAAATATCTTACAGCCTGACACTTAAAGGGATATCTCCACCCATATTGATGAGATCCTTTGACACCCACACCTACACTTTGACCACTTATTTGCGAAATAGAATGTTTATGAAAAAAGATATATTTTCACTGTGGAGCGCTGAAAAGAGCTGCTCCTTTTTTAAAGAAGTTAGAGCTGGAGCAGCTCTTTTTTTTAAATGGGTGTGTGAGTGGGACTGGAGCATCTCCAAAAATAGTGGAGCACATAAAGCCCTCTACATACCTAACTTTATATAGGGATATAGTGGATTTCACAGTTCTTTCTAAAATCAATCCAAAACTGAAGTTGTCTAGAATTAAATATCTGATCATTTTAACTTGTTTTCTGCTGTCAAAGATTTGGTGAAAGAACCTTTCACAATATTATCTTGGTTATGCAGTTATATAAAAATATACAATTAAAATCCTGTTCTGTGACTGCCTTGGACAAGGAGTTGCACGTTTTTGCTGCACTCTAACCTTCCACAGGATTACAATTGTATCTTGTTGATAACTTATAGATAATAGTTTATCTGCAATAAATTGTGTGCAACAAATATCTTTAGAACAACAAAAATTGCCACTGAATGAGCCAAGGGTTGATGTGAAACTAAATAAATCAGTCAAGCCGATGTTATCATGCTGGCAAAATATTCACTAAATCACTTCAAGATAATCATTATTTTAATCTTCCTCATTAGCAAAAACAGATATTTTGAATCGTTTTCCAATTTAGTTCAAAATGTAGAAAACCTTGGACAAAAAGAAGACAAAGGGTGAAATTAGCAAGAAATTAGCAAGCTGGAAAAAAATCAATGTTTTTACTGCCTTTATTTTTATCTACAAATTGTTTCAAATCAATATCAAATTAACTGCCAGACTAAGAAGACAATGAAGATTTTGTTAGTGTAAGTTTTACCAAACTGTTTAATCAAATATTGACTATCAATTTTCATTAAAACTAAGATTATTTTGCTGATCATATGATCCTAGGATATAGATTACATATTATCTTCAAAATGGAGGTTATCTTTTATCCGGTATTTGTTTGTCCGCAACTTCACAATTGATAAGATCTTCATCAAACTTGGAAACCTCTGTTAAATTTTGGAAGTCATCTAGTTCTGAATCCAGATTTAGGAATTTGTACATATGATATGGCAAGTTATCACCATAACAAAATGGCAGAATTACAAGAAAGTACTTTAGTCATCCAAAAAATTGTTTCCTTTTAAAGAAAGAAATTGTTTCCTGGTATTTTTAATTTTCAATTTTTGTACAAATGTTGAAGCTAAAAATATTTTGCTGGATGATATTAGTTTCATTATTAGATTTAAGTGCTATTTTAGGTCTAAGTGCAGAGCAATAGCTCTCATCATTTTAAAATCATTTTTCAAGTCTTAATAAATTTACTGATCAACATTACTTACATGCTATACCTATTTTATCTAAATGAATAAATGCGAAAGTTGGGCCCATTTCTTGCACTAACGGTGAGATCAAAACACCTTATTGCAAGTTAATTCAAGTTTACACAATTTATTTACCTCCCCTGGAGGTTAGGCACAAGACCAGTTTTATCTTACTCCCCAAGGTCGGGTCCGGAAAGTGCGACTTGAAAAGTAGGGGCGCCTCAGGCAGTAAGCAATAAACTTACTCCTCCCCAAAGAGGGGAGGCAAAGCCTGGGAGGGTGGACCTCCTAGAACTGCACAGGACAGACCCATAGACTGGCGTAAATCAAGCCCCGAAGGCCAAGACGATACCAGTTTATGGGGTGTAGTATCCATCGGAACAGATACTACACTTTGATCCCGGCCACTTAACTAATTTGAATATTGTTGTGCAAAAAATACTTTATTAACTATACTGTATTGTTTTTTTTTTCTTTTTAAATCAAAGATTGTTTTGATTTTAATATAACAAATAGTTCTGTTTAAGAATATTGTTTTATTTCCTGGACAAAGTTTAGCAAGTTAATAGAATTTAGAAATGCCAACGATGGTGGGTTCTCCTTCGTTATGATGGTAGGACAGTTGTTTATGCATCACTATTGTGTTCCTTACTGGCATATTCTTGGAGAAACTGGCATTTTGAGTTCTTCTTTCTTTTTTTACGGTCATATTAAAAAGATAAATAAAGTTCTATCAAAATTACCAAAGTGTAAATGTAAGCTATCTATAAAAATAAATGTGAAAGTGTTTCTTTCGTGTTTACAACAATGAAATGTGTATTATTTAAAAGTTGTGTTTCAAGTATTTTAAGTAGAGAATTTTGTGAAACGATAGCGAGCTGGCAAAGCCATTTAATGTTATATAAGTAAAAATTCTCATCACCATTTCATAACAGTTATTGAGTAAATGGTATTTAACATGACTAATAAATCTTCTTGAATTCTAGTGAATTATTCTGTTAATATTCTATAAGAATAAAAAGAGTCAGGACAAAAATCTACCTCTGCATATCAATGTTTTTTAGCTATGTTGTCAGGCATTCTGAAGAAGTTCAAGAACTAGGTAAAAAACACAAAGAAATAGAAACTAGTTAAAATTGAAGAATATTTATTATTAATGGTAAAATATAGAAACCAGCCTAGCATGTTTGATAAGCTTCTATGAATAACTTTCACTCTAGACCTGAAGTGGAAGACATACATCAGATCTGTTGCTAAGGTCGCTGGAAAAATGGTTGAATACTCTACCACTCAAGAAAGTATCTCATTGCTGACACAATTCTCTGCCTGTATTAGAGATACGTCCTAAGATAAAGAACTGTTGCCACATCTGGAGAGGTGCTGCTCAGAGCACTCTTTTCTGTCTTGACAGAGTACAATATCGACTTCGAAATCTAGTGGATGTCCTCATTTTTTCTGTACAGCCTCTTTCTCACAGAAGAGACGTTGCTAGTCTCTCTCTACTCTATCGTTATTTTCATGGTAGATGCTCGACTGAGCTCCAATCTCTGGTTCACCCTGTAAAACATTAACAGGAAAAACTCGTCTCTCTACAACCACATTAAATAAATTTCCTTTCCTCCACTGTGTACCTAAAACTAAACAGAACTTCCATGAGCAAAGTTTCTTTCCAAAAGCTACCCATCTCTCGAACAAAACACCACAAAGATATTTCCCAGCTGATTACAACATGGTCGTTTTCAAGTCCAATGTTAACAAATATTTGTTGAGCCGTCCTCTCAAATAATCAAATGCTGCCCAGTTTCAACCATCATCCCCCTAATCCCCAAGGTGTTTGTCTCACTGTCCACCTGACAAACCCATTAACTCTTATCCTCGAGTGGCCTTTGGGACTGGATAAAACTTAATCGAAACACAATCATAAAATATCTATTCATAAAGTGCAAAATATGAAAATCAAAATTCTAAAAATTATCGATTTTGGATTGTGGCATATGTCCCTACTTTTATGATGATTTCTGTAGCAAAATGCCCTAACGACATCCATTCATAATGTACCTATTTTAATAATGATCAAAGTGCTGAATCTGTTCTTTTTAAATTTAATATGAAGGTTGGGGATTTACTTTTTAAAACAATATTCATGATAAAGAGCACCCGACCTTGGGGCACATCTTACTTGTGGGAGTAAGATAAAAACTGGCCTTGTGCCTAACTCCTGGAGAGGAGTAAATCAATACATTTTTTAATTAAGAAGAATAAAATAAAATGACAACCTGTGAAATCAATGAAACGAAAAAGTATGTTGCAATGATATATTTAACTTTCCTGTAAATGAAACGTATAACGCTGATGAAAACATTTCCTACACTCTCTCTCTCTCTCTCTCTACTCTTTCTCTCTCTCTCTCTCTCTCTCTCTCTCTCTCTCTCTCTCTCTGCTTAAATATAACAGAAAGAAAAAAGATAGAAAGAAAACGATATCTGACTAACTGACTGTTTAACCTAGTGTCAGTGTTATTTTTGAAAAAATTACCATCGAAAAGAGAAAAAAAACGTAATTTTGAATCCCTCATGCACTAATTTATTCCCTGGGGTAAGAGGAAATATTACAGTATAACGATACTGTAATATTTCCTCTTACACCAGTATAGTTTTTACCATAACCAAGTCGACGATGTAAAGTTTGTATCTCTTGCATAGTTTATGACTGTTAGCCGGACACACAGACAAACATAATTACGACTTCACTTTATATAGTGTTGGAAAGAGTATGAACCTAAAGTTCAACCCAAAGTATTGTATTGTGGCTTTGTTATAAAACAGACTAACTCCGCCTTTTTGTTAGAATCAAAATGGGGTATCTGTTCTGTGCTCGGTCAATGAAGGTGAAGTCCTTCTAGACTGAGGCAATTGTTTTTTTTTTTGTCCCAATACAGAGTGTCCCTTTTTTCGGGAGCTGGATTTTGTCCACACTAAAAAACCGACCTTGTGTCTAACTCTGCTCTCGTGAGGAGGCAAGTAAATAGAGACAAACTTAAAATATATCACTACCGCAACAACTATTATTATTTTACTTTATAAAAAATAATGTCTGCTTAATCTTTTTTGTTTGGACCCTTCTGAGCCCTTTGTTGTTGTTGTTGTTGCTGTTCTTGTTGTTGTTGTTGTTGTTGTTGTTGTTAATAACAGAAAATAAAGGAAGCTAACAGCAGATTTATTGCTTATTGTTTTCTACCTCTATTTCCTCCCAAACTTTTTCCTTCTCTCTTAAACCATTCCTTTTTTGCCAACTTTTCTACTGCCTTGATCCTTTACTAAAACCATCGTTTTTTTCCTGCCATAATTGAAAATGCAAATCAGGATGAATGCAGACTTTTTTCCTAGCGGTGTGTGTGTGTTGGGAAGGGTGCACGTCTTCCTTCGAGTACTAAATCGGAAATTGGAGAATCATTTTATGCAGGTTCACTATTCATTCAATTGATTTGACTTTTTTTTTAAAGAAAGATATGAGCCTGAAAAGATCATTCTAATATTTCTTTATTAATATTTTTCATGCTAATATTTTTGAGAATGAAAATTTTAAAAAATGAGGTTTGCATCTTTCATCGCTCGTTTTTTTAATCATAAATATCTGCTAATCTGATCTTCCATCTTTACTGTCTGGTGTTACATTGTGGATTAACTGAGAAACATTCATTTCGTTCATAAGTCATAATTTGGTGAATAATTTGATGTTTTAATGCATTGCGTTAGAACTTGGCACAGCTTACTGGATTTGGGTTCAGCTAGATTTGAATATGCAAATTAGCATTAGTGTTTTATCACCAATCAAGTGAAATAATCCGGGAGGCAAATGATAAAAAAACTGGGATGAATTGCAATTGTGAGCCAGTTGTCTTGTAAAAAAATGAAGAAATATATTATTTGTAGAATGTTTATGACATGATTTTTAAGTCTTCCTTGGCCTTTTGGCTAGGAACAAAGTAGCAGTGTGCCTAATTTGTTCCAAATGTATGATTTTATATTTTGTGCAAATAATACTTCATTTTTT
The DNA here is from genome assembly GCA_963556195.1 of Sepiola atlantica. Classification (NCBI taxonomy): domain Eukaryota; kingdom Metazoa; phylum Mollusca; class Cephalopoda; order Sepiida; family Sepiolidae; genus Sepiola; species Sepiola atlantica. The sequence continues at coordinate 65,324,507 of OY744515.1, forward strand.
CTGGCCTCAATCGATTGATTGAGGCCAGAAAAAATGAAGTATTATTGACCCTTTTTGAGAGTTGAATTCTCCCCACATTAAAAACAGACCTTGTGTCTAAATCTTTTCTCGTGAGGAGGCAAATAGATAGGGACACCTTCCTTAGCTTTTTAGCTAGGAGTAAAGTATAGTATCTGTTCTGATACAACACTTCACCTTCACTGACCGAGGACAGAAATGATGAAGTCCTTCTAGACTGAGGCAATTTTAATTTTTGTCCCAATTCAGAGTGTCCCTTTTGGGGAAGCTGGATTTTCCCAATATTAAAACCCGACCTTGCGTCTAAATCTCAGTGGGGGTTCAAAGAAAATAAGGACACATGGTTTTACCTGTTAAAACCTTCTTTAAAAATGTAGTGGGTATTTTACATTTGAATTTAAGCCAGATCAGCTCGGGTAAGAAACTGCACAATTGATCATCTTTTCTATAACATTTTCCATTGTTGTTCTCCATGAAACCATGAAATGTCATTAATAGTTTTTTAATACAAGATACGGTACTTATGCAGTTTACAGACCGCGTTATTGTCAGCACATTTTGACAGGTTATGTAAACCACTGGAAGGTGCCAAATGAAAATGTCGTGTTTTGTATTGAAAACGTTGGCCAATATTAAAATGCTAGAAACAGTTATCATATAGTAATTTCAATGAAAAATATTGAATGTAAAAATATGTAAATTTTTAAGGAACTTTAAAAATTAATGAAAAAAGTTCAAATCAAGAAAAAAACACTCATCATATGGTAAGTTTCATGAATAAATATTTATTTTTTAGCGAAGAAAATATAGTGCAACAATTGATAGGAAACATCAAACAGTTTTTTTATCATTTCTTTTTTCTTGCCAATTCTTTTTTAACCCTACCGACTAGATTAGGGTTAGGTTAGGGTGTTTTTCTGTTAGGGTTAGGATTAAGGTGTTTTGCTAGCAGATTTTCTGTGGACTTAAGCGCAGACGACAGAAAAGAAGAAGGAGTAGAGTTTCTGAATTTCTGTCTCCACATAAATTCATGCAGTTAGCTGTCGATGATATCTCTGTTAGTACCGCACTCTTTTTTATTTCTTCGCTTAGTTTCCTTCCACATCCTCTCTACGTGATTAGTCGTAGCCTTCGTAATTGGGTCTATGAACTGCAGACTATGGTTTACGGGTAAGTGATTTAACCCTTCTCCTCCGAATTAACGTTGGCCAGCGTTTTTGACACAAAAACACAAAGTTTTTGTTCAGCACTTTCTGGAGGTTTACGTAACCTCCCTGAATGTGGCGAAGATAACGCGGTCCATAAACTGCATAAATACTCAAGATACATACTTAATTCTGTTTCACCAGTCAGACTTTTCAAGCTACATCTAATTTAGTTTCTCAGATGCACCTGTAGATTTGAGTGACAGGAGTAATCATGGGTGCCAAGCGATTTCCCATCTGAAAAATATGATTGTTCCTTTTGTTACTGCCAGCTTAACTAGGTGAGAGAAAAGATAGTGGTGTTATGTAGTATGGTGTTGTGAAGGTAACATTTAGAGGCAAGACTGATGATGGTGGATTCAGGAGAAGCTGATAGGGACTGTTGGTTCAGAGTCGGCAAGAGTTGCGCTGCCATTTTTTGTCTCCTTTTCTCCTGTACCCCGTAAGTTTTGTATTTTTATAGATAACTCCCCCATTTTACAAGTGAGGGTTTCTATCGTGCTCATTGCCACCCATGTCATGAAACAGTTTGTATATGTGGTGGATGAGTGCTTTGCCAAAGTCGTTTGTGAATTGATACTGACCTTTCATAACCCTTTTTCTTGCACTCGCTTGCACTGCTCGGTCTGTCATCGATTTGTTTAATCTGTTACACAGGAAACAAAATTCAGTTAGATGAAAGAATGACAATTCTTTGGTTGTCGAAAGATAAAAACGAAGTAATGGACGAAGGATGGGAGATTCAAGTTAAACATGGAGAAGGATACATTGGATGTAAATGAAATATCTGTTGAATTAGATACATTTCGGACATTATTATGTTACACTGAAAAAATGCGAAGTTAAACTCAAGAAAGTACAAATGGTAGCCAAGGTTGCAGAGTCGGAAGGTATAAGGTCCGACTCCAATTCCTAGGATTCCAAAAATCCCCATTTTGCCTAAAAAATTCCAAAATATCTGACTTCTACTCTGACTCCAAGTCCTTATTTTAAGGCTTTCCTATATTCAGACTGTCTGTTGATTCTTCAGATTAAAACTTTCGACTCCGACTCCTAGCGTTCTTACGACTCCTTCCCAAACCTCTGACTACAACTCTGCAACCCTAATGGTAACTAAACAGAAAACATGTGAGAAAAATATACTATCATTCATCAACTACATCGTTAGTTCACACATTCTTCAGCTAAAGCAATCAGGAAAAATTCAGGTGCAATTTTCATGATGAATGTAAGAAGCTGATTGAAGATTTATTTTGTACTAATGATTCACCGCTTATCAAGGCCCAAATACTATTCGAGAATAAAGGTTAGATATCAGTAAAATGTTTATAGGTAGTAATAGATTCAAGAAAACAACTGCACGACCAGTAGTATATTTTCCATTAAGCAGACAATTTAAAAACGCTGTGGAAGTGCATCTAAAGCAATGGATCTGAATATGTACCTTTTTGCATTTTATTAGACTTCTAAATGAATAAATGCAAAAGTTTTTTCCATCTATCCTAACTATATTAATATCAAAACATGTTAGGATTATTTAATTCTAATGATATAACAATATATTGAAATACCCTATATATAGGCATCTCCAACTCACTCAAACAAATCTCGATTTTGCTTATTTACATATTTATTTATTTTTAAGGTTTTAATAAATTAATAAATATTCTGTAATATACCTTTCTACTTTGTGGTGTCAAATTTTCTTCTACATATGCAATCGTTTTATCGATAGTACTATTATTATATAAATAAAATAAGAAAAAGACATTTTATAAAAATAATGATAGCATTTAAAAACTTATTTAGAATTTCATTTTCAAGGGAGATAATTTTCTTCCGGCTTCAGTAAAATGTCATATATTGCTGAGATGTCGAGAACAGATACTACACTTTGATCCTAGCCAAAAGGCCAAGAAACCATAAAAAATATTTTTTTGTGACTAGGCATTTTAAAAATTTAAAAAAAAATTGATTAAATCAGAATATTTTTTAATGGGCGGTGTAGTATCGGTTCTGTTGTCATAAGACTGTCCTCCCAGGAATGACCTCCTCCGTTTTTAAAAGTGTGTGGGGTGCGGGTGGGGGTAGAGATCCTCCCAGAATTTAAAAAAAAACAAGACTCGATTTAGTCAGAATATCTTTTAAGGGGGTGTGTAGTGTAATATCGGTTTTATTCTCATGAGACCGTCCACGCAAGAATGCCTTCCTCCTTTTTCGATGGAGGGAAGTTGTGTTAGTTCATTATGATATTATCGTCTGTCAGGGGGAGGGGGTATGTGTAGTATATGTTCGTTCATCATAATACTAGCTAAGGAAGAACGATAACTCAAGTTTATAATAAACATGTCTTTTTTAACTAGAAAATTATGAAAGTTATCGTTCTTCCTTAGCTAGCATATTCATCGTTGTTTATAAAGATGGCGACTATATTTTTCCAGCTAATTTTCATTTAGGCGTTTCACATGGACAATGAAACTTGCCATGGTTTTTAATGTTATCTAAATAAATAAATGCAAAAGTTTTTTCCACCTATTCTAACTATATTGACATTAAAACGGTTTATGTTTATTTAATTCTCTGTAGTATATTTTCATTCGTCATGATACATTCCTCCCCGGCATTGCCTCCTCTTCGGGGAGGGGGGCCGTACAGTATACATTCGTTCCTCACGATACCATTTCCCAGTTTTACCAGTTTTTTTTGTTGTTTTTTTTTTTTGGGGGGGGGGGGTAGTGTACTATCTATTCTGTTGTCATATCATTCTCCCATGCATTAACCCCTCCTTTGGGGGAGGGGGTGTCAGTGTATGTAGTTCGTTCATCATGATATCATCGTCTCAGCCTCTTATTTGCATATTTATTTATTTTTAAGTTTCTAATGAATTAATATTTTCTAATCTGTTAATAATTAAATACGTGCTTTGTTATTTTTTTAATAAATTTGTTGTTGTTGTTGTTGTTGCTGTTCCTGTTTACTTCCTCCCACGATGAGCAGAGTTAGGCACAATGTCAATATTTAACGTGGGAAGAATCCAGCTCCCCCAAAATTGGCATTCTGAATTGGAACAAAAAGTTCAATTGCCTCGGTCTAGAAGGATTTCTCCTTCACTGACAGAGAACATAAAAACTAAGTGCAGATTCAATACAGATACTACAGTCTGCTCCTAACCAAAAGGCCAAGGAGTTAACATGTTGGTAGTGATGATGATGATGATGATGATGATGATGATGATGATGATGATGAATTAAAAATTTGTCATAGAAAATAAATAACTCTCCTCTAATCTTTCTAAATTACAAAAAAAAATTATTTTTTCTTTAATATTCTTTATGTATTTTTCTGTCTTTCATAATAACTGTGAAAAGTGCAAAGTACCCATTTCGAATTACTCAGTAATATAAAATCGTTTTCTTTGACCAATCGACGTTCCACCCTTATGTTTATTCATTTCCTTATATAACCAGTTTGAATGGGGAATTCATTTTAATTTTTATGCTGAAACAAAATAAAATTTATCGATGTTGAATATCTTAAAGACCATATCAATTAACATTTTTGTTGTTTTTTCCTAAAAGCAAAATTTGTTCATGCACAGTATATTTCCCTCACATGGAATATATCAAATTACACTACGATAATCATCATTTTAAAAAATTACCTCTAAATTACCAAATGTCAAATGAAAATTACTTATGTGGTGTCTGTAAAGAAGACTACAGTGTGAGTAATAACCGCATGGAGAGCAGGTAGTTTTTGCTAGTTTCACATAATTCATCAAAAGTGATTTGAAGAAAAGATGCTAAAATAATTGTAGATAGAGATGATATTTGCTGATTTTGGTTATTCAAAAAGATTTTGAGTTGACAATGGTGGAAGTTGGATAATGAAGAGTAGAGAGAACTAGCTCAATGGAGAGGTTTGTGCCATGAAAGAATTCACTATGGTCAAATGTGAGAAAAACTAATATGCTATAGATTTGTACAGAAAATCATGGAATAAGGTCCCAAAATGGAACTAGATGTTGTATCCTGAGCAATAACTGCTAAAAATTGTATGCAAACCCCCCTGGGATATCGCTCTAGTCAGGTTTTGTGAGATAACCATCCAGGATATTGTGTTTTACAAGAGATGACAGCAACAGGTCATTGGCCATAATGGTAAAATTCTTTGCAACATGCATAGGCGCCAGTTAGTCGGAATTGCAATGTATGGTGATCAAAATAAATAATGCAATAGAATGTATAAGATTAAAAACAGACAAAAATATTTGTTAGGATTCTTAATTATTAACATACAGATGTTGATTTTTTGGCTGTAAAAAAGGGACTATATGGAAAGTATAAGTAACTAGCATGGCTAACCGGCGTTGCCTGGGTGTATGGACAACTAAATAGAAAAAATTAAAAAGTGGGTAACATCTTTCTTTTAAAATCTCTCTCTCTCTCTCTCTCTCTACTCTCCATCCTCTCTCTCCCCCTCTACCCATTCCTTCTATCCCCTCAAAATTCCTCTCCTTTTCTTGCCCTCTCCCTAACTCTCTCCCCTCCTCTTTCTCCCATCTCTTCTCCCTTCGCTCTCTTCTGAAAAAGAATATATGAAATTTGTTGTGTCATGTGTAGTTTCTGACTTTTAACTGGACACAAACAAACACACACACACACATAGAAAAATAAATAGTATTAGTGATAATTTGATGAAGAAGTTAGTTTGGAAGAATGCACTAATTATATACTAGAGTGGTGTGGTAATGGTTGTGATCAGAGACAGGAAAAGCAAAGGTCAGAAGCAAGAAAATTCATGTTACAAAGTCGAAAAAAAAAAGTGCTATCACAGAGAATTCCTAAAGTGAATGAAAGAATCAAATAGTGCTTATTCTAAAATGACTAAGGGATTCATGTGAAAGTAATGCGGTAAATGACTTGAGTCATCCATCAATTGATGAAGAAAAGAAGGGAAATAAAGGACGAAAATCTACTGGAAAAATATGTATGATTTGAATATGATGAACAACAAAGCTAAACAAATGTTGGAATAGATTTGAATATTATTAACTTGTGAAAAACGATACAAATAAGAATATTAATTGAAACAAGAAGACAATGGAAGCAGAAACGATAATGGAATTAGAGAAGAAACGGAGGTTTCATGTATGAGAAAGAATTATAATAAAGAATCAAATATGGTCGTTGCGCCAATTAGCATCAAAGTCAAAAGAGCAGAAATTAGAGAATTAGAACCGCTTTGATCTGTACAAGAACAATGGCCAAAAGACGCTATCAACACGTTGGGTAATGACAGAAAATCCGTAACTAAAGGAAATAAATTATTAAAAGCCAGAATAATTGTAGAGATTTTGAAGCGGAAGAAAATGTTCAATCAGATTCTTAAACTGCTTTTAAATGCACACTTCAAAATTGTCATGGCAATAGCTGCAATTGAAGAATAGAAGTGCAAAACCATTTAGATAAAAGCTGCATTTATGATTTAGAGATGTAGTTGGTATGCAGTAGAAGTAAACGTAGCTATTATGATGCAGAAGCTGAACAAAATATCATATTGCCATGATGCATCACAAAATTGTTTTTTCAGCTAAACCGACTACCTTACTAGATGTGTTTATAAGCAATACGATTTAGAGAAAACCCTGTTTAGGTGGTATAACAATGGAGAATTAGAGGGAATATTTGTCATCCAAGAGATTTTTTCTTATTTACTGGAACAGGAGTGGCATTAATCGCATTGTAAGAAAATATAAAACTGGGAAAAGGTTTATAGACAATTTCTGATATACTGGTTTCAATTATAACAAGATATGTATGTAATTCAATTAAAATAAACTAGAATGCATCAGAAATAGGGGAAATTCCATTTTCCATTAGTAGACAGTGTTGTGTCATACATGAAGAAACCAAGTTGCCGTAATCATTACAGAAACATTTAAGTTCAAAATGGTCATTCATACCTTGGCCGCTGATTGTCCTCCCTGTATACGTTTCTGCGGTGATCCTCTTAGATCGAGAGAATTCCATCCTGTAATTACAACTTCTTATTTATACTTTCAAAAAGAATAACTTGACTCAAAACTGATGGAAGATAGCGGTCATATATTCAATATGATCTTTGTTCTAAATCACTGGCCAGTGAAAGGAGAGACAGGGAGAGGGATCCAAATCACTAATTAATTATTCTTGTCAGCCCATGCCATTTACACGTCCGAATGCATCATGTGCTTTCCAATGGATTGTGTTTTCCTATCACTCTCTCTCTTTTTGAGCCATGTGGCGTTATATCGGTTTTTAGTATTTTCTCATCGCCTAAGCAATTTTCAACACGGGATCATCAAGTTTACCTCGGCTAACCTCCCAGCGGTTTTCAATTTCCTGTTATTTTCCAGAACAGATACTACACTTTGATCCCAGACCGGAAGTTAAATTTAGTCATTTTCAAATTCATTTAACCATGATAAAAGTGTTAACCAAACAGATACGAAAGCTTGTATTCTGTTTTGAGTAATTTTCAAATGAGAATTTCATGTAAAATTGAGTCTTTATTACAAATTAACTGTACCTAACTGGCGTTGCTTGGAAGTCTTTCTGTATTTTTATTTTTGTTTTGTTTTTTTAAACTATGCTGCATTTTTCCTTTTTTTACAAAAGTATTATTTATTTTTAATAAGTTGTTAACATTTAAATTTAATTATCACACTGTTGTTTGATCATAAAATTGTAAATGAAACCAAATTGTTATAAAAGTATAACTAATTTTATTATTGTAATGTTGTTTAAAGCTATATTTATAAAATTATTGGATTTAAATAACTTTTGAAATGTTCAATCTTTTAATACATGAGGATTTGCTAAGAATTTAAGAAGGGAAGCTACTTTTTGTTGAAAACTCTTTGTTACCTCCCTTTCATTATAATGAACAATGCAAAAAAGTACCTACTCTAAATGTTTTCTTGTCCGGAATAAGTATTTTCAGAAATAAACTGACACAAAATCTACAAGGTAACTTTATACAGTAGATTGATGGAACACTTTAATTATTTTAACGCGTTTTGTCTATCAAGTTATGTGAGGGAACATTTTTAGGTGCTGGTACAGCTTTTGAACCAGACAAAACCAAAAAAGGCTAAATCAAAATTAACCGTCGTCAAAATCAAAACGAGCTGGCTTTTAAACAGAAAAAATAATGACATGAAAAACAATCACCGTGTGTTTATTTTTATGACAATTTATTTACTTTTTGACAAAGAAAATCAATGAACTAATATTTTTATTCAGGGGAAAGTTAATTTTATTTATAATTTTTTTAATAATTTTTTTTATGAATGAACTAAAGATTGTAAAGAACATAATCAATGAAACAACGATTTTTACAGATTTTGTTTTCGTTTTTTTTTTGGGGGGGGGGGGGTACTGGTACATCTATTGAACCGAACAAAAACCGACTAGATTAGGTTTAGATTTTAAAAAAAAAATAGTTCGATTTTGTCCGGTTTCAGATTCATTTTCGGTTTAATCACTTTTCTTAAATTATCGCCTGCCTGCAAGGAATTTTAAGATTTAATCAATTTACAGGTAAAGTTTTCGTTTGCTTCTTGAGCCTTCTGATTAGCTAAGCGCTTTGGCATCTTCCGGCTGTTTACGTAAACGGCCGGAAGATGCCGAACAAAAAGTCGGTTTTGTCTGGTTCAAAAGCTGTATCAGTTTATTCAGGAATCAGCTCTGTGAACTTTTTTGATTTGAATAAGAATTTATCAGAACTGGTGTAAACCCAGTTGAATTCTTTAATATGCATATGGGTCAACTAGCTGAATGAGATTTTATAAGTATGATCTTAAAAAATACATTCCTTTCATTTCTTTGTGTATATCTTCACTAAATAACGATCAATCATTTTATTTATTTCATGATTTATCAAAGATAAATGTTTGATTATTTCCCATAATTTTTTCCATCCCATATTTCCACTGAACTCGTCTTGTACTGTCTCCATACTATGTCGTTTCCTTCTCATCGCCTTCACCCACTTCTCCCCTGCCTTCCTTAAACCCTTATTACCCGTTATCATATTTACTTATTCTGCTTGCCTTCTTCTCTCTCCTCTTGGCCATACTATTTTCCCTCTCCACAATAGTTTGTTTTGTTTTCTATGAGACAGATTATTTGCCCCATCCATCCTCCTCTGAGTCATATGTTAAAAAGTTAAAACAAAAGAAAACTCATTTACTTTTAGATTAGACATAAATCTACACACAATCCAAATATACATACGTGCTTTCTCCATGATTCAAGAAATGTAAAATTTGATTTAGTCAATTTTGACTACATATATGCTAAAAATGTCAGAAAAACACCTCAAAGAAAGAGATGTAAATACTTTTTTTAATGGAAATCGCTCCAGACAAGGCATGAAGTCACTTGATGTAAGGAGCTAACAAGAACAAAATATGATTATTGCAAAGACAGGAGATGCCTATTGATCTAAGTCTTGAAACGACCAAATCCATAGGTAGGAGGAAAACAGTCATCAAAAAGAGAGTTCCACGAGCATGCAGTTCTTGGAAAGAAGCTACTTGAATAGGAAGCTGTATTACTGTTGTAGACCCGTACTAGGGGTCACAAAGATAACAACCACAAATTGTGACAGGTTAAAATATACAATGTATTTATTCATAGCAATACAGTAATGCCACTAAATGTGGTAGGAGATGACCGGATTCCTACCATGCGGTAAAACATGAATAGGAATGTCCTCTGTTTGAGTCTTTGCAACCATGGTATTTATTATAGATGGTTGCTTCCATTAGTTCTTCAATAGGGGTGATTTGTACCCCACAACACCCCCCTCCCGAGCTTTTCATTCCCCTGGAATGATCGTATAGCTCTTTTTCCTGGGATTGATCTCTATGGGATCGATCCTTTTTCTTTTTCTGGAAGACCGGCGTTGTTCGGCTGCTTGTGGTGTTACCAGGTCGAACGTGTCATATATATGGTCCATTACTTCTTGTTCAACAGGAGGTTGTCTGTCGTCATCAGTGACACGTTTCCGAATTCATAGCAATACAGTAACGCCACTAAATGTGGTAGGAGATGACCGGATTCCTACCATGCGGTAAAACATGAATAGGAATGTCCTCTGTTTGAGTCTTTGCAACCATGGTATTTATTATAGATGGTTGCTTCCATTAGTTTTTCAATAGGGGTGATTTGTACCCCACAACAATTACAATGAAGTATCAAAACAGCAAACTGATGAAAACCACTAGACCAATGAGTCAAACGAGCTGGAACAAAGGAAGCAGGGAATAGATCAGACAATTCTGAAGAACACATACCATAATAGTATCTATAGAAAAGACTGAGACTAGCAAAATCACGTGTGCGTGGGTGAGTGTGTGTGAGAGAGAGAGGGTGCAGAGAAAAAGGAAAGGTGGGACCAATCAAATTACAGATATATTTCTGAATCTTATCAAGAACCCATAAATGGGACAGAGATTCACCAGCCCAAATATGATAACAAATACTCCAAAGTCTGATAGTAGATTTGTAGAGATAGAGAATAGCCTCAGGTGTGAGAAAGTGCTTGGAGCGATAGAGAGAACTTACATCAATTTAAGAGTAAACTAGCTGTATCAACCCGGCGTTGCCCGAAATGCAATGAAGTCAGTTTAGTTTTTAATTTTTATTTGGTTGCACATTTTTAAGCTTTACAGAAAAAGAAATAACAGTTTAATTGCATGAAAGACAACTCTTTTTATATTCTTCAATTTAAAAATATGAGTTATTCCCCTTTCTGATTTTTATTTTTCGGTCATAATTGAAAATTGTTTCCATATTACCAGTTGTCCGGGCAGGACTACATAATTCTTTTTTAAAATAAACTGTAACAAAGTATGTTATTATAGTGCCAATAGCACAACAATAACAAATGAATATTAGCAAGTCAGAATCAAAGTTTGATACATCAGCTTAAATGCTATTTAGGTTCAACCTTTAAAATCTTAAAGATAACGTTATATGTGAGATGAAACATTAATCCGAATGAAGAGGAAGTGTATTACTTCTCAGGCATTAAGCTATATTTCATGAACGTTTTGTTTTGTTTCTTCAACGTTTATCCATTAACAGGCAAGTGCTAAATCTTATGAGCACCAGTTAAGGAATTTATCCAGCAAAGATTTTACTAACGGGCATTTTAATATAATAGCTCTTGATAAAAACTGTGAGTGTGTTTTGTATTCTTTGTTTCTTAAAAGAACCTTCATTACACCTTTATTATTCTCAATTGTATTCGAACAGAAACTAAGAGTTTTGCTTATTGCATTAAGGGGCAAAACGAACGAAATTGTCATTCAATGGGATAAAACGAAAAAAAAATACTATGAAAGAAAATCATCCTTAATCTAAATGATAAAACTCTTCTTCCCTCTTTTAAAAGATCTCATGCCCCAAAACCAGAGAAATTAAATCTTAAATAATTTATTTTCAGATGAATCAAGAAAATAGGAAATTTTAACTGAAATGAGTGAATATATTCTGAATGTTCCTGCTGGGGAAAGCCCACTTAATTTCCAAAATTTTAGCCAGTTATTAAAAGTAATCAATTTACTACTGAAACTTATTATTTAATGGGTTTTTTTGCTTTTTGATTTGGCTGTTGTAGCATTACCTCCCTTTTCACCTAAAATATCCTCACTATTTACACCCCCTACTAACTTATTGAATCATTTCTCTTTCCAGAATTCATATTTCTTCGGATTTTTCTTCTTCTTCTTCTTCTTCAGATTTTTCTTCAGCTTCTTCTTCTTCTTCAATTTCTTCTTCTTCTTCAATCGCTTCTTCTTCTTCAGATTCTTCTTCTTCTTCTTCTTCAGATTCTTCTTCTTTTTCCTCTTCTTCAGATTCTTCTTCTGATTCTTTTTTTGCTCTAGATTCTTCTTTTCTTCTTCTTCGGATTCTTCTTTTTCTTCTTCTTTTTCTTCAGATTCTTTTTCTACTTTTTTCAGATTTTTCTTCAACATCTTTCTTCTTCAAATTTTTCTACAGATTCTTCAAATACTCCTTCTTTATATTTTATTTTATAATCTGTTGTCTTTTCTTTCTTTCCTCTTATTTATTTCCCAATAGTGGTGTGGAATAGTGGCTACAGGTATGAAGTGTGGGCTCCGGATGTCGGGTCTGATTTCTGTAAGAGCTACTGTATAACTTTCACTAATATCTTTTGGAAAGGTATGACATATATGTATGTTCTCTCTTCAGTTATGGATCAAATATTAGATTAGATTAGACTCTTAAGCTTAGGTTGAGCAACTAGTCTAGAAGAAGGAAAAACTCCAAAATCCACCAGTTTTTCTCTGCTTCCCGGCAATGTTTTCAGTCATCCTGAGCTTTTCCTTACTACTGGACGATCGTAATCACGATCCAGGAAAGGTAGTGTAGTTAAAGATTTTGCGACCTTTGCTATAGACTCCCTGCTCAGGCACTCTTAGTGGTTATCCATTGTCTTTATTTACTTGCTTCCCCACAAGGACATAAGGTCATTTTTTAATGTGGGGAAAATCCAGCTCACCAAAAAAGTAAAATTACCTCAGTTTAGAAGGATTTTTCCTTCACTGACCGAGGATAGAAAAGATGAAGTGTAGTATTAGAACAGATACTACACTTTGCTTCTAGCCAAAAGGCCTATTGTGTCTCGAGACTGAAATGAGGACAAAAATATTACCTTTGCTCATTTCTATTTCTTTTGATACTTTTTCATGTTATTCCAAATTTTACAGCCGGAAATGGTGTCAAATTATAAAGGGGAATTCATTACTTATCCATTCTATTCTCCTTTCATTCCCATTTATCTTCTCCTTTCATTCAAATATTTATTCTTTTTGTTTTCTTACTCTTGACTAATCTTACATAGTATAATGATTAGCGAGTTGGTCAAACAGATCATTCTTACTAATTTCTATTCTCACAAAATATGAACCAAATTTAATAATTACTTCATTTACTCTCCGCATTATTTCTTTCTTATTTACTTTTTTCTCAATTCTTAAAATTATCTTCATGTTTTCTTCTTTTTCAATTATTTACTATCATTTATTTTTTTCTTAGGTTTAAGAATTTCCTAAATGAAGATTGATAATTTGTATTATTCTCATTACTGCTGTCATCTTGGGTGTTATTTCCACAACGTTTCGGCCGATGTAACCTACGACCTTCTTCAGATGCGTCTTGTCAAACTCGGAAATCTGTATGTCAAATTCAGTAATCTATACCGAATTTCGAACGAAACCCTTTATTTAATCCACACTCGATCCGTCAGTAGAAGTCTTAAGTAATTCTTAATTATATTCTTACTATCGCCTGTACTGAGGATTGAACCTTCAACTTCCAGAAGACTGTTACTTTGAACTGATTATTACTTCATACTTTATCTGCTGCGATATTAAGATTATAATTAAGAATTACTTAAGACTTCTACCTGTTCATGGTTGACGGAACAAGAACAATCTACCCCTGTGGATTAAATAATGGGTCTAGTTCAAAATTCTGTACTGATTCCTGGGTTTAGTACAAATATTCCTGAGTTCGACAGGACACAATCAAAGAAGGTCGGAGATTACATCGGCCGAAACGTTGTGAGAATAGCATTCAAAATAAGAACAGTAGTCTGAATGATACAAATTGTTCTTTTCTTTTCCCTTATCTTTTCTATCAACATTACTTCCTTTCCTCATTATTATTTCTCTTTCCGACGTTTTTCCTCCTTTTCAATTTGTCAAATTTATTCCTATTTTTCCTATTCTGTTTTCTTCATTTACTTCAAATTTAATTATTTTATGTATCTTTATTTCTTTTGATGTCTATTTTATTTTATTGAGACTTCTCTCTCTCTCTCTCTCTCTCTCTCTCTCTCTCTCTCTCTCTCTCTCTCTCTCTCTCTAAAATGTCTTTCTTCCCATCTTCATTTTCAATCTCCTTGGGTTAAATTATTTACAAAATAAATTGGAAAATATTCACATCAAATTCTAAAATGTTCAAATCACTGGAGGGAATGGAATATTGAAACATCTACTAAAAAGTAAAATATGTTTTGTCTTCGAGATATGGTATTATCACTTTATGGTTTCAAAGACTGGGGAAAAGGATCAACAAAAATTGGTTGCAAATTGGAAAATAAAATAAATCAAATAAACATCCATAATGATTCCTGCAACTGAAATTGTTGTCAATGATTTTAAGCTGATCTTTTTCTCTGGAGACTAAAGATTGGAAATCAAACAAAAACTCATGTATTTAACCTTTCATTATTTTTCATTCTTTTTCATTTGTAATTTTCTTTATTTTCTCTCTTTAAGAGGAAGCTTTTAGTACCTCATTCCTGGAAAAGATACGAATTTTTAGGGCCTTTCTTTCATTATTCTTCCTACCATTAAGTAAATTCCTATTGACAGATTCTTCACAGTGCTGTCTATTAAATGTATAAATTCAAAGTTTATTTGTTTTTGTTAAATGCATTGCCCATGCCCAAGTCATATATTGAATTTGATTTAATAGATTTATGCTTGGTTAATCATTTTTATTTTTTTTTAATTGTGTTCTTTTCATGATTTTGTTTTTATATTTTGGCATTTATTGCATAAACTTTTCTCTGATTTTTCAAGTTAAGTTTATTTTCTTAACCGTTATTTTCTTAACAGTTCTTTGTTTTTTAACTTTTATTCACCCCAAACAAAGAATATTGCCACTGAGACGTAAGGAGGTCGTTTATAAAGATAAGGACTAATAAAGATCCAAGTATCGAGCCCTGGAGTACATCATTAATGTGATCTTGTTTCGATGTACGGCCATTGAGAACGACCTGGATCTTTCTTTTAGCTAAGAAGGATCGTATTATATTAAATATTTGTCCAGTATTACTATACGAATTAATTTTCCTGAGGTGAACTTTATGCTAGACATTGTAAAAGGCCTTGGATATATCAATCTCTACCAACCGTGTTTCACCTGCCTTATCCAGTGTATGGTATATTCATTCAGAGATAACCGTTAATATATCCACAGTGGAATAGGATTGCCTAAATTAATATTGTCAGTCAAAAAGAAATTTAGCATTTTCGAGGTTGTAGACTATCGCTCGATTGGTTAATGATTCAAAGATTATAACGAAGAATAGGAGTCAGTTCTTTCACCAGAGTTCTTGAAAAAAGAGGCAATTATCCAGATATCAGGGAAGAAAGATTCGGCAAGGTATTTGTCATAGAGCTTGGAGAGAACAGGAGCCAGCTCAGCAGAGGATTTCTTTATTACTATAGCAGGGGTAATATCTGGTCCACATGCTTTGAAGGTGGCAAGGTTTATTTATGATATCCAGGACATGGGAAAAGGGGTGATCGGCAAGTGTTGTTTCATCGTAGTTGCACATTAGGGAAAGAGTTGTTTGTGGAGTCTAAGGTAGAATTCAAGACGAACCGCTGGATCAAATGTCCGACTGTATAAGCGATTTGATGGTGGTTGAATAGTGGGGGAATTGTTGCTTGCCGATTATTCATCACACTATTATAGATTTTCCAGAAATTGCAAGTTTCTCATTTTTGCGACTCGATGCATTTTCTAGTCATTTCAGTATACCTACCCTGAGCTACATTTTTACAGTGGTTTCTTAATGCTATACATTTTTGTCTATTTGTAGCTGATTTATGGCGGTTAAAACGGCATAATGCTTGCAGTTCTTAGCATTTTCTTAACACTCTTAACATAGTCTTAACAGTAATTTATTTTGTTAACGGTTATTGGTGGAAACAATGAAAATACTGATTTCTCTGTGAGTTTCTCTTTTCTTCATCTTGTAAAATGATATCAATCTTGAAGCAGATGTGTTATTTCATCACAATAAGTTATGCGCTGTTATATTTTAATTTCAAACGTACTAATGAAAAAGACATATATTTGTGTCACTCTCCACGAGACTGTTTGTTTATTAGTCCGTTAATATTCGGATTTTTTCACTGATTAAGCCAGACTTTCAGGAAAAATATGACTGACTCCCAGAGGACTAAAATGTCCCCAAATTGCAAACTTTTGCAAATATCTAAAATTTTCTTCATTATTTTTTGCTCAAAACTTACTTAAAAGTAGGATTGTAACTTGTAACTGAGTAGGCTGAATCATTTGACGTGTCATAATATTATAAAGGTTACTGTGAAAACAGTTCTACTCTGTTTTTGTAGGCCACTGTTGGTAACCCAGAGGCAGGTTATATAAACAAGGCAATATGAATAGTAGCGTAATACACTTTTGCCATGCCTGGTTGAATTATGATACAAATCAGACTGAGAGTGGCTTTGTTGCTTTCAGGCTGGTTTTATTCACAACTAGGTCAACCCTCACAGGCTTTACCTTCTCTCTGATGAAAGGTAAGTTTATTGCAAATCAACTGAGGCACCCTGACTGGGGAATGATGACAGGCTTCTTGGGCATATTTTGTAGGCCAGAATGCACTTATCCTAATGCGCTGGCTTCTCAAAACCAGACCTGCCCCAGTGTCTAACCTTCTGACAAGGAAGTAAATAATATGTCTGGTTCATAACTGTTGAATAATAGCTGCGTAGATTTACTAGATTTTAGCACTTGTGAATGAGTACTGTCACAATGATCTCATCGTATGTGTATTCTGGAGTGATCTGACACGAGGGTGAGATTTGACAGGTGGGCTCAGAAAAGGACAAGGCTGAGAACAATATACGAATGAGAGTTCATGGATGTGACATCACGTGGAGTGAAAGCGAGGAAGAACAATTAGATTTTAGGAGATCCAGATTAGAAGTTGAAGTTGACGATCGCGAAAACAATGATGAAATAACTGTGGAAAATTGCACGCAATGATTGACGCTGATCTGTTTGTCTATCTATCTAGCTAATATTTACTTAGGTTAATATAACTGTCTCTCTCCTACATGAATAAGTGTAAATTGTACTTATGATTACTTTATATTCTTGTCTCAATAAACCTCCATTTCTAGAATCTGTCTTATCTTAATTCTTCTTATTATATGCACAATGAAGTAACGACAACACGGCCTTGAGGAAGAAAGAAATGATGAACATGGCTCTGAAGAGGAAAGAACAATGGACACCGCAACATAATTGAATTTGAAGAAGAAAGAAATAAAGGAAAATGTAACAATAATTATTCTGCTGCCTCCTCTCCAAACTTCATAAGAGAAAACATACATCGCAATACAACATTGCTAGTATAATTCCAGAATCTGCCTGGTTCATAACTATTATGTTGCCTCCTCCCCGAACTTCGTAAATACAACATTACTAGCATAATTCCTGAATTAGCACAATCATTTAAGAAAAGATAGAAGATGAGATCAATTGCATTTTACTCAATTTTAGCCCATCTCAATTTTACGGGAGGGCAAACTCAGCAATAATATTAACCAAGTCAACTTTATATTCACTTTCAATTAAAAGCACTGCCAATAAAGAGATTCTTTCTTCTAGAATTGTAGACCTGAAATATGATTAGTGTACAGTCTCTATAAAAAATAACGAGAAAAATATGCTTCGCTAGTGTTTGCACTCGCTATTTATCTAGATTTATTACTAAATATATATGCATATAAAATGATAGAATTATGTCAGTAATTTAATTTTTCATATATAAACTATTATCACTAGCAAAAATATACGACCAGAGTATATCACTACCCCGCCCCCTCCACAAAAAAAGGAGAAGGTAATCTCTGGGAGGATGGTATCCTGACCACTGAACAGATACTACACTATCCCCCCAAAGGAGATAATGCCTGAGAGAATGGTATCATGACGAACTAACATGTACTCCACTGCATCCCTCCAAAGGAGGAGGTAATGCTTGAGAGTATGTTCTCAGACAACAGAACAGATACTACACTACCCTCCCACAAACAGGAGGAGGTGATACCTGGGAGGATGGTATCAGCCAACAGAACAGATACTACCCTCCCACTGGATTTAGCATTAAAAGATAGTACATTAGTCTGAAAATAGTAGAGTGCAACACAATTTCACCTTAGTACTTCTTTGAGCATTAAAAGATAGTACGATGGTACAATTAATAGAAGTAATAGTATAGTTTCTGCTTCAGACCGACATACACCAAATATCCATTAGTAATCGAAGTACAATAGTACAATTAATAGAAGTAATAGTATAGTTTTGATTTCAGACAAACAGATACCAAATATCTATCTAAATTCCTTTAAGGCAGTGGAGTAAGTCTTTGGTGGTAGTCTGACTTGCTATTTGCTTTCTCGCTTCTCCTCACTTTTGAAATGGTTTCGTCTGGGGGCTACTAAAAGGGATATGTTTTACTTGCTAAATTTTGCATGACGGGATGGAAGTACATATAATTATATACAAGTAAATGCACATTGGTCTTTATTATAGAGTGGAGAATTAGTTTTCTTAGTTTTGAGAAGCTCCTTTCACAACTGATAATTGAGACAGTCATGTTCGATTGAATATGTATCACATTCTTGCTGATGATGTTTTTCCAAACATTAAATTACACCAAAAGAAATATCGTAATTTTAGAAAGAGTATATTTACCTCCTCTACAGGAGGTTATACACAAAGTCAGGTGAAGTTTTGAAAAGCTAGCATACTAGATGAAGCACACTAGGTGAAGCGCACTCTGGCTTACAAAACATGCCTGACCATCCTGTTGTCATTCTCCAGTAAGGGCGTCTAAAGAGATTAGCAATAAACTAACCACTTCTACAAAAGGAGAAGGTAAATCCTGGGAAGGTCTGAACAGAACCATACCTCAGCCCGACAATGGAATTCGTCCTTGAATATCAGTCAGACAATGGCTATGTTGCAGGCTGTTATCACTCTTATTAACCATAGAATTTCAGTTAGCAACTTTGGCACTATCAATTTCGTCTTCAATTTCGTTTTTAAAAGTGGTCATTTGATCTACAATATCCCAGTTTTGGAACAATAAATATTTATACTTCTGACTTCTCTAACCATTTTTATAATATACGAGTCTGGATTGTATAATAGCCGGCAAAATTAAAGTCTACACTTTTTCAACTTCATATTGTCCCCCTCATCAGAAATAAAGTTCTCCGCTTGCTCGATCAAACTGTAATGTCGACATCCGAAGGCACTATGGCATCGCACCGATCACATGCAAGATGAGGGAATTGCAGCTCAGATGATTCGGACATGTGCTAAGGGCTGACGACGACACTGTCGCCAAACTTGCTTGCACAATGATGCAGATGTTCTGCACAATGTTCTCCGTAAAACCAGCCTTCATTCGGATCAAGTCTGTAAGTGGAGACAAAATTCTATTAATGTGGATCCCACTGTAGCCCGGAACCAAATCAAAGAAAAAAAAGATTGTCGCTAGATGTACTTATTATTATGAAAATGTTACAACAGAAATCTGTTCATAGTAACCACGATTTACCAATATTGCAAGAATAATACGTTTTGAAAGTGAGTAAGGTGCAATACCAATAAAGTTATCATTAAATCAAGTAATTCTAATGAAAAAAATGCTTGATATGGA
The DNA here is from genome assembly GCA_963556195.1 of Sepiola atlantica. Taxonomy (NCBI): domain Eukaryota; kingdom Metazoa; phylum Mollusca; class Cephalopoda; order Sepiida; family Sepiolidae; genus Sepiola; species Sepiola atlantica. Next base: position 65,344,306 of record OY744515.1, read on the forward strand.
AATTCATTAAATATTCAAATTTATCTGTTGCATGGTTTCATCTCAAATAAGAAAAATGTGACTTTTTTTTTAATAAATCTATTTGATTACACAAAGTCACGAGACTGAGTGAAGATATCCCAGTATGAATTGCCCTGAAAGAAGCTCAAACCCCAACTGTTATGGCGAGACGTCGACCGAAAGAAATGCGGATTAAGACTGTATCAATGATTTGAACTGTGGTGGCTTTGCTATCAACACCAAACTAAGGTAATGATTCACACACCAGTAAGTATCACAGAACACAAAAGATTGTGGAGAAACACAATGAAAGGACTCATACTGTAGTGAATTATGAAAGAGGAAAGATGAGATGATGATAATGCAAAAGTTACAAAATATCCTTTTGTTGAAAATTTGTTTTTTAACAAATTGTATATTTTACTTTTTGTATTTTCCTTTTGTATTTTTGTTTTTGAGAAATTTCTCATCAAGAGCCATTGTTTCATATTAATACGAAACTGAGTGCAGGCAAGATAATCCGAAGGCTAGCTCTGAACGTCAGCCACGTTGCTCGCCTTCTTTTTAAACCCACTGTGATAGTGGAAAGACATGTTTTTTGCAGGACTGGTGTAGCATGAAATGCTCACAGGTGTCTTCGTAGGAAGATTTAGTTTTTGTCTACAGGCACATTTGAAACGTGCCTATGTAAATTGTTCTCATGCAGAACTAAGTTTCAATAGATAGCCAAACGAATTAAAAGTATTTCGTTTCTTTTTAAAATACGAGGTGTGTTTAAAGGGTTTGGTGTGTGTGATTATTATTATTACTACTACTACTACTACTACTACTACTCACTAGGAGTTTTCACACAAGTCAATATCAGTGATTGAACAACAAGTCTCAGATTTCCAGCACTCTCCAACTCTTTCGATAACCTCTGCAAATATTTTTGCATTATCACAACAGTCGTTTTCCATTCATTCCTCGCTGGCAACAACCGTTGATCTTCTCTGGAATTTCAGTGACAATAAGACTATCTGAGGTTCCAGCACTCACACCTTCCACTGGTTGGTGCTCCCTTCCTTGTCTTTCTATCCTCCTTGACCTTTCACAACAATTTTGCATAGTATCAGCCGAGGCTGTTGCCACCACATTTCCCCCACCCCTCCCCTCCCCATTTATCTGTGACTAGTAAGCGTTTGTTGGTTATGTGGGTTGGTTATCGCATTCAAGGACTTTCCTTAATATCTCGGTTATTTTCATCCTTGCCGTTTGTTGTACGGTCTTAATCTTCTCTTTGATTCTAATTTCTCCTAGTCTTTTTCCCTCCTTTTTTCCAGATATTTTAGGAATTGTTCCTATTATTATTATTATTATTATTATTATTATTATTATTATTATTATTATTATGAAGAAGAAGAAGAAGAAGAGTCATTTATCAATTGCTAAATTCACCTTAGTACTTGTTAAAAATGTATCTTGGTTTGAATGAGATATAGACAATTGTCGTGTTTTTGGATGTACCAAGATCAACGTTAACAATTAATATGTAATAAATGGAGTAATTAATAAAAATGCATGCTATGAATGAAAGAGATAAAAACAGAGTTTAAAAACAAAACATATTTACAAATTTATAAATGATTGAAAGATATTTTGTGTGATAGGAATGTTGGTGGTGGTGCTTCAAAAGTTAAATGCTCTCGTTTATAGACGGTTCGGGGTGAGAAAAAGGCACGAGCATTAGAATTATGTATGTGTTCGTTGAGAATCCAATTTTGTGGATGTATGTGTCTTTACCTTTTCTGTTGTCTGTAATTGTGGAGAAAGCAACAGTTAGTCGTTAAGGGCTCTTAGGTATAATGCTTCTTCGATGGGTGCTCGGCCTTTGTTGGGTGCGTTGGTGTTATTGTTTTTTTTTGTTTTCTTCATTTCCAAGGAGTAACATAAAGTTGGTTATCGATTTTTTTCTACTCGGCGTTGTCCGGGAGCACTAAATGTAAGATTACAGTATTACATTTGGTAAGTGGTATATATTAAATATTTTTGTATTATTGTCATTATCAACATCATTTTTCTTACAAACTATTGTCATTATCAATATCATTTCTTAGTCTTACATTTGGTAAGTGGTATAAGATAATTCAAATTGCTTGATATCCTAGGTATATCAGCTATGTTGAATCAGAATTAATCAATATTCTTTATAGAGTCAGTGTGTGTTACACTAGGTAAGTAGTATATGCTGAATTCGTAGGTGCTCAATAGCCTAGATAAAGCCGGTATGTGTAATAATACAGTAGTACATTCTATATGTGGTATATCTTGATGGAGAAGATACTCAGCATTACTCAGAAATACACTAAAACAAATATGGGTTTCATTATATTATTAAGGACGGGGAGAAAATAAGCAACTCGGCATTATTTATATTGGAATCATCTGGTTCTCAAAAGCTTCAAGATAAGCTATTGAAAATGAAAAAAAGAAAAATATTTCTAATTGGTTGAGAATTCTCGAGTTCACACCTCCATGTAAGCTAATGTTGTTTATGTCTGAACCTCACGCTGCGATTTTATAGACATCGAACAAAGAAATTAATTTCAGTACGTCCCATTTCCACTCAGTACAGAAGGAGAAAGAAGTGAAAAGGAACGAAGAGGAAAGAAGTAAGTCAAACGAACAGAGAAAGAAAGAGAGTAGCTTATACAAGCTAGAATCATTTTCACGTTTACCCGTCTTACTTAAATATTTACTAATATACCAGACATCCAAAAGACGAGTTTGTTCACAAAGTAACGAGAATGAAGATGAATTAATCAAATTAGACAGTTGACACTATTGCAATTCGGTAGAGTTTTGTCGCTGCACAAATTTTTCCTTTATTTGTAACTCATGTTCTTAAACTAATGTTTTATTTTAGCCATACTTTTTTAGAACTCTGTTGTTTGCCGTGCTAGTTGTCTAATATAGATGGTTCAAATGAAATCACATATTCTCAAAATCATGTTAGAATTAACAGAACATTTAGTGACAGATTTAATGTTAAAATGAAAGTACATCAGAGTTCTACATTGAGTGTGTTGCTTTTGTGTCCAGGGAGTTTCATACCGGTGTTACAGAAAAGATGCTGTATGCTGATAATTTAGTACTTGCCTGTAAAATACTGGAAAGTTTACATATTAAATTATGGACTTGGAAAAATACTATAGAAAGTAAGGGTCTGAGAGTGAATGTTACCAAAGTGATAATCAGTAGTTGTAATGGAGGAAAGCCCTCAGTAGTAATTGTAAGCATTGAGTACATTGAGTGGAATTACAGAAAGATTGAGAGATGATAACGAGTTTGTGTGCAAGATGTGTAGGACAATGGAAACGGATGAGAACTCAGATGTGGAGAAAGTATATTTGGATGCCAGGCTATTGAGGTTATTCAGAAGTTTTGTTACCTTAATGATACCATTGAAGTACAGGGAGGAGCAGGCGCTGGCATGATTGCAAGAATTAGGAGTGGATGGAGTAAGGTCAGGGAACTTTTGCCATTACTAACCAGCAGAGCGTTACCAGTGTTGACCAAGAAAAGAGTCTATCATGCATGTGTACCCAGTGTGATGATGTATGAAAGTGAAACCAGGCCAGTTAAGGTTGAGTACATGCGTTGTTTGGAGAGAAATGATATGAGAATGATACGATGGATGTGTAATGTGAGTCTTAAAGACAGGCTTAGATCTGATGACCTTAGAGGAAAATTAAATTTGGACAGCAAATAGAGATGTTTGCAGAACAGGAGACTTTGTTAGTTTAGGCACGTTGGATAACCTTAGAGGAAGATTAAATCTGGACAGTATAGTGAGATATGTGCAAAACGGAAGACTTCATTGGTTTGGTCACATTATAAGAATAGACGAGAGTTCCTGGGTTAGTAGATGTAGAACAGTTGAGGTAGTCGGATCAGTTGGCAGGGGAAGGAAGTGATAAGGATAGATTTGAGAGAAAGACAGATAAATTAAGATCTGGGCAGAGATCAGTTAGTTTTGAAATATTTTTTTAAAAGCCGTACAGCACATGTCAGCATGTAAAATGGACGTTAAACTGAATATGACGATGATGATATATTAAAATATTTCGATGATGATGATGACGACTATGACATTGTTATTGTATGTTACTTTATGTTATTTATGCAATCTTCAAAGAGGAAAAAATGCTATTCTTTTCTTAATGGCATCTGTTAATTTCATTTCCATTTTTCACCATTGATAATTAGTTATTATTCACATATAGAATGTTTAAAATAGTCCACATAAAATGGCAATACCTGAATACAAATAGTAAGAAAATGGAAATAAAAATAGCAGTTGCTGTCACAAACAATATCATTCATTTCTGTTTTAAGACTGTATGATGCATGCAGTGCACTTCACACGTTTAATAAATGATAGAAAAGAATATATATATATATATATATATATATATATATATATATATATATATATATATATATAAGAATACCCCTCCTAGGACAGGTAACAGGTAAAATAGGTAAAATTAATTCCCCGAACAGAACAGTTTTTTCACCACTTTTATGTTCCATTACAAAGATTAAAATTACATGATTTTGATTCTAGAAAATGTCTAAAATTTAACGCTTAAGCTTAAAAGGTCTTAAGAAGAAATTGAAATTCAGAGATTTTTGCTTAATTGGTGTCTAATGACTATGGATAAAATATAATACAAATCTGAAATATTTGAATTTTAAAATGGGAGATTGTGCCCATATTATGCCCCTAAAAACCCTTTAAAATACTCCAAAGAAACTGAATTCTGGAGAATATTTAATTTTTAATTGATGTGTAATAGCTCTTGTTAAAATTTCACAAACATCGGAGATATCAGAATTTTCACAAAGGGCTACCATCTCCTCTTTACCGCTTTGCTTAAAAGTAATCTAAGTAAACTGAACTAAATATAACCCACATTACCCATCCCTACGCCTAGCATATGTGTTCCAAAATTCATAATGATAGGCTAATTAGTCTAGGAGTGAATCATTTACATACGAATATATAATCATATACATTTATGAATCATTATATAAGATATATATATAGATATATATGGATATATATATATATATATCACATGAAATGCTTACATATGCACCATCTTAGTAGAATTAAAGGCAAAAGACTCAGTTTCACTGTGCTGATCACTTACAAACCTGCAAAAATATGTAAATGAGATGATAATTCTGAAATAATGCAGTTCACAATTACAATTGGTCAAATCGATTCTTTTGTCCATCTGGAATTACGTGACTGACTCCACCACTTCTCCCAGTGATCGAAATTGCCAGCATTGATTGCTCCCTTTTACAGAACGCCCACTTCAAGAAACTACTGACCTCACTGTCAATAATCCAACATTTGATTTGTTGCACATGAGAGTCAGAGAAGGTTTCTGGTTGCATTGATTAAGGCATTCCCAGAAGAATATTTCACGACTACATAGTAAATAAAGAAATGTTTAATCTAGTCCAGATGGCCATTTTGTGAGATCAACTTGCTAATCTAGGAGATAGTTTAACCTGACTCTTAAATTCAAGAAAGGGCATGACAGATAGCATGCCAAGAAGATATGCCAGCGCCAACTGCACCCGTTCTTCACATAATAAATAGCAACTGGGATAAATTTTAACTGTGGTTTGAGCTTAGCAATTATGAACTTTCGAGAAAGCATGCTTTTCTCAGTTGAAAAACTGAATCAATGCTAACAATTGATAAAAATGAGCCGCAAATACAATGAATCATGTTCTATTAACCTTTTTAAAATAAATATGAGAAAAAGTTTCTATATTATTTTAGAAATGGCTTTATTAATTACTGTTATTTTGCCATATTTTAAAATCATAAGGGCAGTCTAAATAATTTGCATAAAATTTAGCATAACCAAATTTTCTTTTTAATTGTATTCATATCTAAAATGCGTATTCAGAAGATTAGGATATTTTGAGATATGGTTTGTCAAATGTTTGTTAATAATGCATTTTCACGAGAATTGAATTAAAAATTAAAGTTTCTCTCTAGAATTAAAAATCTAATTTTTATATTCTAGAATCAAACATAATACAATTTAGTGGAATAGTTTTATAAAATTGGTTAATACATAAACATAGAAATACATTAGGAGAGGTTGTAGTATATGTACATATACAGCCTGTAAAGAAAATGAGGGATTCCACTTAGCGTTAAAGCAATACTCTTCCGTAAAATAATTGAGTACATTTTTGTTATCATAAAAATATATTTAAATGAATAGCTTCATTTAAATACGACATAATTTCTTCAACTGTCACTAACAATTTAGTTTGCTCAATCAGTAGAGCATCAGGCATCAATCAATGGGAGTCCTGGTTTCGAGTCTCACTACGTCTGGCCACACTGATGAGTCAGAAAGACAACGAAACACGTGTGTGTGTGGATATATATATATAACAATCATTTTAGCTAAAGTCCATTGCAATAGTAAAAGTGCAATGAATTTTATTTGAGAAACTTTTTTTTAAATATCGGTATGTGTTGGAAATAAATATGAACCGAAAAAAAATAACACCTTCTTCGATTTTACTCTTCTCGCTTAGTAAGCCTTAAAAAACGGACCTGTTTTTCAAAGTTGAAATCATTCAATGTCGGGAGACAATTTACTTGTTAAATAGAATCGAACTTTTTTATCAAGTTATTACCAGCAGCGACCATTTTCTTTCTCACACACTGTCTGTTTCTGTTTAGCCAATCAGAAGTCTTGAATGGGTGAATAGCTCCATACAGCAAATAGAGCTATGGTATGAGAAAAGAAATACAAAGTAGAGTTTAATATATTTACAATATTTTTCAAAAAACGTAAATGAAAATATAAGGCAGAGTAATGTAAAAATTAAGAATAATAAATATTTGGAAATCATCGGTGAAAAGACTAATGAATTATAGAAAGAGAAAAATATACACATTTTGTGACAACAGAAATCATATTTATGAAGAGTATTTTTAAAAAGTATTTTGAACATACAGAAATAAAATGGAATGCATCATCCAATGTTTTCTTCAGATTATTTTGCAGGGAAATAGGAAAAGAAAAGTAAATCGCCATCTTTGTACATTTTCTTTTCTCTGATTGTTTCATTAAACATGCATGCTAATAAAACGCTTGGAATATAATTGACAACTAGTTTAAATGTAGAAAATGCTGCTTATTAAATTATTTTCCTGGTGATCATGAGTAGAGTGGAAGTAGATGTGACAAAGAGGGTGAAAACTCCGTCAACCTTTTCTAAATATGATAAAAAATAGATATTGATCAGGATTAAATATCAAAACCTATGAAATCGATTAAAAGTCAAATATTTCTTTATTTTAGAACACGGACCAATAATTGGCCTAAATCACTGACGAAACAGATCTTTTTATTTACCCTTTGTTATTACACCTATTCCGGTCAAAGGTAGGTGGAAATTCTCGACTTTACTTCATAGATCATCATTCCTTTCGTATGAATCAGATGATTCTATTGTTGGCATTAGTTTCCCCGATATCTTTCTAGTTAGAATTATTTCTTGAAAGACATCAGATACTTACAGGAAGGACCACGTGAAGGTTGCCACCATCCGAAATGAAAGTGTTTCTGTGGAACAAACTGGATTTGAACTTGCACACCCAGGTTTTCAGTATGTGTCGTTAACCACTTAGACACGGTCACCTCCCATTTGATAGATAAGAAGTATATATAAGAAAATAATATGAATACATATTTTATTATGTATACATATATATTCAATGTGTATACATATTTTATTATTTATTATATATATTATTACTTATATATATATATATATATATATCTTCATAAAGGAAATGGTAATAGCGAAGTAAAATGTATTTTGTTTCTATCTCTGTCTCTCTCTCTGTACTTGTGCATAACTAGGTCTGCTCAGAATATTTGCCAATATTTCTAATATTTATCCATCAAAGCTTGACTTGCTTTGAAGGCACCTTCTTGATTTCTGAAAAAAGAAAATCCAAGGAGAAGTAAGAAAAAAGCAAATAGATATACTTTACATATGTATTCCTCGAAGAGAATATAAAAGTTATTGTAAAGTTTGTTCCTTTGTATTCATTGTTTATTGCAAATAATATTTTATTTTGTTCGTTTATGTACTCTAACAAACTATTTGGAAAGTGCAGTTTGATATTCTCTGCTTATGCATACTTGGGTTTAAGATTGTTAAGTGTGTGGTTTGGCTATTGATTGATATACATATAATTTAAATATTTATATCATCAGATCTTATTTGATACACACCAAAAACACACAAAAGTATTTCTTTAGATATATAGACAAATATATATATATATATATACAGGCCCGGCGGGACAGTTATAAAAGTGAGGAGGGGGCTCTCCTAAAAAGTGGGGGGCCGGTTAAACACAAGCATATATAACTTCATTATTGATAACCGTAAAGTGGGGGGGGGCAAGTCAAAAAGTGGGTGGGCTTGAGCCCCCCTTGCCCCTCCCCCCCGGTGCCGCCGTCCATCGGGCCCGGTGGGACAGTTATAAAAGTGGGGAGGGGCTCTCCTAAAAAGTGAGGGGGGGCAGGTTAAACACATGCATATATAACTTCATTATTGATGACCGTAAAGTGGGGGGGGCAAGTTAAAAAGTGTGGGGGGGGGGCTTGAGCCCCCCCCCCTACACCCCCGCCCCCCCCCGCCCGGTGCCGCCGTCTATGATATATATATATATATATATATATATATTCTTCTTTTTTTCTTTTCTTTTTTCCTCTTACTCCTCCCAGTTTAGAATAAACGGCAGATTCATACTTCCCCCACCCCGTCCTCTACATCTACTGCCAGCCAAGCTTGGCTGTGACATATTTTGACTCGGACAAACTTCATAGCTAAAATAGCCATAAACTAATAAGTCGAAGCCATCAATCCTATTCATCCCGTGTCCTTTGAAGGAGACAGGCCACTGCTGATATACGCTACAACTAAAATTATGTTTTTCATTCTCTGCTTGTTCACGTCGACAACCATGCTGAAGTCTGGACACTTTCTGACATATCAAAATTAATATTCTGTATGATTTTTTTACATTGCTTTCTTCATCTTGAGGAAGTCTTTTAATAAAGACGAAACGTTGATGAATACATAAATCACATAGTTTTTTGGCTTTCCTTTTTTTCATTTTACTTTATATATATATATATATATATATATATATATATATATATATATATATATATATACATCACAAATAATCCTTAAAACGTTTTGGAGATGCATACGTAGAATAAAAAACATTTATATATATATATATAAGCAATGTAAAAAAATTATTCTGCCGTTTATTCTAAACTGGGAGAAGCAAGAGGAAAAAAGAAAAGAAAAAAAGAAGAATATATATATATATATATATATATATATATATATGGTACATGTATTGTATTAGTTTCTGTAGATGTAAATCCGTTGAAACTCAACTCCAGTATTTATAAAAAGTTCTCAATAACAAGTAGAGCTGTTCTTTAGTATAGAATTTTATTTATACAAACATTATTGGTTACATATGTGCATACATTTTTCGGTTGCACTCTTCACAGAGAGTCCACCTCTTCAGACCAAAGACAAGGAAGTCACTCCTATGTAACCAATAATGTTTGTATAAATAAAAAATGTATACTATATATATGTGTGTGTGTGTGTGTGTGTGTGTGTGTGTGTGTGTGTGTGTGTGAAAGAATACAAGCGGAAAATACAAATATAAATACAGAAAAATCATCAAGAAACGAGAGATTTTACCGGTTTCGTTCGGATCAACAAACGTCCCCCACGTTGATCTGAACGAACCCGGTAAAATCTCTAGTTTCTTGATGATTTTTCCTGTATTTAAATTTGTTTTTTACGTTTGTCTTTTTTTACACATCTTGTCTTTCACGTTATTTCATTTTTATGATATATCGTGCATTTTGTCCTTATATATATATTTAAGTAAACATTATGAAACATAATAGAATTCATCTGGTTGATTATATTTTATTGTTACACATCAAGAAAGGTTAGTTGGATATGTTGTATGTAAAGTTCATTAAACATGATATTTTGGTAGTTGTTTAAATATTCGGTAAATTTTTACTATCTTACCCGGCGCAGTTTACCCCCTAAAAATATTCAAATTCTACTTTTTTTTGCGATTACATTTAAATAACCTGAAAAAATATCCGCAAAGAAGGAATTTAAAAAATAAAATAAATATTTAAGATTTTAGCGTGAGGGATAATGAGCACCCGTTTCCTGGCTAGTTAACATCAACAAGACATGTAATCGACTTGAGTTTCGAATTTGGGGAATGGGATGTTTTTTTTAATCCTAACCTTATTTCTCTTAACACTAGCCCTAACCCTAACCCTAAAACTCGCCCCCAACCCTAATTCCCTAGCCCTGACCCTAATTGCCTAAAACTAACTCTAATTCCCTAACCCTAAAACTCGGGCTCCCCCAACCCTAACCCTAATTCCCTAACCTTAAAACTCGGACCCCCCTCACCAAAAAAAAGTTTTCATGTGAAAGTAAAAATTAGTTAACAAAGACCCCCTCCCCATGTTAAGAATGGGTTTCTAAATATAATGTTATTATTTCAGCACGGTCTGTAAACTGCAGAAGTACCAAATGTTTTAAGTAGATTTCTACGTGTGTTTATGGGATAAGTAACCCCCCCCCCCCCCCCCCCCAATTGGAAACTCAAGTCGATTACATGTCTCGTTAATGCACACTGGCCAGGAAGTGGGTGTTCATTTTACATTAAATTTATAAAGGAAAGTGATCCCCCACTCTAAAATCTTAATATTAAAAAAAAAGATTTAATTCCTTCTTTGCGGATATTTTTTCAGGCTATTTAAATGTAATCGCAAAAAAGAAAGTTGAATTTTAATTTTTTAGGGGGTAAACTGCGCCGGGTAAAATAGTAAAAAATACCAAATATTTCAGACAGCAATGTGTCAACGATAGGAGAACTTTCAATAAAACGGCATCCTAATGCAGATGTAACTGTGAGAATTTGAGAGATACTTGTGTGTTTGGTTGTCTGTTTGTTTAGAGTTTCATTGTGTGTGGGTGTGTGTGCATTTTTATCCTTTTTGGTAGTTGTAATGGTAGCAAGAGCAGCAGTAATAGTAGTCATTAAGGATTCTTCAGAGAGGCATATATAGTGGTTCTTTGGTGTATCCTCTGCTTTCATTGAATGCGTCGTTATTATTGCTTAATGTTGTTTTCGGCATCTTATCAGAGGAACAGCGACATGGGTGTGTCAGCCTGAAAAAAAACTTTCTTTTTGGTTAGCGAGCAGTTGTTTATATTGGAACCAGCCGGTTCTTCTAGGATCCCAGCCTTGTCAAACGAGCGGGAGTCCTTCTCCATGGATCAGAATTTGCGAGTTCACACCTACATGTTAACAAATGTTTTTATTTGGGATATTCACGCTGCGATTGTGTAGACGTTGCACAGAGCAATTGATTTAACTGCACCTTATTTCCACTCGGTACAGAAAGAGGAAGAAGTGAAAAGGAAAGAAGAGGAAGGGGTAAGCCGAATTAACGGAGAAAGAAAGAGGGTAGCTTATACAAACTAGTATATATTTCACATTCACTCGTCTCACGTGCCTATTTACTAAAATACCATAACTCCACTTAAGGGAAATAAAGGTATTTTTTTTATATAAAAGCTTATTGGTACATTTTTAAGTATACATACTTACTCGTCGCAATTATATTATTATTTATCAATTTAAATTGTCCAAATGTTGTATATGTAAATAATTATTGATGAAAAGAAAGAAAAAAAATTCCCATAAATTTATGGGAATTTTTCCCATATTATTAGGAAAAATTTCTTACAGGAGAGGAGTTAAAAACAATTACATGATCGTATAAAAAATTAAATGAGTTAATTAAAAAAACAACATTAACTTAGTATTTCTTTTTGCAAGTTTTTTTTGGGGGGGTTAATAGATGTAGAACAGTTGAGATAGCAGGATCAGCTTACATAGGAAGGTCAAGGAGAACATGGTAGGGACTGATATGGATGGACTTGAGAGAAAGAGGGATAAATAAAGACCTGACCAGAGATAGGTTAGTTTGGAAGTCAATTTCTAAAAGCCATTCAACATATGCAGCATGAAAAACGGAAACTAAACCGAATATGATGATGACATGATGATGATAATTATAAATTAGCATTACCGAAACAAAGCTATATAAATGGTATTTTTTTTTATATTGGTGGGGTTTCAATTTTTTTATATTTAACTTACTTTTGCAAATTTCAGTAGGTTTTGTTGACATTTAGAAAATAATATTTTAAAAATATTAATTATATGATTTTTCTTAACTTTAATTACATAAAATTTAAAAAATGTAGTTTACAGGCAGAGTGAAACCCCCTTAATAAAAAAACAAAACAAAATAAAAATTCCACTCATGTAATCGTTAATAAATCTCATAATCCTCTCTGCAATCCAATCATATTTGGTACAAATGAACTTCAGTCTATGCCTGACTTGTCCACTAAGTTTCATTCATGAATGTCCAACAGTCTTTGTTTCATTTCAAATGTAAAGTCCACCTGGATACGATGTACAAAATTATCAATAACTCTGACGTCACACTTCTCTCTTGGGACTATCCTGATTTTGTCTCTGATAGCTCACTTCAATTCAGGAATCTGCTAAGGATTGTTTTGATAAATATTATCACCAAAGTGTTCTCGATGAAACAAAGATTGATTGTGAATTTTATTAACGATTCCATAGGTGACATTTTGAGGAGGTAACCCTGTATTTTGATACGATTACACATTTCCTATAATAAACCTAAGGACTAAAAACAAAATAAGTGTGTTTTTTGTTCAAAACAATTATGATTCTTTAAATTGGTATCACGTTAAATAGTAAGTATGCTTTAAGACAATCATAAGAATTCATATTTTAAATAAGTATCTTAATTTCATTATAGATTTCATAGAGAGGATTACTGATGTAAGGACGTCCTGAGTTATCTCCCTTTGAGAGAAATTATTATTAGAGAGGTCCCTTGGTGAAGAGGAACTTAGATCTCCCCTTGGGAATAAAGGAAATCCCAAAATCTCGTTGCCAATGCGAGATCTGGTAGTAACCCTCGTACGAGCATGTGATTGACAATAAAGACGATAATTCGTTCTCAGTCGCTGCTTACCATCCTGGATAAGATACTGGATGGGAATTGAGTTTCAAATATCTGATCAGGATCTGAAAATGTACAGAGATTTTTGCCAATGCTTTAATTAATGGGATGTTACAAATAAAACATAAAAATTTGTATAATTGTTGTTGTTTTTTTTCACAATCAGACACACCGTGCCACATACAAGAAAACTAAACAACTACCACAATATATGTGGTGCAGTGATTCAGTGGCAGGTTGCCGCTCCCCATGTAGGTGACTCAGATTTTAAATGCTGGATTGGAATGTATCCTACTCCAGAGGTCAAAGGAAAACAACATTCGAGTTTAGGATTTACTAGCTTGGTGTGTATGGACTGTAGTGTGTATCTGATTGTAGAAAAAATAATTATATACATAATATCTCACATTCAACTCTATATTCATTTTTCAGTGCTCCTGTATTATTAGGGTACAGATGAAATTTTTATTTTTATTTTAGAAGAGTCAGTTGAAAAGAGAGATAATTCAAATTTTTTTCTTTACGTATCCTCTGAAATTTTATTTGATTTCATATTAAAAAGTCAGTGCTGAATAGCATCGAGCATTGTGATTAATTGATTGATAAATAATCCTTTTACATATCTGTTTTTGGTGCTCATACAGTTTATGGACCAGGCTATTTTTTAGATAGGATTTTCAACTTTAATTCAATTTTTACGATATCTTTTGTTTATTAAATTGTTAGGTGATCGTACAGAATAGTTAATAACCCCCTCCCCATGTTAAGAATGGCTTTCTAAATTGTAACGTTATTATTTCAGCCCAGTCTTTAAACTGCATAAGTACCCTTTTTTTTCTTTTTTTTCATTACTAATTCTCTGGATTTTCCGTAAATCCGAATTGAGAAAACAGTTCGAATTATCTCCCCTTTCAACTGACTCTTCTAAATTAAAGATGAAAAATTTTATCTGTCCCCTATTATAGAAGCACCCTTTTTTCTTCCCGGGCAGTAATTGATAGTTGGACGATATGGGTAATTTATAAATCCTGCTGTGAACCATTGACCTAGGTTTGTAATTGCTAGTTGGATGACAGCACTCCTTATTAAGAAGAGCATGTACCTTCTCACAAATGGTTGCTCAGCATGATTTTCATATGCTGTAGTAGTTGTTCAGTTTTCTTGTATGTGGCATGGTGGCAAATTTGCCACATTGCATAAAGCTGATACAGATTTAAAATCATCATCATACTGAAGAGCCCAAAGGAGTGTGAAATTCGAGTCTAGGATTTCTTGTCGACGTCTGGCTTTGTGTGTATGGCCTACAGTGTGTGTTTGATTGTGAAAAACAATTATATATAATATCTCACATTCAATTCTATATAAAGATATACAGAACATATAATGTTATAATAAATATTGCCCCCAAAATGTTAAGGTACATTTATCGTAAGTACTTGACATTGTATTCAGATTGAAAAATAAATTGTGTCATTATTTTGGCATAGGTCACTAATGGTATGTATATCTACAGGGAGTTCCAGCAAAATCCGACACTTGACAAAAAGAAAACGAAATAGGCAATAAAAACAAAAGTTGTATATGCAGAGACCCGACAGTTTATTGAGCAACAATTAGAGTTACATACTATATTATTTTTTAATGTAACCACCACTAGCGAAGACAACCATCTCAAGGTGGGCACGAAATGAGTCACACACTTTGGCGACCATGCCCTTGTCTGTAGTGGTGAACGCCTCCACGATAACAGCCTTCAGAGAGTCGACCATGTTGTGGGCGTGTTTGTTTGTCTTGGCCTCGATCATACCCCAGAATAAATAGTCAAGGCGGTTTCAGTCGGGTAATGTGGACGGCCACGAGTCCAGCGAGCACTATTGAGGAACATTGTTGAGCAGCCACGCCTGGGTCGTTTTGGCTTTGTGTGCAGAAGCGGAGTTCTGCTGGAAGACGTAAGGCAGCGATTTCATCCATTCCGGGCTTCACCCTCCTGGTAGATCTTGGCGGTGACTCTCAGTGTCGGATTTTGCTGCAACACCTTGTATATTTTGTTGTGTGCAACCCAATTGCACAAATACTATGCACTGAAGTCTGTGGGAAACACTGTAGATCTAGACTGAACATTGTTCAGTGAACAAATACTTTGATCCAATGCACACTCTGTTTTTATGGGCACTATGCAATATAATTTAGGGGATATAATTACATTTTTCTTCTGCAATTTCTAGGGTAGGAACTATGTTTTGGTAACTCTTGTACATACTGCTGTTTGTGGAAGAATTTCCACTTTTTGGAGTATGCAATGATCAAGTATCTCTCAAATTCTCACAGTTGATAGCAATTTCATCTGTATTAGGATGCTGTTTTATCAAAAGTTCCCCTATCGTTGACACATTGCTGTCTGAAATTTTGGTATTCCACTGAACATCAGTATATTTTAATATTGTTATAATCAAAATCTTTAACATTTTCTTGTATAAAGTAAGTAAAGTAGTCGACTGTAGTCAGGGACCACCTGAAGGCTCCCTTTTTATTGACTACTACACCGAAATGTAGGGAATAGCGCAAATCCTTTCCCAGGATTGCTCCATTTACCCTTGGTCTTCCCCTTATTATGCTGAGTGTTTAGCAAGTGGCGTCAAGTACTATTTTTTTAGTCTTTGGTATAACACAACCGATGATTGAACCTAGATCTCCTGGCCCATTAGCGAACACGCTAACCATTATGCCATATACTTAATGCTCTTTTTTAAACTTTAAACTTAAATTTTAAATCAAACTGATGTCCACTGTAAAATTTAAATAGCCCCCTCCCCCACCATAAAATTGAAACGCATCTGCTTTCGACTAGGCATCATTCACGATGTAAACAAGCTAACCTCTAAATGCTTACCTAAAAGGATATTTGTTGATGACAAGTCTTTGTTTTTCATTCGATATATTTGCCTTTGAGCCTCGTTCTAGCTTCATTGTTCATAAACTCCATTAGCCAACAC
This sequence comes from Sepiola atlantica, assembly GCA_963556195.1. NCBI lineage: Eukaryota > Metazoa > Mollusca > Cephalopoda > Sepiida > Sepiolidae > Sepiola > Sepiola atlantica. Next base: position 65,360,552 of record OY744515.1, read on the forward strand.
GATCCTGGCAATAATCAAATTTCTCCAAGATAAGAAAACCATAAATATTTTTCTGCTGGATTTCGGATATTTGTGTGCTTAGCTGTTACAAACAAGTGCCTTGTAAATCTGTGCTTGTAAAATCAACGAATCTCGAATCCTCATTAAATTTGTCATTAGTTTCTTGGCAAAAGCTGAATGCCTATTTGTGTCCTTCTCATTGGATAATGAAATTTCAGTTGCATCCTTTTCGGCAGGAGCATTTCCACTTTGAACACTAAATTGTCTTTGTCTACAATTCTGCACTGTCCGCTTATTGCTATTCTACATGCTCGTATTTATGGTTTGCCTGACTTTAGAATTTCAAGCTTGGAATATTGATTTTAATATCAGAAATATTACTGAATGATATTCAAGGGTTTTAATCATTGCAGCTGTCATTACTGTAGTATACTGAGACACGGCTGAAGTCAGGAATTAAGACAAAACATGTGGTGTTCACTTCATACTTTTATTAGCTGTGTTTGATACATCTGAACCCAACACCATCCATAATGAGAGGGAAGATTAAGCCTCGTTTCCATTTCTGGAGTGACGTCACTGAAGAGTTCTAATAAAAGAAGACAATTTATAACTATGTACAATTACCACATTTATGATATTCATAATAGTGAGTTAGTACAACTACCAAAACATCATAATGCTTATCATGTTTCTGAATTCTTTATATTAGGATTGATAATTTGTATTATTTAGACTATTGTTTTCATCATCATCATCATCATCATCATCATCATCATCATCATCATCATCATCATATTCTGTTTAACGTCCGTTTTACATGGTGTCATGTGTTGGACGACTTTTAGAAATTGACTTCCAAACTAACCTATCTCTGCAAGGTCTTTATTTATTCCTCTTTCTCTCAAGTTCATCCTTATCACTTCCTCCCATGTTTTCTTTAACCTTTACCTATGGGCTGACCCTGCTACCTCAATTGTTCTACATCTACTAACCGAAGGACTCACATCCATTCTTTCAACGTGACCATACCATCAGAGTCTACATCTTGGATGTTATTCATACAACGTTTCGGCCAATGTAACCTCTGGCCTTTCTGCATGTGCGTCTTGTTAAACTTGGGAATCTGTACAGAATTTTGAACAGAACCCTTTATTTAATCGACGCGAGTAGCTTTCTCTTGTTCCGTCAGCCATGACTGGGTAGAAGCCTTAAGTAATTCGTAATTGTTTTCTTAGTATCGCCCATACTGAAGATTGAACCTTGAATGTACAGAAGACTGTCACTTAGAACTGATTATTACTTAGCACTTGTATCTGTTGCGCCATGGGTCGTAACCCGTATGTAAGATGAGAACAATAGTTCGAATAATCCAAATAATACTAACACTTATCAGTTCCGTTCACAAAAATCATAGTCATTATTTTATTTACTCTACTATCAATCTAATTACTATTGTACTAAATCATATTTGTATTTTATTATTGGTGTGGCGTTGCACCAGCTTCATCTCTCGCCCTTATGTGAGTTAAGGAAGAAATTTATAGGGGACATTGAATTCACAAACAGTCTCTATAAGCCGCATGTATATTCCGGTCAGGGGAGATAATTTTGAAAATATTAGTTTTTACAGGGAGGTGTAGTTATCCTCCCACATACAGCACCTGGTATTCCTAAATGGTCATTTGGCACTGACTGGGCTTAATGTCGGTTATCTAACGAGAACCGGTTCATTAACTTAATTATGTCATACTAAATTACACTTAAGTTATTCGGATCAGTATTAAAAATGCCTAAAGGATTATTCTTAAAGGATTTAATATTTTTGTTACCGAATATTAACATATTAATCAGGTGTATTTACCTTTATAGATGTACTTGAGATACTTCTTTTATTATAAATTGTAATAGATTTTAAAAATTCTATTCAATTTTAATATACAATTCTTTCAGTTTAAAATTTGATTTCAACTCAAGCATATAAGTAACAACATTGCAAACCCGAGGAGCCTTAACCTTGAATCTTTTTATACAATTGGCAAAAACTATCATCATCGGTGAGATTCGTTTTACAACAACTATGATCTAGTTATTTATTAACTTGTATTTATTCATTTTAGTTATTTCAGATATAGAAAGAATATCCAGTAATCTAATTACTTTAGCTAGAATTGAGTTGAGCCGCCAACACAAAAACAAATTATCCTTTATTGATAACAAAAAATGGACCCACATTTCCTCCTCTGCATACTCCTCCTTCTCCTCTTCAAATTAATTCTCATTCTTGGTGATGCATCTCTATCAACTCAAACGGACATTTATTAAATTTAATTCAGACACAAACACTTCTTGAGCTTTTTCTTAATTTGATTTTGTTCTGATTCATTAAGCTACACGAGTTGAACCCATTGGCTTAACCATTTACCCTTGAGCCGTATCAATGGGAATTAAATGCTGTTGATCGACAAACAAATACTGTGTCCCAAAATCAATTTGTGCCATCAAATTACATCTTAGTTTAATTGAAGTGAATTCATTTTTAGACACCTGATGTGATCTTCTTCTTTTGTTTGATTTTTGAAACAGTTTTGATTCTTTTCTGTTTCTCTGAGCTTGAGAATAATAACACTAGAAAAATATGCGTCCCAGGATGGGTAAAATTAATTCCCTGAACAGAACAGTTTTGCAAGAATGTTATGCCTACTTACAAAGATTCAAATCAAGATATATATCTATCTATCTATCTATCTATCTATCTATCTATATATATATATATATATATATATATATATATATATATATATATATATATATATATATATAATCCTTATTCTAATTTTGGTCAAAATCCATTACATTATTTTGATTCTAGACAATGTCTAAATTTTAAAACTCAAGCTTAAGAGGTCTTAAAAAGAAAGTGAAATTCAGTGAATATTGCTTAATTGGTGTCTAATTATCAAATGCGAATCTGATATATTTGAATTTTCAAATGGGAAGTTGTGCATTTTATGTCCCCTAAAAACCCTTTTGAAATATTCCAAATAAACTGAAATTTTGGGAATATTAATTAATTGATGTCTAATACCTATCGTTAAAATTTTACAAAAATTAGAGGTATCTGAATTTTCACAAAGGGCTTCCACTCCGTTTGCATGGAACTAAATTAAACTATAGCCCATATTTAGACTTATTGCGCCTAGCAGCTCTGTTCCAAAACTCCTAATGATAGGTTAATTAGTTTAGGAATGAATCGTGTACATTTTATTTATCTTTACAATTTCTTACAACATATAAAAAATATAGGAGATGGGGCACAAGGCCAAAATGTGCATTGGGGGAAATGAGGGGTCGGGGGTCGTCCATTTTTCTATGCTCTAAAACTAGTTCCAATCACCACAATACCATGGTAATAGTACAGGGCATGGCGCTTAGGGTTAGCAATTGTTGACCTGCTCAAGCCCTGAGATGCGAACGAAGCCTCATCTGGGAACCAGAGCCCGGGTTAAACCCGGACTACTCCTCCCCTCTCCACTCATTCAACCCTCCGGCTCAAACCCGCCGATTTCGAGACGAAGAGACTTTCACCGTTTTACAGGTTCGTGGGTCTCCCCGAAACCTGCCAGGTGCTTAAAGCGAGCCTCGAGGTTGGATACCTGCAAGAAAATAGAAGGGTAAAAGAATTAGGGATTATACGAAGATCACCCAAAAGGGGTGTGAAGAACAATATGCCCAACAGGGCCTAGCCCAGGAAACAGAGAGAGTCCCCAGTCAAGAAAGGGTCAGCTTTAAACTCGGCACAAGAGGCTGAGTAGCTGGTCGATCACAGAATAAACAATGCAAACATAAAAGAATTCTGTGGAGCGACTCGAATGAATCGTGTGCATACAAACATATAAACATACCTAACTTTATAAATACATATAAACTTTATATGTACGTATAAAATAAATAAAAAATATATTAACTTTATAAAGATAGAGATAAAAAGGCCTTAAAATAAACATTTGTTCACCAGTCATATTGAATGTTAAAGAATTTCATTCAATATAAATTGTTCTTCGATTAGCCCAAAACAAAGTTTTGTTTTATTTTTGTATGTACTTGCTTTTCCGTTCCAGAATCTTTTGTTAATGGTTTAAGAATCAGAAGGTTTTGCTTATGAACTTCTCGACTGAAGATAAAGAAATTAGGAATATTTTCTTTAAAATGAAGGTTAAAATTTAATTTTAGTGTGTGTAAAATCAAAATATACTTGGCTCCTCATCCTCCGCTCTAAAAAATACATTTTTTACAGACTGTACAATGTTTCGTTTTTAACTATAAACAAGTTCCTTACAGTAACTGGACAAAAGAAAGTAAACGCTGCATATTAGATAAACTGTTATGATATACGTTAAAGACTACAAAAAATTGAAACTCTTTTTGTAAATTCATCATTTTTAACCGAGAAACACATCCTCTGCCCTATAATAAAGGCCAATGTGTATTTAGTTGTGTGTATATATATATATATATATATATATATGTATATATATATATATATATATATATAAAAAAATGTGTGTGTGTGTGTGTGTACTATTATCCTTTCAGGAAATAATTAATTAGCAAAAAATGTGCTGGACGAAACCATTTCAAGTGGTGAAGGCAAGCGAGAAAGCAAATGCCAAGTCAGACAACTCTCGCCATCTGAAATGAATTCAGAAAATCCTTCACTCTAAATAAAAAGTCAACGGCTGGTGTGTTTTTTCTTTAGGTCATCAGAAATGATAATAATAATTTATATATGAAAAATTAAATTACTGACATAATTCTATGATTTTATATGAATATTCGTGTGAACACTGGTGAAGCATGATTTTTTTCCGTCATTAGTGACGTAGTGTGTATGCTAGTAGAGGTAATAGAAACTGATTAGATAATAATTAAAATCCATTCCAAAAGAATATGAATGTGATAATTCTTTATTTAAAATATCTGCAAAGGTTACTTTTTTATTTTTACTAATAAGTCACCACTTATCAAGGCTAAAGGCCACTCGAGGAAGAAGGTTAATGAGATGGATTGATTAGCTGTCAGTTGAATGATGAAGAGTTTTATAAGATGATTGAAAATATGAAAGAAATGAACAAAATTTGATTACATATGATGACGGTTTATGGCAAGTATTTGTTGAGATTGGATTTGAAGACGGCCATGTTATAATCTGAAGGTAAGCAGTCAAGTGTTCCACAGATGGGAAGTTCTTGGAAAGAAACTCTGTTCATGGAAATTCCGTTTGATGTTAGGCACGTCGAAGAAGAAAGAAAAGTTATTTTCAGTTGTGGTAGTGAGACGAGTTCTTGCTGTGAATGTATTACACAGAGGAACCAGAGATTGGAGCTCAGTCGATTACATTGCATGGAAATAACAATAAAGTGGAGAAAGACTAACGACGCCTCTTCTGTGGGAGAAAGAGGCTAATTTAAAATGAGGAAACATAGTTCAAATTGAGTGATTAATGCACTACTACCAAGGAAAACATCCACTATAAGTAAAATAACAATAGTTCACAGCGAGTGGAGCTTGGCATTAAATAACCCAAAAGAGTCAGATACGTCTTAAGATAGAGTACTGCTGCCACATCTGGAGCGGTGTCGCTCATGGCATTCATTCTTGCCTTGACAGAGTACAAAATCGACTTTGCAATATAGTGGGAGATGATCTCTTCTGTTCTTGACAACCACTTTCTCATAGAAGACACGTTGCTTGTCTTTATCTACTGTATAGCTATTTCCATGGAAGCTGCTCGACTGAGCTCCAATAACTGGTTCCTCCAAAAGGTGAAATTGACTTTTAGCAGCCCTCTTTTTCTTTTTTTTTTACTTATATTCACCCCAAACAAGGCACATTGTCACTGAGACGTAAGGGGCTACTGAGAATTAAGAGTTAGATTTATAAGGGCATCCTAAGTGGGGAGTTGTGCAGCGAGATGTTTGTTCACATTACGTTTAAATATTTGCATGTTTGTACGGTCGGAGAAACAGGGAACAGGGAAGGAAATCCCAAGGGAAAGCTGTTCGAGGAAAGAAGCTATTACATTAAAAGACTTTCCAGTATCTGGGGACTTCTATAGTGAAGGAGTGGGATTTTGCTAATTGTTGGGTTGGTCACGGGTATTTACGTCGAGGGGGCACAAGTGGAGCAAGTTCGTCAAAGCACATTCCATTGAAGTACTTATAAAACAAGCCCAGGGATGCAACATTGCAACGCTGTAACAGGGGCTAGAGCTTGGTAAACAGTGTGGGACTTATTAGATTAGAGGCTCTTTTTTTGGACCCTGTCTAAGAGGGAGAAACTAGTGGTTGGTGCACCGGCCCAGATCTGGCAAAAAATACTCCATATATAGGTGAATGGTGGCTTTGTAGAAATATAGGATACTGGCAGGTGCAAGAAGTTTTCTTGCTTGGTATAAGGAGCCCACCTTATTTGCAGCAGACTTGGCAGTATCTTCTATGAATTTGTTTCAATTCATGTTACCTGTGAATGTAAGGCTGAGGAGTTTGAATGTTTGACTCTCAGGTAGGGTGCTATTAGCCATAACAATCGGTGGTGGGAAAGGTTTCTGATAATTGTTAAAGGAAAAGTGCTTGTCTTAGCAGCATTAAATGTAACCATCCATTTTTGGCCCAATTCCACTACAGACTGGAGGCCATTTTCTAAGGATTTAGCTACAAATTAACTTTTCATGGTTCCGGTATTCGCACTGCATGTGTACCGTTTCTGTTTTTTTCTTTAATTACTACCTTCGACTTAAGATTAGTATTAGGATAAAAAGAAACAGCGGTTTTGTGTTATTTAGAATTCATCACAGCTCCAACTATAACAAGGGACAATCCTCAACATTATCATTTCCTCTCAGAAAGGGGGGGGTAGATGTATTGCCTGAAGCGTTCTCAACTGTGAAGGAATGTCTACTGGACTGACCAGGATAGGCAATGGATGACAGTATATGCTTCACAACCCAAGACGAGAGACTGCTAAAATCAGAAGGATGTGAAAATTGATGGCTGGAAAATTGCCTCTGTGGTACCAGTCTTCAAGAATTCTGGAGATAGAATCGACCCTCAGAATTATCGCCCCATCAGTCTACTTCTGCTCTTCGCTAAAATCTTTGAATCCTTAATCACCTCGTTAATGTTAAATTTCTTTCTGACCATCAGTATGGATTTAGGCAAGCATGGTCTACTGCAGATATCCTAACGGTCATCTCTGAACGCATATACCATACACTGGACAAGGCAGGTGAAACTATGGCGGTAGCACTTGATATGTCCAAAGCCTTTGACAAGGTTTGGCATAAAGGTCTTATCATAAAAATTAATTGCTATGGTATTACTGGACGAATATTTAATATAATTAGATCCTTCCTATCCAAAAGAAAGATTCAGCTTGTCCTCGATGGCCGTTCATCCAAACAACATGACATAAATACAGGTGTACCCCAGGGATCGATCCTTGGACCTTTATTGTTCCTGATTTTTATAAACGACTTCCCTGATGACATTGTGTCCGAGATGAGTATATTTGCTGACAACACCATGCTCTACTCTCGCCATGTAGGTACAACGGACGTGCACAAATCCGAGGCAATGGCTAAATCTTTAGAAAGTGACCTCCAGTCTGTAGTGGAATGGGGTCATAAATGGATGGTAACATTTAATGCTGCTATGACAAAACTCCTTTCCTTCAGCAACTACAAAAAATCTCGTCAACCACCGATTTCCATGGCAAATAACACCCTACCTGAGAGTCCAACGTTCAAACTCCTCGGCCTAACATTCACAGGTAACATGAATTGAAACAAATACATAGAAGACATTGCCAAATCTACTGCAAAAAAAGTGGGCTCCCTCTACTGTGCTAGAAAACTTATCACACCTGACAGTATCCTATGTTTCTACAAAGCCACCATCCACCCATGCATGAAGTATTGTTGTCACATCTGAGCTGGTTCACCATCCACTAATCTCTTCCTCTTAGACAAGTTTTTTTAAAAAGAGTCGCTAATCTAATAGGTCCCTCACTATCTACTAAGCTCCAGCCCCTGTCCCATCACTGCAATATAGCATGCCTGTGCTTGTTTTACAAGTACTTGAATGGAATGTGCTCCGATGAACTTGTTGCTCAGATGCCCCCTCGATGTAAATACACTCGACCAACCCAACAATTAGCTAAATCCCATTCATTCACTGTGGAGGTCCCCAGATGCCGGCGAGTCTTCTACTCCAATAGCTTATTTCCTCGAGCTCTCAGCCATTGGAACTCACTCCCTGCTCCCTTTTTCTTCAGCTGTACCGACATGCAGAAATTTAAAACTAATGTGAACAAGCATCTCGCTACACAGCTCACAATTTAGGATGATCCCCAAAACTTTCACCCTAATTCTCAGTAGCCCCTTACGTCTACAGTGGCAACTTGCCTTTTTGGGGGTGAACTAAGTTTTTAAAAAAAAAGGTGGGACACCATCACTTCTGAGTTCCTCTGAGGTGCCATATGTCTGGAATATATCTCGACAAATTGAGATGATCCTACAAGAGTTCACCTGTCCGTGACTTAAGTTACTTTACCAACACATGCAAGGTACCCATCATCCTCAACATGAACAGATTCATGACAATCTGCTGGAATGGGAGATTGTGTTAAAGTAATCAATTCCTGTAGTTAACTCAGGTTGATGTTCGAGAATAATATTTAATTGGCCATAATATTGTGGATTGAGGCAAGTACACAGACTCATTGAGATAGGCTTCCATGCTGACCATGTACTGGTATGTTGAATGCAGGCAGTACAATATATTTCTGTATTGAGAGGTGAGGATGAGAATCCTTAGATCTAACAACATAAGATCGTTACATATCTTTGGGAACCCTTACTGTATCACACTTATCAATTTTCTGTACTATCGCCCTTTTAGCCATCTAAGAATGGCTTTTTTTCTACTGGTTACATCATTCGCATCGAGAATAGTTCTCAGACAATACAAAGTAAGTTCTATGTACTTTACATAGGCCATGCATTCTCTATAATGTGTTTACCCTAGCAATTCATGTTTCATTTGTGTCTAGAGACTTTTAATGCAGACTCTGACATTAGTGATTACATCTCAAATTTTCACTCCGTTTTATGTATCATGCTTTATTATGTAAACCTTCTTTGTAATAAATAAATGTATGTATAGATGTGAATGCAACCGTCTCTATATTATAGCTCCTTCTTTATCGTTGTTATTTTCCCATTTACTTCCATGGTCCTTTTAGCCATTCTTTTTTCTATTGTTTTTTATACTATGGGGTCATGACTTATCAAGGCCTAGGGGTCACTCGATGATAAGGGTTAAAGAGATCATCAGTTATGATTGCTACCACAAGAGGACTAGAAACAATGGGTGGGATGGGCAGAACATTACTTAAGAGGGAATTGATTGTCCATGAGAACGGCTCAGCAAGTGCTTGTTCACATTAGACTTGAAGACGACCATGTTGTAGTCGGTTGGGAAGCAGGCTCAGGATATCTTGTTCCACAGGCGGGATGTTCTAGGAAAGATGTTTTGTTCATGGAAGTTTGATTTGGTTTTTGGTAAGGAGAGAGAGAGAAAGCAAACTTCCTTTCTGTGGCTGTAGGTAGACGAGTTCTTGCCGTGGATGTTTTATGGGGGGGGTACCAGGTGTTGGAGCTGAGTTGAGCACCTACCATTAACATAACGATACAGAAGATAGAGGCTAGCAACATCTCTCCTCTGCTAAAGAGACTGAAAAAAAAACAAGAAGAAAACTTCTCCCACTAGATTGTGGAGTCGATTTTGTACTCTGTCAAGACAGTAAAGAGTACTCTGAGCGGCACCTCCCCAGATATGACAGCAGTACTCCATATTAGGTCATATCTGGCTCTTATACAGATAGAGGATTGCGTCGGGGTTGAGCTACTTTCTAAAGGAGTAGAACGATTCAATCATTTTTCCAGCAACCTTAGCAACAGATTTGATGTAAGTATTCAAATTCAGGTCTGAGGTAAAGGTCAGTCCAAGAAGCTTTTCAAAGAAGAAGGCTTCCTCGATAGAGAACCATTCATTTCGACTGAAGAAAAGTGAGGATGCGAGCATTTGTGGTGGAAAGAGGTAAGCTTGGTTTTGTAAGCGTTAAAAGTAACAAGCCACTTTTTTCCTCATTATACCACATGCTCCAAGTAGGAAGCGAGAGGGAGTCAGAAAAATCATGATCATCAATGTTCTTCGAACTGTTTCCATAAATAGTTGTGTCGTCAGCGTAAATGTTAATGAATGATCCCAGAATATGATTTGGAAGATCATTTATGAAGATCAGGAAAATGGTTGGGCCTAGAATGGATCCTTGAGGCCAGCCAACATTGATGATATGTGCTTCGGACTTTTACCCGTTAAAAATTACTTTTATAGACCAATCAAAGAAAGGAGTTGATGGTTGAAGGGAGATTTTCAGATATTCCATAGCTAACAAGCTTGTAAAGCAGAACTTTGTGAAAGACCCTACCGAAAGCCTTTGATATCGCAAGAGCTATCGCCCCAGAAATGAAGCTCCCATTGATAGATTCATTGATCCTGTGCGATATCACAGTCAGCTGTAGATCTTGCAGGACGAAATCCGTATTGCTTGTCACTAAGAAGATTGTTTTCATTGAGGTGATTGACAACTACTTGATTTATTACAAATTCAAGCAACTTACTCATGACGCACAGGAAACTGATCGGTCTGTACTAGGATGCAAAGAACCTGTTTCTAGTATTTTTAAATATCGGGCAGACTAACAAAGTCTTCTAAGATGATGGAAAGCATTTCTCCTTTAAGCAACTATTAAACAGCTTAGTAAGGATAGAAGCTATTTCGGGTTGAAGTTTCTTGAGTACTATGCCTTTTTAGCATCGAAGTTCTTAATAACTTCAGTGACATCACAGACAGTTATTTGGATGTCGCTTGAAGTTTTTTGATCATGGGGGTTTGGAAAGTCTGGAGTTAGGAGGACCTGATCATAAAGTGTGGAATTTTCTGCGAAAAGTTTGGCTTCATAAGATGCTGAGGATATCACCTGAGGTCTATTAATGATGGTTGGGATAGAGGCCCTGCATCTGTTCAGGACCTTGTTTGTTATTCTCCAAAACTGATGGGAGCCAAGCATCTGATCGACCACTCTAGACTTAACTGATTGGGCATAAAACTCCTTAGTCTTTTCAATAACCGTTTTGCAGTGGTTTCGGGCAGTATTAAGTGTAGCTTTGGTTTTAGAGCATCTATTTCGTTGAAAGCATTTGAAATAGTGATTTCTGTTGGCAATAGCGGCAGCGCATTCAGGCATATACCATAGTTTACTGTACGGTCTATGTTAGAATGTTTCAGATGGTATAAAGCTATCAATACCAGTGGTAAACCATTCAAATATTTCAGATGCGATACAGGACACATATTATTTTAAAATTAAGAGAGATTTCAGATATGAAGGATCTTACACTGTCCTAATCAGCTCTTGAATATCGATAAACTGCGATGGAAAGGAACTTCGTTTTGATCTTAATTGAGGCAACTAGTAGTCGAAAGATCCCAGAGGAAACAAGAGAGTAGATGTGGATTGTTCCAGGCAAATTGTCAGAAAAAGATCAAGAAGGTTTGTGAAATGTCTATCAATGTCGGGTACGGGTGTTCGCTGGTCAATAATTTGGGTAAGTTCATAGGCAAGGGAAAAATCATGATAAAACCTCCCTTCATCATCAGTCTTGTTTGAGGGTACTAGCCATTCAACATTGTAAACATTAAAGTCATCAATGACATGAATGTTAGCAAAAGGGTGAACGATCAGGATCTTGTCAAATTTTAGAGATTTGCTCAATGACAGTAACTCTGTCGGTGGAGGACGATAGCGGGGGAAAAATGAAAGTGGTGCTGTGCACAGGTGCAACACGGAAACACATATAGGGCAAATGATGGTCCTCATAGGAAGTGTCTCTACCACATAGAAAAACCGTCTCTGATGTAAGCACAAATTCCATCACCATGGTAATCTTGGGGGTCAGGTTTAGAGGCCATGTTAGAGTATCCTGTGACTATGAGGTTATCTGCAGAAACTGATGGGCCCATGCCAGTTTCGCATAGATAGGGTTGCAGCATTCATATCGAGAATAGTTCCCAGACAATACAAAGTAAGTTGTACTTACTTTACATAGCCCATGCATTCTCTAAAATCTGCTTACCCTGGCAATTCATGTTTTGCTTGTGTGTAAGGACTTTTAACGTGGCCGCTTACGTTATTGATTACGTCTCTAATGTTTACCCCCTTTTATGTATCATGTTTTATTATGTACCTCTGTTTGTCTTTGACAAACTTTCTCTCTGAGAAATAAATGTATGTATATATGTATATATGTAAATGCAACCGTCTATTTATTTTTACCGCTTGTTCATCATTCTTATTTTCCTGTTTACTTCCAACCCTCGTGTGTTCTCAAGAAAACATATTCAATATGACAGTTGTATGTTAGGTTCTAACATGTACATCGCTATAAAAATGATAAATAGGGTACCACACCAATATTTAAATTTTATAACTGATGACCCCCTTGTTCAGAACGTGTAAACAAAAGAAAAATATGAATATAAAATATCCGTATTTTTCAAGGGTTTTCATAAATATTCTTGGCAAATTTTTTTGTTTTTACTCTTATTCACCCAAAACAAGGCATATTGTTACCGAAGTATAATGGGCTACTGTGATAGGAGTCAGATTTATAGGGGGGCAATCTGGGTGGGGCGTTGGGCAGCAAGATGTTTGTTCACATTATATTTAAATTTCTGCATGTTGGTACGGTCAGGGAGCAGATAGACAAAGTTACCAATCATGACCAAAGGCGGCTGAAGAATGTTAAACGTTAATAATATAAGAACCGTGTCGGGGTTCAACACATCGCGACGTGTGTTTACTTTTGGAAAAGACGCCATCTTGAAAAAAAACGTAGCAGGAGTCGCTATTCCTTTTGCAATGACTTGCAAAAAGAAAGAACAGACACATTTTTTTTTAGAAAATTAGCAGCAGCTGTAGTCGCCATTTTTTGTGCAATGACTTTGCGAAAAAACTGGCCAGCTTATATTTTCCTTTTTTTTCTTTTAAGAAATACAAATGCGATTCGCCGACTATGCAAATAACCTTACTTATATATTCAAGGCACCTTTCAACTATGTTGTACGGCGAGAGATCTCTCCGGAAATTATTTGTCGAAATTAATCCTTTCCACAAGACCGGCAACGGTGACTTAACACAAATTCCATGAAATCTCCCGTTTTTAACTGAAAAAAAACCCAGTTCAGCCGGGGGGTAAGGAGACCCCCACATCCGACTAAGTGGACCAGTCGTCTAGCCAGGAAGCAGACAGCAGCAGCAGCAGCAGCAAAGATACAAACAGCCCTTCTCAGGGCTACTATAATAATGCGATTTACTCTCTTTGCTGCCTGCCTCCTGAGAAGTCAACACTTGCCTCAGCCTGCATCCCCAGTTCCTGCTCCAGCTCTCTCCTGCACCAGCACCCTGCAGTCCTGACTCCTGCACCAGACCCTGCAGTCCTGACTCCTGCACCAGCATTCTGCAGTCCTGACTCCTGCACCAGCACCCTGCAGCTCTGATTCATACACCAGCACTCTCCTGCTTCAACTGCACCAGCACCCTGCAGTCCTGGCTCCTGCACCAGCGGCTCCAACTCCTTTCCCTTTCTCAAACAGCCCTTATCAGGGCTACCCAGACAACTACTGCAATATTTTTATCCTTTTTTTCAAACAGCCCTTATCAGGGCTAAACAACAGCCCTTATCAGGGCTACCCAGACAACTACTGCAATATTTTTATCCTTTTTTTCAAACAGCCCTTATCAGGGCTACCAAGACAACTACTGCAATATTTTTATCCTTTTTTTCAAACAGCCCTCATCAGGACTAAACAACAGCCCTTATCAGGGCTACCCAGACAACTACTGCGAGATTCTTTCCTTTTTTCCCGCCAGCAACAGCATGGGTACCTTGTCAGCATCTACCGACAGCTACTCAGCTTTTTCTCTCCAACGACACCACTCCTGTCGTCCAGTTTTCTGTCACCAGAGACGCCACTCCAGTCTTTCCAGTCTCTCCTGTTCCAGTGACGTCATCTCAATTCGCATCACTTCTTGTTATTACCATTTTTTTATGGTAAATAAACATACTCATTTTTTAACTGTTCCCCTGTGTTTGTCCTCTCTTCTTTGTCATTGTCGTTTTAACATATTATTGTGTGTGTCTCCTTTCTTAGTTGTGAGGCTGATCAACCCCAACGGTCGGTCTCGCAACAACCGTAATGTGAATAAGAAAAACGTGTAAATAATGTTTTAATAGAATTTCCATTATTTAGTCATTTTTTGCTGTCATAAATACAATTTATAAAGCAGTCTTAGTTTGCTCATTTTTTTTAAATGCACATAATTGAAGATGTTATATATTTATATTGAAAATGCCACAAATTTACTCCTCGTTGCTTTGTTGTTCTGCATTTGTCTTTTTTCTCAAAATATAATCCGAAATGATAGACAAATCTCTGAAAAAGTATACAGACTTATCTTTAAAGAAATACTAAAAGAAAGCTATTATATTGTCAAATATTACTTTTATTCTCAAATGCAAAGTTTTATAGATAATGGTTACTTTGTATTGGTCAATTATTCCTAAATGTAAAATGGAATGAAATTTTCTCAAGCAATAATAAAAAATCAATTATAAAAGTTGTTTTTCTTTTGTTTTTATTCTTGTAATTTTGTTTTAAGAATTTACGAGATGTTTTATACAGAATTTTAGCGTTCTGAAAATAGCAATTGCTTTTAACCTTGAAAGGGATCATAATAAACCTATTGCAAAATAATGGAGGACACCAAATAAAGAAGAGAAAAAAGAAATATTTCTTTTGTTCTTCTTTATTATTCTCTTAATTTGCTTAAAATTTATTCTCAGATGTTATTTCTTTTATTTTTCATGTGCTTTTTAATTTAATTCTCTTTCTTTTTCTCACATTTTCACTTTTCTATTTTAACTTATTATTTCTTCCATTTGTACCTCTTTTTCTTTATTTGTACTCCTTTTCCTTCGTTTTTCTTTCAATCTTTCTCTCAATCGTTCTATCTTATTTATCTTTTTATTTTCCCATCACTTTTTTCCTTTAATATTTCTTTTTTCTTTATTTTTCATTTGTTTTTTTATTTTATTCTTTCATTTTCTCATATTTGCACTTTTTTGTTTTTATCATATCATCTTTTCAGTTGTACCTCTTGTTCTTTATTTTTCTACCTCCTTTTTCTTATTTATACTCCTCGTCTGTTATTTATTTTTTCTTTCTTCTTTCTCTCAATCGCTCTATCTTATTTTTTTATTCTCCCGTAAATTGTTTTTTTCTTTAATATTTCTTTATATCTACCTACGTATTTCTCTTTTGTTTTTTCGTTTTCATCTCTTTTTGTTTTGTTTTTTAGCTAATTTACTTTCTTTTTTTCTGATTTCCTCTATGTTAAACTCTTTTCATTTTATTTAATATTAAAATAAGGAAGTCTAATTCAAACTTTCTTCTCAATGAAACTTTATTTCACATTAATCTGGCAATTACAAACAAACGCAACACAGTAATTCAAATTAAATGCGTGAGGTAATTTCTTCTACCTGATAATACAATTTTATTAGAGATACAAATTTATTTCCATGTCATTATGTTGACCACTCTCATAGTACAAGGCAGAAATAATGACATTTATTTTCTCTCTCTCAGAGAACAGCTCCTGTGGGGTGATTTGACCCCACTGACCAATCAGCTTCCAGGGCGCATTAATTTTATTTGTCCCCTTAAAGACTACTTCAGACCCCTCTGGGAATCGCAGCAGTCATCAGAGAGTTTGCTGGAAACAATGAAGAAAAACGCCCCCTTCCTTTCTCCTGACTTCGTCCACTGGATACCAGAGCATCTTTGCCTGAAGATAAACTGCTCATAGATTTTCGGCAGCCAAAAGAACTTTCTAACTTTATTACTGTCTTCACTCGGACACTGTCCAACTTTCTCTAACCTACACCCGACGGTGTAGGTAACAAAAATAAATACATTTCATTGTGTATAAATAATATTATAGGAGTTGGTCTTAACAGTCTATGCTGAGATTACCTTTTATACCACCACCCCCATCTATCATGTAGTATAATCTTGAAGGTAAGTGGATGGATTTATAATCCTCAAGCTATAATCCTCTAAGATTATTTACTTGCGCCAATGGAATATTGAACCTACTTTTCGACAGGAGGTTTCAGGATTTTAGGCATTCTTGAAATTATCTCTTCCATTTGATCCTCAGCCAAATGTCTTTGAGGTACGGCTTATTGGTATTTCACAAAGTTTTCTGCCATTTCTGTTTAGGGCAATATATAAATATCATAACCTAGATATTTAATACTTATATATATATATATATATATATATATATATACATATATATATATATATATATATATATATATATATATATATATATATATATATATATATATATAGTAAGCAATGAAAATATATATAGCAATCAAGCTACACAGAGGCTCCCGTGTTTCATCCCCGGGGGGAATCGTCAGGCTAAATGTGTAGCTTGATTGCCATATATATTTTCATTGCTTACTACCTAGCTCTACTTACGTATCGAGCACTGTTGAAGTAAATACTGAAAACTGACGCATAAAAAATTATATCTCCTTATAATATTTTACGTGGATACATGAAGTACTAATATATATATATATATATATATATATATACATATGTATATATATGTATGTATATATATGTGTATATATATACATATACATATATATATATATGTGTATATGTATATATATATACATGCATATATATACATATGTAAGCATGCAATTATCGATGCTTGCTGGATTGTGTCATATGCTTTCTTGTAGTCGATTCATAGCATATATAAGGAAAATTTAACTTGAATAAATTGCCTTTTTGCGGAATATACCTTGCTTTGAACTTTTGAATTGAATTTTGATTTGGCTTTTGCTTTCTCTAATTCCTTTCCATTCTCCTTCATTTATATATATATATATATATATATATATGCTATGAATCGACTACAAGAAAGCATATGACACAATCCAGCAAGCATCGATAATTGCATGCTTATAGATGTACAAAATACCAGACAAAATTGCCAACTTTATGGAGAAAGTGATGGACAAATGGAGATTGGAACTGGCAGCTGGAGGACAACACCTATCAGAGATAAGAATAAAGAGAGGCATTTTCCAGGGGGACTCCTTATCTCCACTACATTTTGTCATAGTGATGGTGCACTCACTAACATAATCAGGAGATGAAATTCAGGATACAAATTTATGAATACAAAGTAAATACTAGCCCCCCCCCCACACACACACACACACATATATATATATATATATATATATATATATATATATAGTCTCGGAAGTTTCTCAACCATTAAAACTATATTTTAAAAAAACAAACAAAAAACTTATAGTCCCAAGTCTTCCAGTGGAAAATCACTCATGTAAGTCAATTTATTTTTTACAGTTATTATATTAGTTTGTTTCTAACACTATTTTAAGGGATCATCAGTTGTTTACCATGAAAAACTGTTTCGGGAATTTAAATATATATATATATATATATATATATATATATATATATATATATATATATATATATATATGGATGATTTGAAACTATCGACAAAATAAAACAAAAATAAACAGAACTAGCCATGATATAGGAATGCAATTTGGAGTGGAAAATAGGAACTATGTGAAAAAGGGAAAACTGTAAACGATGGAAGGCATTGAACTACCAATCAAGAAGTGATTATTGAATTTAGTAGTCAGCGCTGAGCTGTCTGACCAGTTGAGCTCAACTAAATAACTGTGAGAGAAGCCCAGAAAGCTGGTTTATAAGAAGGCCGGGACCTTTCATTGTGCTTAGATGAGCAAGTCCATTTTCTGGGTTCTGATTGGCTGCTAGTCCATGAGTGGATCATTTGTTATATAGCTCTTATGCCGGTAAGTGTCAATTTGATTCTACAGTGATGACTATGATTATCTGGGAATTCTGGAAGTTAATATCATCAAATTAACAGATATGAAATATATGATTAAAAGAGAATACCTGAAAATAACAAGCAGGCTCATTGGGATTATCTGGACCCTTCATAAGATTGACAAAAGATGCACTCAGGAACCTGAATCAAAGAAACAAGTAACTAATGACTATGCACAGTGCACTGCAACTGAAGGATAATACTGACCGACTCTATGTAAAAAGGAAAGAAGAGGGACAAGTACTGATAAGTATTTATGATTGCATAAACGATGCGATAAAAGGATTAGAAAATACATAACCCAAAATACAAAGAGGCTGATTATTGTCGCCAAAAGCAGTGACAAGGTACACAATATGAATAAAAAGGTGATAAAGAAAAATAGAAAAAGAAGCAAATACATAACTATTTATAAGACAGTCCAAAGAAATTGTATATAAAATAGAACATGGGCATGGCTAGGGAAAGGACACTTGAAAAGATAAACGCAATTTATACTGGCAACTGCACAAAATAGTTAAATCAGAATGAGCTACATAAAAACCAACATAGACAAGACTCAGGAAAATAACAAATGTAGACTCTGTGGACAAATAGACGAAACGATAAACCACATCATAAGTGAATGCAGCAAGTTAGTCCCAAAGGAATATAATAATAGATATGACTGGGTTAGGAAAATACTCTACTGGAACCCATGTAAACAACTGCACTTTGAACCTGTAAACAAATAGTACATGCACACACTGGAGTGAGTATTGGAAAATGAAAGGCATAAAATCGTCTTAGACATGGAAATAAAACGGGCAATCTCATCCAAGCAAAAGACATACATGATAATAGTCAACAAGAAGGAAAACCTGCCATATAGTAGATCTCACCATCCCAGCAGATCACAGGTTTAAGCTAAGGCAGAAAAACTAAACAAATATATGGAGTTTGCCAGAGAGCTGAAGAGAATATGGAACATGAAGACAGCTACCATAATACCAATAATTTTTTGAACACTGAGAACAGTTCTGAACAAACTGAAAAACATGACTATGAGAAATTGGAATCAGACCGACGATTTGCATCATACAAACGACAGAACTGATGAAAACAGAGAAAATATTAAGAAAAATCCTCAAAAGCAGAAACCAACCCACATAGATGGATGGCACCAACCGATTACAGATAAATTGAAATAGAATAGCACATGGTAAATGCAAGAAAATAAAATCAGACGAAACTGAGGGAACTGAAACTGCCAGTAATTTTAGCTGGGCACCTACGAAAATTTTGTTCTGAAGATAATCCAATGTTTAAAAAATGTTATGGTTCATAGTATGATTTGAAATAATGCCTTATAAACAACTATAATACCTTTGTGTATACTCTTTATTTGGAATATGATTTGAAAAATGATTTAAATCGTCAAAATACACACATATATATAGAAAGTTGTGAAAATATATTTATGGCAGTTAAGATACACAAAGGCGTCTGTGTTTTGTGACTTAGCCTGACGATTCCTTATGGGGATGAAACGCGGAAGCCTCTGTGTAGCTTAATTGTCATGAATATATTTTCATAACTTACTATCTAGCTCTACTCATGTATTGAGCACTGTTGAAGTAAATACTGAAAATCTATACATAATATATTATATCTCCTTATAATATTATATGTGTATACATGAAATAATATGTGTGTGTGTGTGTGTGTGTGTGTGTGTAAAATACTTAGATTAGTGTCTAAAGGAGCAGTAAACCCACTGGGAGTGAGGGAATCAAAAGTTCCTAGTACTGGTATTTGTCAAGTCATCTGTCGGATAAGGTCCACTTGTATATAAAACTTGCAGATCTACTAGATTCTGTTGTTGTGGTGGTCTAAAAACTTCTTCAAGGGGTGAAGGACTTCTTGTAGATAGATCATTGGCTCTGGTCTGAACTGGTGGTAGTTTTTCATGGAGTTGTCTCTAGCCTTGATCGTTGTTAATTACGAATAATTAACACAACTCATTTGTACCCAAAATATATGTTGTTTATTTTATTATTTCAGATACATTATTTGGGAAGAGATAGGTCCTACCACTGGCTAGCTTTAAGAGCTCACATTCCAACATGCGTCTCCATCACCTCGCTTCTAAAGCGATTTCCTTCCCTTAGCACGCTAATTGATAATTATATTTTGTCTTTTCCATTTACGTGTTCCCAGGCTTGTCAATGTTAAATTTTTGAGCTCAATGACAACTTACATCTTGTCTTCATCCGCTTCAAAGCCATTTAAGTATATAACATACTGAGCTCGGTATCTTTTACTCTACTTGTCCTTGGGTTTCTTGATGCTTCTAGTGAGAGTTTTTACTAACACTTAACAATATCATCTCTGTCAGCGATGGTCATTCTCGTCTCCCGAGTAAACAACCATCACACGCACGCACACACACACAGATTTTGCCGTGAATGTTTTACAGGGGCTGAGGTACCAGATATTAAAGCTCAGTCAAGCACCTACCATAAACATAACGATACAGTAGAGAGAGGCTCACAACATCTCTTCTGTACTCCATCTTGGGGTGTATCTGGCTCTTATACAGGTAGAGGATTGCGTCGGGGGTGAGGTACTTTCTGAAGCGGTGGAATGATCCAACCAACTGATTTGAAAGAGTCAAATCAGAACCATACAGTAAACACGCTGGAGTAAATCCAATATATATTGAAATGCTAGATATCTAGATACGTCACCAGGAGTTACTGTGAAAATGTGCTATACATAGCTTGTGCAGTTTTACTGAGAAGATAGAAATCGAATTTATTTTCTTGTTATAAGATTCCCCCTTTATCTACGTTACTATGAAAAGACGCAATTCCAAATTCTCAGCTGTAAAACATTCGACGTTATGTAAAACAGACGTTAAACTGATGATGATGATGATGATGATGATGATGATGATGATGATGATGATGATGATGATGATGATGATCATCATCATCATCATCATCATCATCATCATCTTCTTCTTCTTCTTCTTCTTCTTCTTCTTCTTCTTTCTGTAACGTCTATTATCCTGCCGTTAATTGTTCGCAGGTGGTGAAAACATCCTCATATCCGGGGAATCCTCCTCTTCTTCACCTGACCTCAATCTGCCGATGTTAATTATGGCATTGATCATGTTGGAAAGTCACCATTTTATAATTGTCGCAGACCTCATTATGTTCAGTAACGAACGACAATCAAAACAAAATAAATGATCAACACAATAATAACATGAAAACATGCATATTTGTTTCAATGAAGAAATACATTTATTTACAGACAAATGAGTAGTATGTGTGTGAGGTGGTAGTTTAATGCATGCGTAAAAAGGAATATTTTGTGTGTACAATGAGATTTAACTGTGTCAATGTTCAACATACTTTAAGTCTTAAAATAGCAAGAATGTGCATGCGAAAACAAGACTATTCTTTGCTTCTTAGTACGGAAGTGAGTGTCGTAAATAGCTGCTGCTGCTGGTACTCAGTGAAACCTGTTAGTTTTTAACATACCAAACCACTCCTGTCAAATTAGTGAAAATAAGTGAATAACGTTCTCAAAAAAGACAAATTTTAGGCGGGAAGTTCTCATGTGGTGTGGTGTCCTTAAGCTGATAAATTGAAATCACTGGCATGTCAAGTATAGGTTGGATTTTATAAGATTTTCCTCAGAACTTTAAGATTTAGCATGCTACACTCTGATTGGTTAAAAAGATGCATAGGCATCATGTACACATTCATTATACAACTTGTCATCAATAAGTAAAAGTCTCTGCTAACAATATTATTATTATTAATAATAATAACAATTATAGCACTAACGGTAGTAGTACCGACCCATATTATATTTGTATATGAGACAATAACATGGTTGTCCTATGTATTCCTTGTCACACTCTATACATTGCATCAGATAGATACAGATTTCTGTTGTGGATTTATCAATTAAATGACTATGGAGTTACATCAACATGTCTGCAGCTTCATACAATAATTTATTTTCTTACTAGGTGACACTGTTCGCAAAATTAATCTGCTATTCCGAGAATGTAAAAGGTATGCCTTGTGAAAGAAATGAAGTGGTTATTTTCACCAAGATTTTTGTAAGAAAGTAGGGACAAAAAAAGTTAATGGTAATTCTATTTTTACATAAATCCTATAGTTAGGAAAACATTAATTTGAAATGCATAAAAATTAAATAAACATTAAAAAATAAGAGTAATGTTAACTGTTAAGGAAAAGTCAGACCATTCTGTTAATCCGATGTAATGTTATTATGTCAATCTGTAATGTAAAGGAAAGTATTAGCAATAGAAAACACTTGGACCAAAGAAAGTGCAGTCGAGGGAAGTAATCTGCAGTAGTGTAGAGAATGTAATAGAATTCAGAAATAACAAATAAATTAAATATTAACGGTGCTTCAACGAAATAGTTAATCTATGAAGGAGAAGTCCCGATGAAGTGCGTGGCAGTGCGATTAGATGTGAGAGTGAAAATACCTCCAACTTCCTGTGTAAATGATTATTTTAGGAGAAGATGTAGAGTTGGAAAAAATGTAAACATTATTGAAAGCATATGAAGTAAATGTATATTTTTTTAAAACATGTATTAGGAATTGACTAAAAGCATATGAAGTAAATGTATATTTTTTTAAACATGTATTAGGAATTGAAAGCATATGAAGTAAATGTATATTTTTTTAAACATGTATTAGGAATTGAAAGCATATGAAGTAAATGTATATTTTTTTAAACATGTATTAGGAATTGAAAGCATATGAAGTAAATGTATATTTTTTTAAACATGTATTAGGAATTGAAAGCATATGAAGTAAATGTATATTTTTTTAAACATGTATTAGGAATTGAAAGCATATGAAGTAAATGTATATTTTTTTAAACATGTATTAGGAATTGAAAGCATATGAAGTAAATGTATATTTTTTTAAACATGTATTAGGAATTGACTAAAAGCATATGAAGTAAATGTATATTTTTTTAAACATGTATTAGGAATTGAAAGCATATGAAGTAAATGTATATTTTTTTAAAACATGTATTAGGAATTGACTAAAAGCATATGAAGTAAATGTATATTTTTTTAAACATGTATTAGGAATTGAAAGCATATGAAGTAAATGTATATTTTTTTAAACATGTATTAGGAATTGACTAAAAGCATATGAAGTAAATGTATATTTTTTTAAAACATGTATTAGGAATTGAAAGCATATGAAGTAAATGTATATTTTTTTAAACATGTATTAGGAATTGAAAGCATATGAAGTAAATGTATATTTTTTTAAAACATGTATTAGGAATTGACTAAAAGGGCTGCCGAATCAAATTCGAATATGCAGCTTTTGTTTACAGATCTATAATAGTCAATGAAATAGGAGAAAAAGTCACTTTACTTCATATATAAGATTATAAGATCCCTCCTTTCCATGGTAAAAATTGAGCATGTCATTATAAACAGATTCAATTCCAGAAGATGATGTTTTTCTAAAAACACATTTGTCAAAATAGACACTCATGGATACACTTTAGAATGTCATTGATGGCAGATAAATCTTAACTAATTAGCCTTGTATATTCAATGCTGTGTAAAATTGAAATAACAGGTTACAGCCAATATTGATATAAATTAAATTGAAATGGACGAAACCATAAAACTATTAAATTTCAATGTGAAAAATATTCAAAAGTTGAGTACTGTATTAGTTCTGTACATGAAACTTCATCTCCCAAAACTCTGCCTGATCGATATGTGAACAAAATGAGAAACCATTTGATAAGAATTTATGAAATGTGTGTATGCATTTGGCGTGTAGACTGTTGAATATTCTTGGAGGGTAGCTCAAATATTCAGACATAAGTATTTTAATTTGGCTTCTTTCCTATTCAGGCAAAGACAAGTATAACCTGTGTTGTAATTGAACTTTAAGTATTTCAACTAGTTGTAAATAATTGTTATGTTACGTTTGAATAAACTTAGCATTGAAGGAGAGGTGTGGCAAAAGTGTATCTGTCAAGATTAGAAGTTTAGATGTAAACAGAAAAAGAAGTGAGAAACGTGTGAATCATGTGAAGAGTGACGTCAACAAAAAAGTTAGAAAAGATGTTTTAAGTAAGAACGCGACTGAGAGTGATTCAATTAGACATAAAACATATGGTCTTAAAAATAAGTAATTTAAACAAATACCAGCGACTTATGTTGTGAGAACCTGAATAACGGACAAGCTGTCAATTGCAAAATCATCTTATTGTTCTATTAATTCGAACTAACAATCGTTGGGTTTGTGTAGTTCAGCAAGAAGACTTTCTTTTACTAATTTTGTTGTACTGTGCTTAAAAGGATGATG
>OY744515.1:65387604-65542604 GCA_963556195.1 Sepiola atlantica
TGCAAAATTCCATTAGAAGTTAAAGATTAGACCTAGGGCTATGTGACAGGATATGATGTCATAGATAGGAAGTTCGAAGTGACACGTGGCAATGAAAGAAAAGTCTTTTTCTTTGGCAGGTGAGCTGATTGAGTTCAGACATCTTTTTCGAAGTTCTGCCTTCATTTGCCCCTACTCGGGAGGGGGGACGATGGGAAGCCTACATAATGTATAACTCGACAATGCTGTAAAAGAATAAAACATCAAAGAACATGACGTCATTGAGCAAGAATTCTGTTGTTGATGTTTTTTAGTTGTTACATTATTATAGTTACAAGGAAAAAGGAAGACACAGAAACGTCGGCTGCTACATCACTGCTATGGTCATTTTTACAACTAGACGTTAGTACCTATTGAACCAACGACTTACAATGTGTCAACGAGATGACTTCTATTTTCTGTCAATGAGAAGATTAGGGGCCATCTTGTGGTGTCGAAGGGATTCCCTCATTGAACGTTAATAATGGCTTATTAGTGCAATGTAACATTAGTAAAATAATTAGGAATAATTTTTCTCCTAATTATTTTATACATTTTATTTTGAATGTTATATTAGTAGTAGATTCTCAGCCTATCTATCAATATATCTATAACCATATTTTCAAATAATATAAGACATGGTTTTCCAAGATGTTTTGTAATATATTTCCCATAGTAAATTATCTTAGCTCCAGCTCATTTCAAGTTTTGTTAAACAAACTTTGTCGTGGTTATACTTCGGTATTTGAATAGTTTTTTTTTTTATTTAATTAAGTTTGTTTTCTTTTGTCCAAAAGGGTGTGTTATATGCTGTAAACTACACATATTTACATATCATGTTTACTTGATTATACATTACTTACTTATGTTAATAATTTCTTTTTAAATTAATAAATTTGTAATACAATGTTTATGAATCCATTTCACTCACGTGTGTAAAATAACAATTTCAACACTTTCTAAACACTTTTTGTACATCCATTAAGCTTATTTATCATCGTCTTATTTTATCAGTACACCAATGGGAATGTCCCCATATTTCAGTAGTGCTGCCATTTGGGTAGTATCATGTTTCAGTACTGCTACAATGTGCATGGCTCCAGTTGTCAGTGTTGCAATGTGAATCGTTCCGTATTAAATATTAACATGTGGATGATCACAGATTTCAGTAATGTTGTCATGTGGTTAATCCTGGATTTAAGTTGTGTTGCCATGTGGATGATAACAGATTTCAATCGATGTAACAAAGACTAGAAGATATATCTGAAAGATGGACAAAATAAAAAATATTAATTGTATTCAAATATACAAGTATTCAGTATGAAATGTTTACTTTTCACAGAAAGCTTAAATACACCCCCCACATACACACACCATACTAAGGTGTGTCTACCATTTTTGTTATAACAATTTACTACTCAAAACTTGTTTCTCTTTTCTTTTACAGAACACTTGTAGGATGTCTGGATGAGAAAGCACTCTGTTATACTCTCGAGGTTTCATTCTTCAGTTACATGAATGCCACAACTGGTACGGCTCTCTCTTACACAGAAGAAGGATGTATCCTTTTTACAGCAGATAGCATTTCTTTTTGTCTAATGAAAAATACGCTTTCAGGTTTGTTTGTTTTTTTTATTCTCATTATGAGTGTTGTTATTAATATTATTAATACTAATACTACTACTAATATTACTTCTATTACTACCACTTCCACTAATTGAACCCGTGAAAATGTATACAGATAAATTCAAATATATTGGCAAACAAGAGAAAATTCGGGTGTTCATAAAAAAGTAAAGTCATCGACAGTAGTCGAGGGCGACCCAAAGGCTCCCTTTTAATTGGGAAAGGAGTGTGGTGTAGTAACACCACTCTCCTTTCCCAAGATTACTCCACTTACCTTTGATCCTCATCTTATTATTCTGATTGCTAAGCAAATGGGCATCGAGTACCATTTTTAACTCTTTGGTATGACTCACCTGAGGCTTGAACCCCAGTCTCTCGACCCAGTAGTGAACACTCTAACCATTATGCCAAATGGTCCGGTTTCATAAGGTGTTTAATTTTCACTGTTTCAAATGATCAAGATATGCACCTGTATTAAGAAAATTTAATTTAACACATATTTTTTACTTCTGTAGGGAAACGATCCTCGAGGTGTACCAGTGCAGTGTCACTCCTGGAGTGTTCCTTTTCATTTTATCTGAAAAGGGTTAGAGAGTAAAGGGAAATTCACCACACTGCACGTTAAAACTATCTGGTTTGTCCAGATATCTTTAACTCACCTTGTAAGGTAGAGAATTGCAACTTGTCGTTAATGTTTTGTATGATGTTGCGTTTACAGTTTGCTATATGCTGTAAATAAATCTGTAAATTGTACTTGGTTTTAGTTTCTTCTATTATTCGTTCTGATAATAGTTATGTTTGGAATCTCAACTAAATACAGAGTACACCAACACTTCAATAATTTCTTATCTTAATGTTCTAGTAGTTAAATAATTTGAATTTAACAAATAAATTTTTAGTTCAATAATTTATTTCTCTCTCACTTTTCACTTTTATTTTATTTTGTTTCCCTTTTTCTTTAACTGTGCTGTTTTTTTACCAAATTATTATTTTATTTTTAAAATAAGATTTTGAAAGGTAAAATTAATTATTACAGTATCGTTTGGTCATTAAATTATCAATTGAACCTAATTTTTATTAAAGTTTTAACTAAATTTGTGAAAGTAATTTTGTTTTAATCTCTATTGATAAAATTATTGGATGTAAGCAGTTACCAAAACTTTAAATCATTTAATACATCAGGATTTACAAAGAAGAGTCACAAAGTAACGCATTCTCTATTATATACTATTAAAAATAGATTAAAATGGCTGCCTTGTTTACGAAGAAACATAATGTATTTTGGTAGATTTAATTTTGTAATTAAATTTTTATTTTAAATAAGATATTTTAAAGTTATTTTAGTACTTTACACTATTGCATTTGTTTAATCTCAATAAATAATTGATTAAATGAACAAAATAATAATGTCTAAGTCACGTAGAGGCGAGAAACACAGACATAAGATAAGCTTTCACATAATTTTATAAATATAGATATTAATATCGTCTAGATATTTTTTATCATTCCTCGTATTTTGAAGGATGACTACTGTTCACTATTTTGTTAGGAATATTACAATTTAGTCTGAATACTTTTCTTCTGACTTTTCGATGTGTACGGAGTACTGTTTTTATTTTTAAAAAAACAGCCAGAACACACGAAATTCGTATTGGAAACGCGTACTTTCAACGGTTTTATTGTACGTGCAATATTAAGGAAATGTTTATTTTCCTTCGACCTTTCAATGTGTACGGAGCACTGTTTTTATTTAAAAGAAAAACAGCCAGAACACACAAAATTCGTATTGGAAACACGTGCTTTCAATGGATTTATTGTATGTGCAATATTAAGGAAATGTTTATTTTTGTTCGACCTTTCAATGTGTACGGAGCACTGCTTTTATTTTTAAAAAAATGTACCAGTGTGACAGTATCATCACTTAAATAATTTTAAGCTAGTCATCCGATTGGTCTCAAATTCTGACACATGCTATTTGAAGGTTAGTTCTTAGTGATGTGTTAAAAATGTTCTCATATTTCATCCTACTTATCACAAAATATATATATATATATATATATATATATATATATATATATATATATATATATATATATATACAGCATAATCACGTTGACACACCGGTTCCTGTTAGATCACCAAAGTTAAGCAACGTTGAGCCTGGACAGTACTAGATGGGTTACCATTTGGGAATACCAGGCGCTGTATGTGGACAAATAGCGTCGCCAACCCAAAGTGTTGTGCATGGAGACTATGGCAAAACCCCTTGAGTTACAGTTACCAATAAGGTGTCTGAAACCAGGGAGAGATTCCTCCTCCAGAAGTGATCAAAAACCCTGATGGTGATGATGACTATTTATTACTCCTCGTATTTTGAAAGAAGGATATTCATTGTTCACTATTTTATTAATAAATAGCATTTTAGTCTGGATAATTCTTGATTACTCCGGATATTTTTTATTTTTCTATTGTATAAGTAAATATTTAGTCTTTATACTTCCCATTCTTCGTATTTTGAAGGAAGGTTGAACATACAATATTATTGTTCCTTTTTAATCAAACTCTAACATACTTACCTAAGTTCTCTGGTTAATGGAGTTTCAAAATAGATATGGTTATAGCAATCTATCCCCAAAACTCTATGAACGTTCTGCACAGCACAGACATAACAATATTATTGTACTTCTTTTGATCAAAATAAAATATACATATCCAAATACAGGACAAAGACCCAACGACATTATTGTACCGCCTTTCTTCAAAATCAAACATACTTATCTAAATTCTCTGGTTAATGGAGTTTCAAAATGTGGGTCTATTTCCCAAGACTCTAGGAGTAATTCTTAATGTATTTCCTTTTTACAAACGTCTGTCTCAAACACCACAATATAATTATACCCCTTAATCAAAATCAAAATACTTATCCAAGTATTCTGGGTGATGTAGTGTCAGAAAATATAGAGTTATGGGGTCTATCTCCAAAACCGTAGAATTAGTTTGTGATGTATTTCTTTTTTATGACTATCCAGCTGAAATGCACACTCCACGTTCTCTCTTTGATGAAAATAAAACATGCTTTTCCAAGTAATGTGGTTAATATTATTTTAGAATATATATGTTATCGGTGTCTATCTGTAAAATCCTAAGAGTTCATATTTCCTCCTTTTCTGTGTATGACATGAATGCTGACCTCTTATTGTACTCTTTTTGATTAAAATGAAACATACTTTTCCAAGTACTCTGGTTAATGTAGTTTCAGACTATATATGATTATTAGAAGTCGTTTGAGGAGTATATGACATATTTCTTTATGATGGACGTCCGGTGTAAACTCAGACGCCATGTTATTATCGTACTGTCTTTGATCAAAATGAAACATATTTATCCAAGTACTCTGTTTAATATAGTTTCAGAATATATATATCGTTATGGAGGTCTATCTCCAAATAATCGTAATAAGAGTTTGTGATAATTTCTTTCTTATTATCTAAATTCTCTGCTGAGTTTCAGATTATATACGGTTATCGGGGTCTATTGTAACATGATGGTCTCTATGTTTTTTTATGGAGGTGCACATACAAAAGTCTGTGAAGTTTTGTGAATGGTTGTGTGTCACGTTTCTTCTTATGGTTATGTGTTCTGACACCATACTCTTCATTGCTGATGCCACGTTATGTTAAACTGAATAGCAGCACTTACTTGTTTCTTACAGCTGGTAAGTTCGTCTAACATTTAGAGAAGTATTTTCATCCAGCAGATGTGATTACAAATGAAGACTCGAAACACAAAAAAAGGATTTTACATTGCTTGCTTTTATTGCTGGTGTATGCCGATATTATCTGACCACCGCACTCATTTCTTTATGTACCATTGCTTCCTCGCCAGGCTACACCAGGGAAACAAAGCACAGGGTGTCCTCGCAACTCAGTGTCAATCTTTTTCAATTCAACTCATAACTCACAACATGCCAAAACAAACCTTAATTCCAAAAGCGCACTGAGAATTATACTCCAATCTTAACCTATATTTTATCACTTCACTTTTGTAACAAAAATCGTCTCATTGCCATGGCTTAGTTACTAGTTATAACCTTAGTAGCATTATTATTACTATTATCATTATTTTCTCTATCTCCCGCAGGTAATTTTGTGGCGCTATCTCTAAAATTATGGATGGAATTTGCCACATATTTCTGTTTATCAATATCTTACACAAACCCAAGCCCAATGAGATTATTATACCCACTTTGATGAACATAAAATATACTTATCCAAATATTATTTGTAATGTAGTTTCAGAATGTATATATACAGACCTAGCAAACATGCGACTGAGGTCCACGACTGGGGGCAGACATGTGAAGACCAAAATTACTAAATAATAATTACCGAGAAAAGTTTTAGTAATGTCCAGTAATTAGCAACTATACATATTATTAGTAAGCAGCTTATAATAATTGATTTATTTCCATCAAATTAAATGTAAAAGGTACAAAAATATAAAAGAACTAAATTCACAAAAAATCACTTTATTCACCATGATTTAAACACATTTTTGATATTTAAAAAAATCATGAATCAATTTCTTTATATTGACTACTTGATTACAGAAAATATAATCACATAATATAGTCAGAAAGCAAATTCAACATTTTACAAAGTTAAATACTTTATGAAGAAAATAATGTTTGGAGAAACAATTTTGATAAGTTTTACAAAATTTGTTATCTTTGTTACATATACAATTTGTTTTTACAGAAGATGAAGAAAATGCTTGTTTCTTTAAGATACACAGTCTTAATAATAAAATCAACTTACATTAACAAGAACATAAAATCAATAAAATATATGTAAAAAGTAAATAAAAAAATTTATGCCCATATTA
Organism: Sepiola atlantica; assembly: GCA_963556195.1. Taxonomy (NCBI): domain Eukaryota; kingdom Metazoa; phylum Mollusca; class Cephalopoda; order Sepiida; family Sepiolidae; genus Sepiola; species Sepiola atlantica. The sequence goes on from OY744515.1 coordinate 65,394,133, forward strand.
TGCCCCCTAAAAACCTTTTAAAATGCCCAAAAGAAACTGAAATTTGGGAAATATTCATTAAGTGATAAAAATCTGTCTAAAAGTCACAAACTAAGAAAGGTACCCTTAAAAACCTTACATCATTGGGTTCTTGATAGATGGGCAGATCATTATACTGATCTGTTCACTAATCCGTCGATAGTCAGTACTGATGTGATATATAGCTGGCCTCAGAGGGCTATCATTGTCGAAATGGATTCTGTTCCTGCCCTCAAGGAAAAGGAGGAGGCTATATGGCATGGTATACATGTATTAGTCCTTAGTTGTGGTGGAAGACCATTGGCAATGCAAATCAAAGGGTTGATTGACAACATCTGGTTTGAGAGGCATGTTTATTAAGATTGGCATGACTCCATTATGGTCTCTTTGTACAAGGGAGGAAAGATGAGTGCAGCAACTATTGAGGCATGTCTCTTTTGAATGGGACAGAAAAGGTATTTACTAGAATCCTGTTGAATAGCTTGAATGCCTACATCTGTCCTTTTGTGCTTCCTGAGATCAGTGTGGCTTTAGAAGAAATAGGGATTCCACTGATATGATCTTTACGGCACGCCAAATGCAGGAAAAGTGTATTGAACATCATCTAAACCTATATCGAGTCTGTGTTGATTTGACGAAAATGTTTAATACAGTTAATCGGGATGTGCTGTGGAAGGTATCGTGTAAGTTTGGATGTCCTCCTAACTTTGTTAGACTTCTTCGTGAGCTGCACGACAATATTAAAGCACATGTCAACTGTAATGGTTGTATCTCTGAACCCGTTGCAGTTGATAATGGTGTTAAACAGGGTGAAATACCTGCACCTACTTTGTTCTCCATCTATTTTGCTGTAACTCGGTCATTGGTGTTCACTAAATGTGACAAAGGTGTGTATTTTCGATTTCGCACATCGAGTCAACTGTATAACTTACAGCATTTTAAGACTTTGTCAAGAACATTCTCCACTGTTGTTCGAGATTTGTTATATGCAGATGATGTGAATCTCTTAGCTCATTCGCAGAATGATATGAAGGATATCATGGATCGTTTTGCATTGGGTCTCACAATAAGTTTGAGCAAGAAAAAGGCTATGTTTGCCATGGCCCCTGGCAACCCATATCAGGCACTGAATATATTTGTTGAAGGCCACAGACTGTCTGTAGTGGATCGTTTTATGTATCTGGGTAGTGTTATTTCAAGGAACGGGTCGTTGGATGCTGAGATAAGTAGACGTATTGAACAGGCTGGTGTGTCTTTTGGTCATTTGGAAAAGTGGGCGTGGGCACCACATGATATCTGGAAACTAAGATCTCTATGTATGAGGCCTGTATTGTATCGACTTTGTTATATGCTTGTGAGACATGGACAACTTACAGAGCTTATATTTGCCTGCTAGAGCGTTTCCAGCAGAATTGCTTTAGGCACTTGCTTAACATCGGTTAGGATAGCTTTACCCCTGACACCCAAGTTTTGGAACGACCTGCTGTTCCAAGCATTAAGTCTCATATAAGTAAATGCAGACTTCGTTGGGCTGGTCGTCTTAGTGATTACAGACTGCCCAGGCAGGTGATTTATGGGGAACTAACTAGGAATACTCGCCCATAGCACAAACCGCATAAGCGATTCAAAGATTGTCTCAAAGACGATTTGAAATTCTTTTGAATTGATGTTGGAATATGGGAAGGAGTGGCTGTGGATAGGTCAAGGTGGAGGAAAGCGATTTTTGAAGGCAGCAAGCTTTTTGAAAAGAATAAGATGAAACACCAGCAACAGAAGGGAGCAGCAAGGAAGAGACTGAACATGGCATGGAGGAAATATGGAACACCTAAGATGCCAAGCTTGCAATTTAGTAACTAAATCACCGAGTGCATGTTCTTCAAAATCAAGGATGGACAAGAGGTGGCTTCATTTATAGCATCCCCTCAGATAATCACAACACCTGCTACTTTTGTGGTCTATAAAAGTTTGGCGGGCCAAAAGAGCCACATCCATGCCTCTCACTGGGAAGTTTTACACTAATATCACACCGATATGCCAAAAGTGGTGATGTTCGAAATCGAATAGACAGCCGCCATATATATATATATATATATATATATATATACTGGAAAATAAAGATATTGTCAATGGAATCTGCTTGTTTCTATTGTCCATTTATAAATGCTCTGGAATTATAAATTAATGCCTATTGAGCTTAAACACTGAAGGTTTGACTACAAAAAAATAAATATATACATACATATATTGTCTTTTTAAAATAACAGCATGCTTGATGTTTTCTAGTCCAACACCCAGAATTTGAATTTAAATACCACTAAGACAACATCACTGAGTGCAACCACAACACAGGTTCTAAAAAAATATGACAAAGTTCTGGTCATCTCTGAGGATGGAATCTTATTCCAAAAAAATTAAGATTAAAGTATAAGACAAATAATAAAAATTTTAATAGTAGAAAAATAACTCTTCCAGGGCGGTTATAAAAATAAATATAACATTAGTTTTAAATTTTAATGTTTTGCTTTCTTTGGTGAGTATAGTACGGTTTCGGTAGCCCCCCCCCCTAAATGGTAAAGTTTACAAAGAAATAATTTGTCTACGTTACTCACCCTGTTGCCTAGAATACATATTTCATAATTCGTACTGACAAGTTTAATAGTTTAGGATTTTACCAAGCATATACATATTATTGACATTCATGCACGTGCACGAGCCTTTTAAAAAAGTATTACTTAATCTAACTCAAAATTTTATGTAGAGCAATTCTTTTCTCTATTTTCTTTGTATCTAACTTATTTTATAAAAGAATTGGGGGGAACGAGTTCAGGTGTGTGCATCCCCTAAATGATAAAGTTTACAAAATACAATAATGTGCCCATGTTACTCACCGTGTTCCCGAGAATATATATTCCAAAATTCATAATGAACTGTTAATTAGTTTTAGGAGATAAAAAAGTTTGGGTAAACTTTACAAAAAAAACAATAATGTGCCCATGTTACTCATCGGGTTACCGAGAATATATATTCCAAAATTCATAATGATCGATTCATAAAAAATTAAAAGTTAAATTAAAAAATAACTTATATATATATATATATATATATATATATATATATATATATATATATATATTCACCCCCTAAATGTTAACATTTACAAAAAAATATAATGTTCCCATGTTACTCACCAGATTTTTTAGAATATATATTCCTAAATTCATAATGATCCATTCATTAGTTTAGGATATTACCCTATCTATATATATATATATATATATATATATATATATATATATATATATATATATATATATATATATATATACCTGACTTTATAAATATGGAGAAGAGATATGTATGAGTTGTTTGGCTGACATTGACGTTGAGGTTTTGGTCTTTCCGACCTCCTCAGAGCCAATACACTATTCCTGAAAGAAAGCCAACAACCCATATATATGTACCAGCTCTACTAATAATTACTTTAGTATCGAACACTATTGGAACAGGTGAAGGAATTGAGTTTTGATAGACAAAGTTTCTAGAAAGTTGAGAAATCTTTTGCAATCTTAATCAGGACTACAGTCATGAATAGCATTTAGAGTGTCAGTAATTTTCCATTCGAAAATATGTAAGTGTTTCAAAGTTTCATTATCTATTCCTGGAAAAACGAATGGATATTCCATTTGGCTTTGTGCCAAAACTCATTCAATAGACTTTCCGTTCAGCCAAGACAATTCTGCGTTCAACTATCTCTGATTATATTGGAACATTCAAGACATATTCTTGCCAAATTTTATAAAAGCTAATCTTAAGATCTACTGTGTAAAATGTTATGGATAGCTTCGTGATGCAAACACCGCCTTTAACAATTAATGTATTCATTCATTTCATATGATTTCTCTCTCGCAAGGAAACCCGATCTTTATCTTGAATTATGCTCTTAATTTTTGTTGGCGGAAATTTTTAACTTAAATATACTAACATACACACACATACTTGTGTACGCGTATGCACACATCAGTTAATAAGTTTCTTTATTTATGATGTGAGAGTACCCAACATTAAGGGTAGAGAAAAATAAATATAACCAGTGCAGACAGACTCACATAACAATGGAAACTGTCGTGTTCACGTCTGTATGATCATCACACTTTATAATCTCTAACTGAAATATATTAATTGCTTTCAGCATGAAACTGGCAATCAACATGGAACTTTTATTCTGTGTCTAAACTGTTGTACAAGCTTAAAAGCCATGCTGTGCACTCATTATAATGCTTGTCCGTCCATATACTTAACGATCTATAATAATAATGCGCACTCATACATGTGCAGATATACACACACATCAGTTAATAAATGTCCTTATTTATTAGGTGAGAGTACCCAACATTAAGGATAGAGAAAAATCAATATAACCAGTGCAGATATAGATACACATATCAATGGAAACTGTCATTTTCACATGCATATGGTCATCACACTTTATGATCGCTAACTGAAATATAATTAATTGCTTTCAGCATGAAACTGGCAATCAACATGGAATTTTAATTTTGTGTCTAAACTGTTGTACAATCTTAAAAGTCATGCTGTGCACTTATTATAATGCTTATTCCCGCAGAGGGCTACTTGAGCCTTCCGTACATATACTTTAGTGTCTTTAATAATAAAAATTATATTTAAATGAGTAAATTGGATTAAACAATAAAATCTTTCAAATATAACATGACGGTCCATTAAATAACAGTTGGTATGGATTTCACCTTCGTTATGTTAGACGGTTGTAATCAGGGTGATCGATACTGTTAACATAATGAGCACCACTGATATAGACGTTACCAATATAGTTTTCATCACTGAGATCATAGTCCCGACCAATGCTATATTCACCAGTGTTCAAGAACCTTTTGTGTGAATTATATGCAACTAGAACAATAATTATACAAATATCTATTTTATTATATATGCTAGCAGAGCTACATGGCATTGCTTCGATGAGGTAATTAAATAAGAGTTAAAGAAATTCTGTGTAATGAACCTGGCTGAAATGAAACATCAATTGAAAACCGGTGTTTTTATTGTGAAACAATCACTCTCCAAGAGATAAAACACTAGTCTGATATTTTAACAGTCTCAGGATCAAGAGTGACTAGGAACCATACAAGACAGGTGATTTGTGAGTGTCACGATAAAAATACCGGTTTCTAGTTAGCCACATAACCAGTTTAAGGGTAGACATTTTTGTCAGCCAGCCTAGTAATCCCTTCCCTCCCTATTCGGCTCTTAAATTTTTTAGCTAGCCTTTTTGGAGTCCAGGGGAGTAGATGTTGGTCGTGGGGACTCTTTCAGGCTTGGTTTGTCTTAAAGTAATTCTACCTTGCTTTTTCTTTTTCTTATGCCTTCGATAAATCCACACAAGAAACACCTTACTATTTACTATAATAACATCAGAAGTCTCAGGTCAAACTTTCCTGATTATCAGCGCTTTCTCTTGGGAAAATCTTCTCACATCTGTGCTCTTTGTGAGACTAATCTGGATGCTTCTATTGATAGCAACGATCTACATGTGGATGGTTATTTGTCTCTTGTCTGCTTAGGCTCTTCCACATATTTGCATCGTCTTGCTCTTTTTCTTAGCAAGGTTCTCCCCATTGCTTGTATCCCCAGCCTTGAATTTCATGGGTGTCTTTTTATCTGTCTGAGGTTGTCTTTGCTGCACTCCACTTCCTATTTGTTCTTTTTGTTACCATTCTTTTCCTGACAGTGACTTCTCTGTTGTTGATGCTATATCCAGCAGTATTGATAATGCATTGTAACTTCATCCGTCAAACTCTATCGTTGTTTTTGGTGACTTCAATACTGATCATTCTAACGTGCTCCCTTACCCTAATTGCACAGATCTAACTGGTGAAATCTGTCTTAACTTTTCTTTGTCGCATGACTTGTTCCAAATTGTCACCTTCCCAACACGCTTTTCTGGTAATGATCTTCATCAACCATCCTTACTTGATATTTTTCTTACTTCTATTCCTGACTCATTTTCTATTTCCTCTTCTCCTCCATTGTTTTTGTTCTGATCATGCTGTTGTTGATATTGAAGTTGATTTTTCGATGAAATCTTCTATTGATCATGCCTTCCATAGGAAGACCTTCAACTACAGGAAGGCTGATTGGGATGGGCTTCGCAGCTTCCTATGTGATGTTCCATAAGGTTCTATCTTTGGTATGTCTCCGAACGATGCTGCTAGAGAGGTTACTGACTGGCTTCTTGTTAGAATTGACACATTCATTCTTCATCGTAAGTTTCAAACCAAACCTCATTCTCTTCCCTGGTTTTCATTTGTTTGTGCTTCTGCCATTGCCATAATAACCAGTATTTAATCAGTATCGTCAGGATGGTTCTGAAGCTTCTACACAATCTTACACAAGAGCTAGCAATGCCTGCAAGAGAGCAATCTCTGAGGTTAAGTCTAGCTATTCTCAAAGGATTTGTGTCTCTATCTCATTTCAAAAGGTTGGCTCTCGTTAATTTTGGAGAATCTACAATAGTGTTGTTAATAGTGGCAAGTCTGCTATTCCTCCTCGTTTTAATGGTCTTCAGGTTATTTCATCTTTGCTCGTTTCTTTTGCTGACAATTCTTCTCTTGGTCACTCTAGTGCTGTTCTTCTTGATTTTCCTTCGAAAACTGATCAGTCTCTTGATTCTGTTATTATCACCCCAGAGATTGTTGCTAGGGTTCTTTCTGATCTTGACTACTTTAACGCTTCCGGTCCAGATTCACTTCCTGTTGTCATTCTCAAAATTGTTCAATCTCTGTTTGCCTCAGCTCTGTTTCTCTTCTTGTTGGAAGGAGTTCTCTGTTGTCCCTATATTTAAAAATGCTGGTGATCGGTCTGACCCAACTAAGTATCGTCCTGTTAGTCTCCTCTCTGTTATTAGCAAAGTTTTTGAAAGGTTGGTCAACTGTAAGCTTGTTAATTTTCTGGAAAGTCTGGGCCTCTTTAGTGATACTCAGTATGGCTTTCATGGTTTCCGTTCAACTGGTGATCTTTGAACTGTTGTAACTGACCGGATCTGTCAGTTTATAGATAATTCAGGATAGAGTAGGGCCATTGCACTTGATATTTCGAAGATGTTCGACAGAGTGTGGCATTCTGGTCTTCTACACAAACTTCAGGGTTATGGTATTGGTGGTAAGGTTCTTGACATTATTGGGTCTTTTCTTTCTGATTAAAGCTTGTGGGTAACTTTCGATTGTGTTTCTTCATTCTCTTTTCCTATCAAACTAAAGAAGCACCAAACGTACACAATTGATAAATGGTCTCAAAATCAAAGTTATACCTTTCTTTTCTTCATGTACATTAATTATTAATTATAATTAATTTTTAAGTAGAAAATTTTTTTCTTTTTAATTTTCACTTATTTAAAATCACTACTTAATATTAAAAGACTAAAGTTAAAGGTGATTATATTATTACAATCAAATAGTATTAATTACTACAATGCACAGATCTTTTAAAAAAGAAATAAGTTTCATTGAATTTAAATGCCATTTTAATTAATTTAAACAAGAAAATGTGTATTTGAGACCAGTTCTCGATAAAAATGCTACAAAGTATAAATCTTCATCTAAAAAATGGCGAAATATAACAGCTGAATTATTACGAATGAGGAGTAAAGTGTTGTGATAAATCTGCTGTAAATAGAATTTTAGACATGGATGAAATTATATTTTATGTCTTGCAATAAATCGTCAACTATTTACCTAGAAGGGCAGAAACATATTTGAACTTGTTGACCTTTTGGCTGGGATAACAGTGTGGTATCTGTTTCGATGGATACTACCCCCCATAGACCGGTATTGTCTTTGCCTTCGGGGCTTGATTCCACCGGTCTATGGGTTTGTCCTGTGCAATTCTAGGAGGTCCACCCTCCCAGGCTTTGCCTCCCCTCTTTGGGGAGGAGTAAGTTTATTGCTTACTGCCTGAGGCGCCCCTACCGGGGAATGCCAATAGGGCTGCCCAGGCATTTTTTGTAGGCCAGAGTGCTCACCTTCTCGGGCGCTGGCTTTTCAAATCCCACTTTCCCGACCTTGTGTCACATCTTACCTTGTGGGAGGAAGATAAATTAAAAAAAAAATAACAGCTGAATTATTACCAATGAAGAGTACAGTGTTGTGATAAATCTGCTGTAAATAGAATTTTTAGACATGGATGAAATTATATTTTATGTCTTGCAAGAAATCGTCAACTATTTACCTAGAAGGGGAGAAACATATTTGAACTTGTTAGGCTTCATTATTAGAACACAATCACCTCTCAGAGCTAGCAAACTTATTTGTCATTTCTCCAATGACTGACGAATCCAGAGAAACCAGAATTATGACTCCAATGTTGTCTAATAAATTTTCAAAAAACAGTAAAAAGAGAGTTTATCCCCCTCTTGGGGGGGGGGGGGGGTGACAGATAAAACAAACAAAAAATCTAAATAAGTTCTTGGAAGGCCCTTTACTGGAACGTAAGAAGAGAAAAGAAAGAAGAGGCAACTTTCGGGGGGGGGGGGATGCAGAAAAGAGAAGAGGAAAAAAAGACAAGCACGCTGATAAAAATTTGGAGCGAACGTCTCCCTCTAAAAACATAATCACTATCGGTGAAATAAAACCAGTTTCCTTTCTTTTAATAGCCATATTTTATTTCAGTACATCACAACGCCAGAAACAATAAGATTAGATGGGTATACTCCGACGCTTGTGGATAATCCATAAAAGAAATAACTCGTAGAAAAGAGATATTTTGTCAAAAGGTAAGTTAATGGCAAAGTCTTATTCTAACATTTTATCAATTTTATTTCACGTCTTCGCTTCACCAACAAAAGAAAGAGGTTATGGTAATATTTGACATCAAGGTACTGGCACAGCCTTTGAACCAGACAAAACTGACTTTTGCCGAATGCAGAAGTATGTAAACAGCCGGAAAAAAAACAAATGGAAACGACCCGGTGTCAAAATCAAAACGAGGCGGCGTTCCAACAGAAAAAAATAATGAAACCACATTGAAAACAAAAACACTCACCGTATGTTTATTTTTATGAAATATTATTTATTTTTGACAAAAAAAACATTAATGAAACAGCTTTTATGATATTTTTTTTCACGGAAAGTAAAATTTAACACTTTTTTTTTTCTTTTTTCGGTACTGGTTCAGCTTTTGAACCCGACAAAACCGAACTTTTATTTTTACTCTAACCTTAAACTAACCCTAACCTACATTTAATGCCTTTGGTAACAGTTATTTGTTGACTATTTATTTTTCATCTCTTTTTATCTCTGTTGGAAAATCTTGACAATCGCCAATTCATGATTCAATGAAGTTACAAGTAAACTTGTAGTCTGCTTTTGCAGCTTTCTGATTGGATAAGCATCTTCTGTCTTTTTACGTAAACAGTTGGAAAAGGCCGAATGCAAAGTCGGTTTTGTCTGGTTCAAAAGTTGTACCAGTATCGACATCAAAGGTTAAGAAAGGATTCCATGGAGCTGGTGAGTTAGACAGGCGCACTACACATCTACTTAGGTTGATATATGCCTTGGTTGAGAAGCGAAAAAAACTGTGTAAATAGTTAAGTGAAAGTACATTCCACACAAAGTGTTTTCATTGGATAATAGATCATTCGATCCCTCTGCATAGAAACATCAGTTCAGATAGAAAAAAAATAGTCTATCAAAATGTAACTGCTACAAGCCCCATGGTGTCTCTTATTTTAAGAGATAACAGCGAAACAATAAAAGCGCCTGATAATCCGGAGAGCAAGTTGGTCTTCTAAATATTCCTGGGATGCTGATAGGAGCACACTCTACAGTTCATAAAGTAATCACACCAGGAAAACATCTTTGACATTGGAAAACTTTTCTGTTAATATGGATACGGGTGCTACGTGCTAATTAAAAAAGAAACAAAGAAACCAAGTACTTTTGTCATACAATTAGACATCCAAGTACAACATGCCAGACATATGCATCAGCGACAATTTGTCGAGTTAAGTATAAGGTACTAAACATCTTCTTCTATTGCACAAGTACTGGACACTCTTCACTGTTACATATGTCTGGCATGTTGAACTTGGATGTCTAAGGCCAGAAAAAGAGATTTAAAGATCTTCTGAAAACCAACCTGAAGAAATGCAACATCAACGTGAACATGTGAGAGATCTAAGCTCAGGATAGGCCATCCTGGAGGCAGATCATCACCGAGGGAACATTGATGCTCAATTGTGCTGTCTTTGAGATGAAAAGAACCAGAAAAAAAGGAGAGAGAACAACAACGCTCTTAAGCCGACATTCCAACTGGACCAACTGGAAAAACCTGTCTTTATTATGGAAGAATATGCAAGGTTATAATCGTGCTCGTCAGCCACCTCTGCATCCACGTAGGCGTACCAGCAGAACTAATACACGACTGCCATCATCACTGATGAAAGGCAGCAATAAGCCATGATGACTAGACACATGGGGAACAGACACATGGTGTTCTCTCAAAAGGCAACACAGAAAAGAAAAGTGTTACTAAGTTCGAATTCAATAAAACTTAATATCTGCACTAATATGTTATACCAAGCATATAGTAGCAAGGAAAACAAGCACATATTATAATTCCAATAATATGTATTGATAAATTTTGCAACATGTATACATACTATGTTTCAGAAATTTTGAGATGAGGATTGATAATTTGGATTATTTGTATTGTTAGGACTACTGCTCTCATCTTGGATTTTATTCTTACAACGTGTCAGCCGATGTAACCTCCAACTTTCTTCAGGTGTGTCTTGACGAACTCGAAAATCTTTATATCGAACTCAGGAATCTGTACGCAATTTCGAACCCTTTATTCAATACCCATGACGGTCTTCTTGAGGGTGAAGGTTCAATCCTCAGTGCAGGCAATACTAGGAATATAATAAAAATTATTTAAGACTTCTACCCTGTCACAGTTGATGGAACAAGAACAATCTAACTTCATGGATTAAATAAAAGGGTTCAGGTCAAAATTCCATAAAGATTCCTGAGTTCGACAAGACGAACCTGAAGAAGGTTGGAGGTTATATCGGCTGAAACGTTGTGAGAATAACATTCAAAATGAGAACAGTAGTCCGAATGATTCAAATGATACATATGTATACACACTGTTCAATATAAAATAGGCATGTAGTTGTGAGGAGAACGACTTGGCGGTATGAGTAGTTGTTAGTGATAATAACTGTAAATGCAAATAATTGTTGGGAAGAAGTCTTGTAAACGCAAGAAGTTGTTGCTGATTGGAATTGATATCGGTGAGGCATGCGACTGGATGGCAGTCTTCATGCCAGTTTTGATGTGTCGCAGCTGTGACATGAGGCTAAACTAAATTGTTGTCGGCCACGTATGCCATTTATGTAACTATGTTTTGACAGATCACGTTTACATGAAAATGTAATTATCGATTTAAAAAAATATTTTGCACTTTTTATGAATAGGCTCATACAAACTGCTCATTATGAAGAATGCTGCATAATTTTCTTTTAACCAAAACAAATACAAAAGACACAATCAAACATTCCACCTTCTTTTTTATGGCAACTTTTCTAATCAGAACATTATGTACAACACATTTACATCTAACACAAACGAAACACTTTTGAAAATGTCTTCTGTAGAAACACCAAACTTTTATGAGGAATCTCCCAATGGTTTTACACCACTAATCTATGATACTTGAATTTCATTCCTGGTAGCTCAAATTTCACAAAGTCTTGCAATGTTAACTCTTAATCTTTTCTATTACTAATGGAGATTGTGTATCTGTCTGTCTGAAGCTGAAACTATACTATTACTTCTATTAGTACTTAACTATTTTACTATCTTTTAATGCTCTACTATACTATTTCAAACTAATAAACTATCTTTCAATGTTAATTCAGGGAGGGATAGTATAGTATCTCTTCTGTTGTCATGGGACCGTCCTCCCAGGCATTACCTTCTCCTTTGGGGAGTAGTGTAGTAGCTGTTCTATTGTTATTACACCATCTTCCCATGCATTTTCCTTTAGAGAGTAGTGTAGTATATTTTTATTCGTCATGATACATCCTCCAAAGCATTACCTCCTCCTTTGGGGAGGTAGTATATGTTCGTTCACCATGATACCATCCTTCCAGGCATTTCTTCCTCCTTTTTTAGGAGGGTAGTGTAGTATCTGTTCTGTTGTCATGATACCATCCTACCAGGCATTAACTTCTTTGTGGTTTGGGGGTGGAGGAGGCGGGGTAGCAAAAATACTAAAAATACTAGCACTAATGATTTTAGTACTTTAGTAGTCAATAGTAGCCCGTGTATTGTTTCTTTCGTGTTGTCAGTATTATGTGAGGAAAAAGGAGGCTGTATTACCTATAAGAATGGTGCTGGGTTGGTTGAGTGCTTAGGGTGGCATCGGCTTTATTGAAGTATCCAAAATGAGGTCGATGCCACCCTAGAATAACAAGTGGAGGTGATCTAAATGTGAGGTGAGGTATGTCTTTCTTTTTTATTTAAGACTAGCCATCCTTCTCTTTAATCTTTTTAAGTCCTCACCTTTAAACAGATGCATTATTCTTTATTCCATATTGCCTTTTAGTACTTTCACTAGTGGAGTCCAGTTGAAGCTGCTTAAACGGTTAAGAAACACTAGGCTACTTAGTAGCTCGATGTTTCTGATTGTTATTTAGCACATCTTCTGCTTGTTCAGTGTTCCTCATTATTACCAGTATACCTCTTGGTATTCCTCATTGTTATGAGCACACGACTCTTACTTGTTCAGTTAGCTAAAGTAGCTTGATGTTTCTCATTGTTATCTTACACACCTTCTGCTTGTTCAGTTAGCTAAAGTAGCTTGATGTTTCTCATTGTTATCTTACACACCTTCTGCTTGTTCAGTTAGCTAAAGTAGCTTGATGTTTCTCATTGTTATCTTACACACCTTCTGCTTGTTCAGTTATCTAAAGTAGCTTGATGTTTCTCATTGTTATCTTACACACCTTCTGCTTGTTCAGTTAGCTAAAGTAGCTTGATGTTTCTCATTGTTATCTTACACACCTTCTGCTTGTTCAGTTAGCTAAAGTAGCTTGATGTTTCTCATTGTTATCTTACACACCTTCTGCTTGTTCAGTTAGCTAAAGTAGCTTGATGTTTCTCATTGTTATCTTACACACCTTCTGCTTGTTCAGTTAGCTAAAGTAGCTTGATGTTTCTCATTGTTATCTTACACACCTTCTGCTTGTTCAGTTAGCTAAAGTAGCTTGATGTTTCTCATTGTTATCTTACACACCTTCTGCTTGTTCAGTTAGCTAAAGTAGCTTGATGTTTCTCATTGTTATCTTACACACCTTCTGCTTGTTCAGTTAGCTAAAGTAGCTTGATGTTTCTCATTGTTATCTTACACACCTTCTGCTTGTTCAGTTAGCTAAAGTAGCTTGATGTTTCTCATTGTTATCTTACACACCTTCTGCTTGTTCAGTTAGCTAAAGTAGCTTGATGTTTCTCATTGTTATCTTACACACCTTCTGCTTGTTCAGTTAGCTAAAGTAGCTTGATGTTTCTCATTGTTATCTTACACACCTTCTGCTTGTTCAGTTAGCTAAAGTAGCTTGATGTTTCTCATTGTTATCTTACACACCTTCTGCTTGTTCAGTTAGCTAAAGTAGCTTGATGTTTCTCATTGTTATCTTACACACCTTCTGCTTGTTCAGTTAGCTAAAGTAGCTTGATGTTTCTCATTGTTATCTTACACACCTTCTGCTTGTTCAGTTATCTAAAGTAGCTTGATGTTTCTCATTGTTATCTTACACACCTTCTGCTTGTTCAGTTAGCTAAAGTAGCTTGATGTTTCTCATTGTTATCTTACACACCTTCTGCTTGTTCAGTTAGCTAAAGTAGCTTGATGTTTCTCATTGTTATCTTACACACCTTCTGCTTGTTCAGTTAGCTAAAGTAGCTTGATGTTTCTCATTGTTATCTTACACACCTTCTGCTTGTTCAGTTAGCTAAAGTAGCTTGATGTTTCTCATTGTTATCTTACACACCTTCTGCTTGTTCAGTTAGCTAAAGTAGCTTGATGTTTCTCATTGTTATCTTACACACCTTCTGCTTGTTCAGTTAGCTAAAGTAGCTTGATGTTTCTCATTGTTATCTTACACACCTTCTGCTTGTTCAGTTAGCTAAAGTAGCTTGATGTTTCTCATTGTTATCTTACACACCTTCTGCTTGTTCAGTTAGCTAAAGTAGCTTGATGTTTCTCATTGTTATCTTACACACCTTCTGCTTGTTCAGTTAGCTAAAGTAGCTTGATGTTTCTCATTGTTATCTTACACACCTTCTGCTTGTTCAGTTAGCTAAAGTAGCTTGATGTTTCTCATTGTTATCTTACACACCTTCTGCTTGTTCAGTTAGCTAAAGTAGCTTGATGTTTCTCATTGTTATCTTACACACCTTCTGCTTGTTCAGTTATCTAAAGTAGCTTGATGTTTCTCATTGTTATCTTACACACCTTCTGCTTGTTCAGTTAGCTAAAGTAGCTTGATGTTTCTCATTGTTATCTTACACACCTTCTGCTTGTTCAGTTAGCTAAAGTAGCTTGATGTTTCTCATTGTTATCTTACACACCTTCTGCTTGTTCAGTTATCTAAAGTAGCTTGATGTTTCTCATTGTTATCTTACACACCTTCTGCTTGTTCAGTTAGCTAAAGTAACTCAGTATTCATCATTGTTACCAGTACACCCCTTACTTCTTCAGTTAACTAAAGTAGTCTTAACTGCAGCATTGCTTCAGAGCTTCTTGCACTGTTAACTGAAGTAATTCGATGAGACACTTTGTTACGATGCTCCCTTATTACTTGTTCGTTTTACTACAGTATCTCATGGAGCCATCATACTTTCACATTGTTACCAGACCTCAGAGAGGAGTTAGAGTTGTTCGAACAGACACTGTTTTCACAAGCCACCAAACATACCGAATCATCTCCTGCTTATTCACGTCCCCTATAGTCAGAGTTCTATTTTTCAGACAGTAAAAACAGTTTAATAAATGGAAAAATACATTTTAAAGTGATTTTATAATGTCTTTAATTGCAATTGGAATTTTTATTACATTTAATTTTCAAAGGAATTCACTACGACACAATTTTGAATTTTCTTTTAACTTTCGAAAAGACCCCAAAAAGAATAGAGAAAATTGGGAGATAAATGGGGTTGGACTTTATTTATTGTGCTACGTGTCCATGTCACCTGGACATATGGTGCAATGGATAAAGTTGTTAAGTAATAATCAGTTCTACATGATAGTGTTCTGGATGTTGAAGATTCAATCCTCACTATGAGCGATACTAACTAAGAATAAAATAAAAGATTACTTAACACTTCTATCTTGTCATGGCTGACAGAACGAGAACAATCTACACCCCATGGGTTAAATAAAGGATTCAGTTTGTAATTCCGTATAGATTTCCAAGTTCAATATAAAATTTCCAGTGTTTAACAAGACGCATTTGAAAAAGATTGGAGGTTACATTGGCCGAAACGTTGTGAGAATAACATACAAGTTGAGAAGAGTGGTCTGAATAATCCAAATAGTACAAATCTTCGAAAATCGTCTAAATTCAGAGCTTCAGTTCGGTAAGGAATTACCAAAAATGTGTGTGTGTGGGGGGGGGTCATTTAAATATTTACAATGATTTTATTTTTGGACAGACTGTTACGAAACTTGATGGTATGACTGGAAAGACTTTTGTGGTAGAAGTGATTAACCAAAGCCAGAATCTGGCAGCAGAGGGAATGAGGGTGATTTGCCGTATTTGTGATGAAAGAGCATCCATTTCTGTTTGGCATGCACGACATTGGTGTGAGAGAAGGACGTCATTTGCCTGTGCTAAAAAGATTTAGCTAATATACTGCATATAGAATAAACAGTTTATGGTGCAATTAGAACCTGAGCCCTGCGTTAACCAGCTGAGGTTGATTTACAGTAAAAGAAAAAAGCACATGTTTGGCAGAGAGAAAAAGCAAGCACCAGAGATATTAGCTAGCTGTTGCTATGTTATTCCAGTGTCAGTGACGAGTATGTCGTTTTTTTCTTTTCTTTGGTGGTTAATCAATTAAATCTTATTGATATCACCCAAATTATTCCGAGTGAAATAGTATATTATCATTTTCTTTTGTTAGTTTAAACTATTTTCTTTAATATATCTCTAAAAAGTCACCATCCACCCATGCATGGAGTATTGTTGTCACGTCTGGGTTGGTGCACCATCAACCAGTCTCTCCCTCTTAGACAAGGTCCCAAAAAGAGTTCTACTCCAATAGCTTCTTTCCTCCAGCTGCCGGCTTCTGGAACTCCATCCCTGCTCCATTTCCCCAACTGTACCGAC
This sequence comes from Sepiola atlantica, assembly GCA_963556195.1. Lineage (NCBI taxonomy): Eukaryota > Metazoa > Mollusca > Cephalopoda > Sepiida > Sepiolidae > Sepiola > Sepiola atlantica. The sequence goes on from OY744515.1 coordinate 65,410,580, forward strand.
ATGCAGAAATTTAAAACTAATGTGAACGAGCATCTCGCTGCACAGCTTCCAATTTAGGATGACCCCCTAAACTTTCACCCTAATTCTCAGTAGCCTCTACGTCTACAGTCCCAACTTGCCTTGTTTGGGGTTAACTAAGTTAAAAAAATAAATTAAAAAATAATGTCATTTGTGCTAAAATAATGTTCTGAATACAGGGTTGTTTTGGTTTTGTTGTTTTTTATACTAATGAGGCAAGGTTAAAAGCCACTCACGGATAAAGGTTAATGTGTTTGTCAATTGAATGATGAACAATACTATGAGAGGATTGGAAACGATGAATGGAATAGGCAGAATCTGATTACTTAAGATGACGCCTCGACAAGTATTAACATTGGACTTGAAAATGGCCATGTTATAGTCAGCTGGAAAGCAGCATTGTGGTATCGTGTTCAATAGATATGAAGTTCTTGGAAAGAAACTCTGCTCATGGAAATTTCATTTGGTTTTAGGTACACGGAAGAAGAAAGGAAAGTTCTTTGCAATGGTTGATTAATTATATAATAATAATTTAAAAAATAGGTATACTAATTAAAAATTATGAAAATATATGAGTGGTGCGTTTGATAGACATACAACTGATGCACATGGTAAATACGTCTACAGTGACATACAACTGATGCATTTAGTTATGCACATGGTCATATAAACAGATACTGAAATAATTATTATGAGGACTGGTAAGAGTTATTTCCCTTCAATCGTGATATTTTAAAGGCATTTAAAAATAAATTAAACATGTTTGTGCAGTGTTGAGCAGTATAGGAATACAAACATCTCTTTAGATCAGTACGGTTATGTACAGTATGGGACATTTTTTTTACAGCAAATTACTTTAGAACATTCCAGCAATTATTGTTATGTTTTGAGGCATTTCCGTCCGTCCGTATTTTTCTCCGCAACCATCCATTGAATTTCTCTGAAATTTTGCATGAAGTTGTAACTTTGGTCAGGTTAGAAAGTGACATTCTCCGATTTTTGAAAAAAATCTGGTTAGCCCCCCAGGGGGTCAAAAGGCCCCAAAATGGCAAAAAATGACATTTTTTGCCCCATAACTTTTCATCCATCCATTCAATTTCTCTTAAACTTGGCCAAAATATGGAAGCAATTGTTCCTAATAGAAAATAAGTATCGCTGACCTTGGAAAAAAATTTGGTTTGCGCTACCAGGGGGTCAAAAGCCCCCAAAATGGCAAAAAAATGACCCTTTTCTCCCACAACGTTTGATCCATCCATTCAATTTTTCTGAAACTTTACCAAAATGTAGAGGAAATTCGATCTTAGGTAGTCTTTTAAAGAATTTTCCAAATATAACACGTCAGTTTTGAAAAAGTTCATACCAAAAGTGCCAAATTGTTGTTGCCCATATCTGACTTATAAAGAAAATATCTCGGCTTTTGCTGCCAAATTATTGAACTGGTCTGTCTGGAATTTTCTCAGAAATAAGTGTTATTTGATTCGATTTCTCTAGCTTTTACTCTCTTGTACAGATATAGTCCTTTCCCAAACAAAATCCATTCCATGCAAACTTTAAAGAATAAAAGAATAAAACTGTACGCTTACTGCTACAATAAAATATGTAGTATCTGATAAAATAAAAACCTCTCTCTAATTGTATACAATATCCATTAGAATCATTGTATATTATTGTATGAGAGTTAGAATAAACTCGTATTTTGTATATTCATATCAGCCATAAATAACATGGTAGAGAAAGACCTGCTTTTATCTGTCTGTGCTAAACAGCACTAATTGTCTAAATGTGTGAAAGCATTTTAGCTGTCACATATATTGAGATAATCGCTTGCAACCCGAATGGCAATGCGAACGAGAATAGTCCTGCTTTAATCTATAAAACACATGTTTCTGGTTATGTTCTCATGAAATGGCCAATTATCATTCATTAATTCTCGTAACAATGTTATTGCTGCACAAGAGAAGGAAAAAACATGCTGCCGGTGGACTCTAATACTTTGGGTTTGGAATCGGGTGAACAAATAGGAATACAAGAAACAGTTACTTAGCAATAAAAATAATAATAAAAACAAAAAATAGTAACAATAGTGCCGCCACACATAAAGAGAAAATAACTGTTATGTCCTCATAAGACAACACACATATGTTGAAAAGAAGAATAAGGTTATATTACAGTAATACAATGTCGCTAGTGTAGCTTCTGCTATTTGACTACCTGAATGGATTACATCGATGTATTATTTACTCATCAGAATAGCCCATTGTTTTTCTAAACCCTCATACAGAAATAACTGTAACTTTAGGTTTACTAAAGGACTATTGCAGAAACTTTGAGACTAGTTATGGTTGTAAATGTGTAATGAAATACAGCATTATTTTGAGATTGATCTAAATGAGTGATAAATGAAGCTTGTGATATACAAGAATTAATTATATTGTGAGGATTTTATAGTTCAAAGAAGTTCAATTCAAAAACAAAATTTAGATGGGTAGGTCGGTAGCTCAATACATAAGTTGAATTGGGATAACAGCATCTAAAAAAAAGAAAACACAATAACTATGAATGGAACAATTTTACTTATTAAAGTAATAAAAAAGAAATATAAAAAGTGGGGTAGCTTTTTATGTTGTAACGAGTCTTTGTTTCTATGGCAATAGCTCTTGACATATCAAAGACATTCGACAGGGTCAGGCACAAAGGTTTGCTTTACAAACTTGTTCACTATGGAATATCTGGAAACGTCTGAATCCTTTCTTTCTGATAGGTCTATAAAAGTAATTGTTTACAGGCAAAAGTCCGAAGCATATAATATCAATGTCGGCGTGCCACAGGGATCCATTCTAGGCCCAACCATCTTTCTGATCTTCATCAATGATCTTTCTAATCATATTCTGAGATCGTTCATTGACATATATGCAGGCGACACAAATATTTATGGCAACACTTCGAAGAGGATCGAAGATCCAGATTTTGCAACCCTTTTTCTTCCGACTGGGAGCACATGGTGCAAAAGTGCCTTGTTGCTTTCACGTCTCTAAAACAAAGCTTCTATCTTTTCAGCACACACGCTCGAAATGAATGGTTCTCTCCTCGAGTATTATTTACTCCTCTCCAGGAGTTAGGCACAAGGCCAGTTTATCCTACTCCCACAAGTAAGATGTGACCCAAGGTCGGGTCGGAAAGTGGGGATTGAAAAGCCAGCGCTCGAGAGGTGAGCACTCTGACCATTAAAAATTGCCTGGGAAGGCCCGTCGGCATTCCCCGGTAAGGGCGCCTCAAGCAGTAAGCAATTAACTTACTCCTCCCCAAAGAGGGGAGGCAAAGCCTGGGAGGGTGGACCTCCTAGAACTGCACAGGACAATCCCATAGACCGGCGTAAATCAAGCCCCGAAGGCCAAGACAATACCAGTCTATGGGGTGCAGTATCCATCGGAACAGATACTACACTTTGATCTTCTCTCCTCGAGTAAGCACCTTTCTTTGATAAGCTTCTAGAGTTTACTTTCACCCCAGACCTGAAATGGAAGACTTACATCAAATCTGTTGCTGAGGTTGCTGAAAAATGGTTGGATCATTCTACCACTCCAGAAATTACCTTAAGCCAGATACGTCCTAAGATGGAGTACTGTTGTAATATCTGGGGATGATCTCTTCTCGTCCCTACAGCCTCTTTCACACAGAAGAGATGTTGCTAGCCACTCTCTAATGTATCGTTATGTTCATGGTAGGTGTTTGACTGAACTCCAATCCCTGGTACCCCCCCCCCCATAAAACATTCACAGCAAGAACTCGTCTAGCTACATCCACAGCAAAGAACTTTTCTTTTTCTATCTCTTTACCGAAAACCAAACAAAACTTACAGGAACAAAGGTTCTTTCCTACCACATCCCATCTGTGGAACTAGGTACCATGAGTCTGCTTCCCAACTGACTGCAACATGGTCGTCTGCTTTGATCCATAATTGCATTCTTCTGGTTTTGCTTTATTTGGTCATCCTCCACTTTTCAAACCACTATCCCATCCTCCTCCTCATTTCTTCTCAGGTTTTATATATATATATATATATATATATATATATATATATATATATATATATATATATATATAAAACAATTTTTGTTTTATTTTACATTGAACAAACTTAATAGAAAGCTAGATATTAGAATCAAAGAAAAGAAGAAATTCCAAAGTTTTTGGTTGTTTCTTTTGCTCCTCACCCCCTCATCCATCCCCCCCCCCCCCCCGTGTACTGGACAGTAACATTGATTGATGGCTTCTTGGTCAAATACCTCCCACACTGTTGATATTTTTCACAAGGCCATGTGGTTATTTGAAAACAAAATGAGGGAGAGATAAAGATAAGTTGAATTTTAAGTGATTTGTTTTGTTTTTTAATTTCTCTTCATCCAATCAAAAGGCTGGGGGTAGAAAATGGGGGGGATTCTGTCAGGAATGCAAGAGAATATGGGAGAACTTTCTACGGTTAAATGAATGGTGATATCATTAGTCAGAGCATGGTAGAGCGAGCGAAGGGTCAGTCAGAGAATCAGGAAGAAACAGAAAAGAAATTCATTGCACATCTGCGGGCAAATTTTGGATGACCATATTTTTTTCACTTTACGAGCGATAAATCTCTGATATAGCTGTTCTAAGGAGATAACTGTTCCACAGCATTCTCTAAGCTACTATTACCTAAAGACTATCTCAACTCCCCATATTATTACGTAGACATTTCTAGAGACTTTACAGCATTTTTTCTACTCTAGTGAAACTGTTGTTAACTTACCAACGGTATTTTGTCACCTCATTCACTGTATGCTTTCAACTCACCCCAAATATCGGTCTACACTTTATAATGAAAGACAACGTTTACAACAGCTCGGTAAACAACTACCGTTATTCGCAGAGTATACAATGCACACTGGTTTCATCATCAAACGGTCGCTGTTATCAACCCAACACTGTTGTATCTGGAGTCTACCCACAGCAACTGAGGGTTGCCAGATCTATTTACTCGACTGATAGGTTAGACGATGCACACACATTGGTTGAAGAGTTACAACTGTATATTTTTGCAGTGTAAAATGTTTAGAGAAAAAAAGATAACAGAATTGCCACCATCAAGTCCCTATCTGAATCCGATCGGAAATATATCAAGAAAAAAACTATATAAAGGTGACACAAAGAATATAACAGCAAAGCCTGCCTATGAGAAGTGATTTAAGCCACCATATTTTAAATTGAACTCGCTAAAGTAAAACAATTAAACAAAATCAGTGGATAATTGACTGCTGTCTGTGATCTAATGTTTTCTCTACATATTGCAGAATACGATTTATCATCTCTTAAGTGTCTCAAATGCCTCCTGTCTCTCACTGCAAGTCCAGAAACATACGTTATCACACCATCTCATCATTGGTTTGCCTATTTATCTGCACCCTTCCATCATACCTTCTAAACATACCGTGCTTGCATTAATTATTGATATTTCTGTTTGTCTATACAATCCTAATACGTTCCATTTAATTACAGAGAATATGGGCACGAATTTCGTCTTTACTATAGATACTTATTCTAATGTGGACCGTTAACTTCACTCCCTACATTGCTCTCATTATCTTTTTGTTATGGTGTAAGTTGATCTACCTATTTCGGAAATAAATGGATTACCCAGACACAATAAATACAGTTATGACTAAGCGTTGTGGCAGTTATTAATTGCAGTTATGGCCACAGAATCAAATGCATACTTTCTGTTACATACTTTTGTTAATACACTTTTATTAATTATACCACTGTGTTTATCTTGATTAGTACCTGCCTTTCAAGCCATAAGATTATTTTAAAGACAGTGATTTTTTCATTGTTTGTCCATTTGACATATTTAAGACCATATAACATAGAGTGATTTTCAGGCTGCAATTATAATAATAAATCAAATAACTTTAATAAAAGATGTTCAAATTACCTGAAAATTTAACTAAGTCTTTGTTAGCACCTCTCAGATATAAATGCATAGTATCTGCATCTTATTGTTTTCTTACAAATAAGTATCAGAGTGTGCAGTTTTCTGTTTGTCAGTAAACAAGATTAAACCTGCAAACATGACTGTTCTTGTTTGATGTTCTTGGAGTAAAAAGTGATTTTCTGGTTTTGCACAATAACTTCAGATGGCAATCTTTATAATAACTCCAACAACTATAATAAAACATGTCAAAACTACCTAAAAATTGCACTCAACTTTGTTTTAACATCCAAATTGATCATTTAAAATTTGATAAAGACAACATTCAAAGAAAATTGGAATTATTGGGGTTTATGTGATTTACATTCATGTGAACTTAAGATTGAAGCAATAGTTGTGTGCATCATTTTTATTACAAAGCCATAAAAATACAAGACATTTTATTTTGGTATTGAGTTTACTAAGACCCATTTTTAAGTGAAAACAGACAAAAAAGAATTCAGAATTTTAGAAGACATATATAATTTTCTGCTATACTTTAATACGTGGTTTTATTCTGTCGGCGAGGTGTATGTCATGTAGCTTTTCTAGTTTAGTTTAATGTTTTGATAAATACCAAATGTTGAATGGTATGTTGTTTTTTTCTGCTATGTATATATATGATTGTGAGACTTTCTTTACTTTAGTAAAGAAAGTAAAAATTGATTTAAAGATAATGATATTGTAGAGAAGAAGATAAAAACGTTAAAAGAAAATTGGAGTTATTGGAGTTTAAGTGAAAATAGAGAGAAAAGAATTCGGCATTTTAGAAGGGGTGGATGTGAACTCAACATAAACGCAGGGATGAAGGCAGCATGGGCGAAATTTGATTAGCTGTTGCCTCTAATAACGTCACGGGCTATCCAATGTACATTAGGGGTAAATTGTATAGCAGCCGGGTCAGGAGCGTCATGTCATATGGCAGCAAATGCTGGGCCCTCACTCAGTCCTCTTTCACCCGACTGCAGCACAATGATTAGATGGCTCTTATCACAGTATCATCTTATGTTTCAGAGGGATTATGCCTTGTTTGTGGTGAACAAAAGTAAAAATCAAAAATTTATTTAAGGATGGATCTGCAATGTGAAATTTGACCAAAGCCAACACATAAGGTTGGAGGAATTGCTGAAAGCATTACATTTGCCCAGCATAGAGGTTATCATGGGACGGTCATGTAAAGCGTTCATCCTCCTGCATGGACCGTTGCAAAAGAATGGATGTCTTGAATCGCAGGAAATTTGGCCGGCCATGGAAAACTTGGAAGCAAGTGATTAGACAAGATCATACAGAGCGGAATTTGGTGCCAGTTGACCTGCTGAATCATGAGGACTAGAGAATGAGCTTGCGAAATATTATAAAACATTGTACTTCTAGACAAAGTGTGACGTAATCCCAAAGCTATATTTTTAATTTAAATATACAGCCTTAGACTATGTAAGGTATCATCGAGCGAAATAGTTTATGATATAGTGTTAAAATTTACATGACATAAGTGAGATGTAGTTTTCGTCATGCAAACTACATTTTGTAACCATAATCATTTTATCATAAACTATTTCAGCATATTGCTTCTAAAATCTCACTTTTATTATTTCCTTAACCAAAGAAATACATGATTTTAAAAGAACGATTTATACTGCATACCAATATCAACTGATTATCACTGCTAATTAAAGTATTACTAACTCAGGTTGGCGCTTTCTCGAGTCTTTTCATGAAAATTAGGAATAAATGCTAATATTAATACCATATTATAACTAACATAAAATCTAGAAAAAGCTTGGAAACAAATATGTTGGCTCTGAGCATAAATAAATAGATAAAAAGGCTTCTGAGTTACATCGTGCCAAGAAAGGAGTCAGCCCATAGTGTTCTATACAACTGTTGGGCTAAGAGGTTATTTTACCTCACAACTCTGTATTTAGTCAGGGGTTCATATATAACTATTAAAAGAACTCATAATAGAGAAAATGTATTCTAAGTACAAATACACATTCATTTACAGTTGACAACACATAAAAACCCGTAAACGTAAAATTATACAAAACATTAATGACATTAGTTTTTACTCATTTGTAGTGCCAGTTCGCTACCTTTTAAGGTAGGAACAATCCAGATAGTTTTCATTCTGCAGGATATTAAGTATGAGGCGTCCAACGTCGTTGAATTCCCTTGACTCTCTACCCCTTTTAGGGTCAACAAATGGAAATAACTTGCCGGTGTCATGGCATCAGTGATGTGTTTCCTTACACTACATATGAAACGTATGGCATAAATATGTTGACACACTGGTTCTCATTAGATCACCGAAATTAAGCAATGTTGAGCCTAATAGATGGGTAACTATTTGGGAATATCAGGCAGTGTATGTGAGAGGATGGTGACACCTCATTGCAAACAACTGCAAAAACTAACATAGTCATCTTCCCTGACCGGGATATACATGCGACTGGGCCCACTTGTGAATTTAATATTCTATAGAAACTTTCCCATTCAGAGGAAGCCAGCTCAACCCGTCCAGGTTGAATGCCATACCAGAGACCCAACTTCATAAAAATTCTATAATCATGGAAATAATCAATAAATATAGATATATTCAATTGGAAGAACTTATACCATCATAAAACTGGCAGAAGGTAAAGAAATGAGAAGATTCTGGAAGATTCTGGAAACTATTTGAAAAAAAAATGAAGGATGACAAGAAAATAAAATCTGCTTGCACATCAATTTGTTTCATTCAGATGATTATAGACAGAAGTTAGCTTTGATGTATGTTGTCTTTTACTTATGTAAAAATTGAGACATCTTAGAACTTATCTCTGCTATCTTCGATTTATACAAACTTTTATATGTAAAGATGTATATTGATTGCAAATGCATCAAATTAAGTACTATACAGTAAATTGGTGTCCATTTACTCAATCAAATAAAACCTTCCAGAACACACACGCACATGTTTGACAGCTTTGTATTTCTTGAAACAAAGTGATGCGAAATTGGTATGCAATCATCTTTCCAATGATCAGCTTGAATGTAATTCATCTATTAGACATATTTGGTTTCCAAAATATGCATTGGTATGTTGGTATAATGTTATTGGTGAACTTAAAAATAATTTATATAAGATAATCTGTAAATTAGAATGTTTAAATATGCTTTGAGATATCTCTCTCCATATATAAAGTTATATGTGTATAAGTTAGGTATATATATATATATATATATATATATACCTAACTTATACACATATAACTTTATATGAACGGATCATTATGACTTTTGGAATATATATTCTAGGCAACACAGTGAATAACATAGGCACATTATTTTTTTCGACATTTTAACATTTAGAGGGTGCATATTTACAAAGTAGGGTAATACGTTTCATTGTACATAATAAACTCCTTAACTAATGACCCAATCATTATGAATTTTGGAATATATATTCTTAGCCACCTGATGAGTAATATGGGCACATTACTGTGTTTGTAAACTTTACCATTTAAAAGATGCGCCCATCCAAACACGCCCTCGCCCCAAAAACACTTATAAACTAAGTTAGATACAAAAAAGAATTGTGCTACATAATATGTTGAGTTATATTAAGTAATACTTTTTTTTTTTAAATCAGTGCGCTCACGAACATCAATTAACCAAACAACACAACCACAATAGCCATAGACTAGAAACCCTAGACAGTGTTTTTTTTTGTTTATCTGATCGTGGAAATAAATATAATTACCTCACATCCTTGCAAAAGTAGCAATTAATACCCTAAATTAAAATTATCAAACATTTTTATCCACATGATAATTACTTATTAGAATTAAAATAAAATAAGAATGACGGTTGTAATCATAATTTTATTCTCATTTTAAATTTAACTCACTCTGGCCGTCGCTCCATCTCCCTCCTCCCACCCCGGCCGAGATTGAGATCGTCACAGCACAGACACGTGAAAAACCTCCCACATAATAATGTGAAACACGACTTGTTGGGGTCCTCCCCCCTCCCCTCTCATGTCCCATGTCGCCGTTATAGACAAAGCCCCAACTCTGTCCCCCTCCCCCTCCAATGTATTTTCAATTTTCAATCTCCCGTTAAAGTGAAGTTAAAATTTTATGCCATTTGAATTCCTTTCGCCGGCCCGATGAGTTGGTCGCTATTCGCACCAATGAAACAAAACTTGTTTTGTCGCAACTAATGGAATAAAATCAAAATATATATATATATATATATATATATATATATGTGTGTGTGTGTGTGTGTTTGTACGTATGTGCAGGATTCATGTCTAAACTAATTAACCGATTATTATGAATTTTGGAACACAACTGTTAGGCGTAAGGGGTCCAAATGTGGCCTGTATTAACTATAATTTAGTTTCAATCAAAGGAGTAAAAAGGGGTGGAAGCCCTTCATGAAAATTTATTCGACATCAATTAATTCCTCAAATTTCAGTTTCTTTGGGGTATTTTACAGAATAAAATAATATTAGCACCACCTCCCATTTTGTTTCTGTTTTAAAAAAAAAAAAAAGAAAAAAGTAGAAAAAAAATCAAATTTCAAATGCATATTGCATGTGCTACACCGGATATGCAATAATAATGAAGAAAAAAAAAGAAAAGACAAAAATAAATATGTCATCAATTCCATTTGATAAGGAGATGTATATCAAAATATGATAAACTAATAACTAAAAGCATCTGAGGTATTGTATTTGATATTATTTAAAAATCTGCATTAATAAAGCTTTCAAATCATATATAATCATATATAATCATATAATCATATATTATATACATATATATATATAAATATATATATATATAAATATATATAAATATATATATATGTAAATATATATATATAAATATATATATATAAATATATGTATATATGAAAAATGAAAGCCAAAAAACTATATTATTTATGTATTCATCAACGTTTTTATTGTAGACTTCCTCAGTGTCATCCCATTTCCTCTTTTCCCTTGAACTGTGTAAACTGCTGCTGATAACGGGTTAATCTAAATCGACGTTTTTTATTTTTGCTTTTTTCATCCACAGCCATGCTGAAACTCGAACATTTGCAGGCAAATCAAAATTAATAACTGTATGATTTTTCTGAATTTTCTTCATCCTGAGGAAGTCTACAATAAAGACGAAACGTTGATGAATACAATAATAATATAGTTTTTGCCTTTCTTTTTTCATTTTCCATTACGTCGGATCATTTTATACCCATTTTTATTCATATATATATATATATATATATATATATATATATATATATAGTAAGCTATGAAAATATATTTGTCAATGAGAATAGTGTAAAGAGGTTTATAAACACTATTGTACTATCACCCGCATCGTAGTGGAGAGAGGGCATTTTTTCTCCTTTTTTTTTTCAAATATAATACAGCCAGGCTGCTTCTCGAATTAGCTTCTTTTTCCTGCTTTTTCTTAAACGGTGAAAAATGTTACATTTTTTTATATTTTTTCTTAATTTTTTTTATACTCTACTATTGATTTTCTTTTAATTAAAATAAGTATTTCATATTCCCCCCCCCCCCGTGCAAAACCAGGACACGGCTTCTGATAGTTTAAAATAAAGTCATGTTTAGTTTTTTTTGAAAGGATTTTTACAAATTTGTTTTAGTTGTCTCTTTTTTATTTTTTATTTCAATAAAGATTCTAAAATAAATAATAATAAAAATTCTATGTGTACTTATCGAAGTTCTGTATAAACAAGATATATTGTTTGATAGTTTAATTAATACAGAGATTAACACTATCAGCCTATCTCTTACACACAAACCATGAAAATTTTGTTCTACTATTATCTTTCCATAAAAAGATTTTTTTTATCTTTCATTTATTTTTATCTCACACAGTCAAAATATTGGCTGGGAGCAAAGTGTAGTATCTGTTCTGATACTACGCTTAATCTTTTCTGTCCTTGATCAGTGAAAGAGAACTCCTTTTAGATCGAGACAATATTTTTTCTCCCAATCGAGAATGCCCCTTTTTTGAGGAGCTGGATTTTCCCCAGATTAAAAACCGACATTGTGTCTAACCCTAACCCTCTTACCAAACTAACTCACTTCATATTTGTTATAACATTAATCATCGCTGTAATCAGTAGTAATAGTAATAGTATCAGTAAAAAAACGTCACTATTATAGTATAAACATAATTTTTACTTGGGTTTATTTTATTTTATTCAATTAGCCAGCTATATAATTTTTGTTAATACGATTATTAAAAATTCCTTTTATCTATCCATTGCATTTTAATCCATTTTTTCAGGATTAATAATGAACCGCTTGTATCATTTTAGTGAAGCAACAATTCAATTGGTTTATCAAAATAAAATTAGTTTGCCTACTATTATGATATACAAGTAATATATATATATATATATATATATATATATATATATATATATATAGTCAACACAGACAGCTGTTTCGCTGTTTCACGACATAAGTGTAGCTATATGCAGCGTTTACCATTTGGGAATACCAGGCTCTGTACGTGGGAGGACGTCAACACTGTCCTGTAATAACTGCAAAACCTAACGTCCTCATCTCTTCTGACCGGATATACATGTGACTGGAGACTGCTTGTGAATTTAATATTCCCTAGAAACTTCCTTTGAAGGAGGAACCCGGCTTAACCCGCCTCGAGTGAATGCTGCTTTGCTTCATTTCGTTTCTATATGCAGCGAGTACATCAACCCCGATGAACGTGTGTTTAATTTATTTCCCTATCCCCAAATTACAAGTGCAAATTTTTGCAATGACAAATGGAGAAAGTATGAAAGTAATGTTTCATCTGTTTTCCTGTTTCACAATTTTGAAATGAGGATTGATAATTTGTATTATTTGGATCCGTGGCGCAACGGATAAAGTGCTAAGCAATAATCAGTTCTATGCGACAATCTTCTAAGGGTTGAAAGTTCAATCCTCAGTATGAGTGATACTAAGGATATAATTAAGAATTACTTAGGTCAGCCATGACCGGGTAGAAACCCGGTCATTACTGACGGAACGAGAAAAATCTACCCCTGTGGATTAAATAAAGGTTTAAGTTCGAAATTTCGTACAGATTCTCGAGTTCAACAAGATGCACCTGAAGAAGGTTGGAGGTTAAATTGACCGAAATGTTGTGTGAATAATATCCTAGATGAGAACAGTAGTCCGAATGATCCCAATAATACAAAACATCTGTTTTCCATTGTTTTCTTTGTAGTTATTTCTTCCGTAATACCCATAATATTACAAGTTGAGAAATGCAAAATATATATTGGAAATAAAATATTGTGTTCACGACGCATCTAGTTGTCTCCTTGAGGCTTTTTAATGGGTACTTGCATCTGGTAAGTGGATATAAGTAAGAGGATATGAGCGGTAAATTTTTAATGATTTCTCTTTACTTAATGGATTTTACCTTTTTCTCTTCTTCGTTTTGATGCGAGAGACCTTAAAAAACAACTTTTTTTACTGTTATTGTTTGGTTTATATTGATGTTAGCTAAAAGCAGATTTTTGTTTAGAAAAAAAGCCTTGTTTTAATCTTTTCTCCGTGTAAATATATTTTGATGTCATCAGCTATATAATAAAAGTTAACGTACCTGTGTCCAGCCTGATTCGCTGTATTAAGAAGAAGAGGTAGGAGAAGAAGAACGAATAAGAAGGTGAAAAAAGTCAGTTGGACGAGTAGCAGCAGTTGTTGCTGCTCCTTTCAAAGGTTGATACCAGTCAACAATTCAGAATTCAGTTTTTAAGCTGCTAGCATAGGCTGCTGCTGCTAGCATAGGCTGATGCTGCTTTTGCTTGGAATACTCAATATTCTATATAATAAAAGTGAACGTACGCATGTCTGGCACACTTTAATAATCAAATCTGCAAATTTAATTTTTTATGAGCACTCTTTGCTCATAAAAAAATTAAAGGCTTAAGGCTTAATCTTAATAAAAACTGATAATAATAAACAAGAAAGAAAAAACAATCATATAAAAATTTAATTTGTATGAGCAAAAAGGGGAAGCTTAATCTTAATAACTGATAATAATAAAGAAGAAGACAAATAATTCCTTTACTTTTAATATAAACATAACAAAAATATTCCATTATTATTATTATTATTCACACATACGTGCACGTGGGAAAGAAAGAGAGAGAGAAAGAGAGAAAAAGAGTATTTTGTTTAACAAATTAATTAATATTTTATCTACCTTTAAAAGTTGGAAAAATGCTTTGAAGCATTTTTCCAACTATTGCATTCTCAATTTAAAATAGCCTCAGAAGATTTTTCTGGAAATTATGGATTGTTTACAATAATGAAGACACGAATTTTAATGAGTAAACAACTTATTGAAGGAAACAATATTAAAAAAACGAACCGGTAATACCTGGTTTGGTATTTAGCCCTGGTTGGGCTATGCTGGCTTCCTCCAAAAGAGGAAGTTTACAGGGAATATCAAATTCACAAGCAGTCCCCAGCTGTATGTATATCCCGGTCATGGGAAGATGACATATAGGCTTAACATTCCCAAATGGTCACCACTTTGCTCCACGTTGCTTAACTTCGGTGTGTCAACGTGATTATGTTGTATATAACAATATAAGCTTTAATAAAACTATTGTATAAGAATATATAATAAGAAGAATATGTGATTTCTCAAACTTGATGAATAGCGTTGACATGGTGGATAATATTTCTATGGATACTAGACTATCTGCGACCTGTTGAGTCACGACAACTACAACATTTGTTCCACTTTAAATACATTCAAAAATTCATAAACTATGATATTATTATGATTAGAAATTCTTCTCGCCTAACTAATAATAAGTCTACATTATCCTTATGAATAATATAGAAGTAAAGAGTCCTATTACTTTGCTATTTAATTTACATACGTGTTTACGGTGTGTACGAACACACTATGTAAATTAGTTGAAAAGAGAGAGTCACTCTTTCTCTAAATTTTCCCAGGGACATTAAGAAAGATTTAGAGTGTGGTTGAATCAACACACAGTAACAGAGGGTGAGAGAAATACATAGACGGCTAAGTGAGAGATGTGTGACTTGTTCATTTAATTACAATTTACGGTTGATTAGAAATATCAAAATGGAATATTTTTCTATCATAATTGAGGAATATTTTAGCATGTATTTTGTGTTATTAAAATATATAGTATAAAAGACCTTAGGGAAACAAACGTTCATTACTCGGTTTAGTATGATAATAGATAGTCAACATGCTGATCATCGCCTACATCATAGTTCCAATTAATATCATATTTACCAATGAAGGAATAATAAAAAGAAATAAAGGGTTCAAGATGGTCTTTGTTAATGAAATAAACGTGCACACCCCTCGAACTTTGTTACATAGTATACTTTTCTCCAGTGGCACTGTATTCAATGCAACGTGTTCGTCACTAGATCTTTATCATGTAGGGAACTTTTTTCCGACGACACCATATTCAATATGACAACGTATCTGTGACTGGATCTTTATCACATAGACTTTTAGCGACAACACTGTATTCAGTGTAACAACATATCTGTCACGGGATATTGATCACGTAGACTTACCGTATTCAATGTAAAAACACATCTGTAACTGGGGTATAATCATGTAGTTGGCTTTTCTCCAAAAACACCCTTTCCAATACTGATCTTTATAGATCAATGATCTTAGCCCTTTCAGTGCTAAAATGCCTTCTGTCGACTTCGATTTAATGGATCGCAAAGCATGCTGATCACATGTGGTTGATACATATGAATACCCTTGCTCCAGCATGTACTTTTTCTTTCTCATATCGAGGCTTTACACAGGCTGTTTAACGGTGGAGATAAGGTAAGTCAAGACTATTTCCACTACTTGTTCCAGGTTCTAACTCATTTCATCCGCCACAGTTTTAGATTCTTTTGACAGAATTTTTTGTGAACACCCAGAAAAATAAACGCACATTCGCTGTTATTCATATAGATTATCTTATAAGCAATTGACGTTTTTGAATAAACTGGTTCTCTAATATTTTATATTTGGACATTCTTTCGTCGATGGAATCGATAAAGAAAAATCTATGCTTAATCAGTTTGCTTTGAATCAGCTTTCAAATAATTTTCATTTGTTGAAATATTATTATCATTTAAGTTTTACTGAGTGACTTGTTGACTTTCCTTTTGAGCATTTTTAATTTGCATCAGTCAAAATGCAAATTTTAAGACTTTGAAATTCATGTTTATTTTATTTATTTACTTTTATTCGCCCTAAACAAGGCATATTGCCACTGAAGCGTAATTTATAGGAGGGTAATCTGGGGGAGAGTCGGGCAGTAAGATGTTTGTTCACATTACATTTAAATTTCTGTATGTTGTTACTGTTGGGGAAATAGGGAGCAGGAAAAGAATTCTGAAGGCAAGCGGTCAGAGGAAAAAAACCATCACAGTAGACAATCTTCCAACCCCTAGGGATCTCTACAGTGAAGGGGTGGGATTTAGTAGCTAGTCGGGTGGGTTGGGCATATTTTACTTCAAAAAACGTTTTCTAAGTTTAATTAATCAGATCTGGTGACGTCTTGTTTTTATTTATCATATTAAATTGAATCTCTCTGTTTGACTAACAGTTTTATTACAAAATGTTGAGAAAATTTACGCAACAAATATTTGATCAATGAAATAATATACTCTATTAGGGAAAACTTTAATTTTAACCTACTGTGTGGTCGAAAAAAGATATATCTATTTTATTCATCCCGGAACTGAGGTGGAAACGAGTAGTGGACATTGATGCTATGATTTATCAGCAGGATGAAGCACCACTGCATTGCTCCAATGCTGCACTCGAATACCTCCATCGTTACTTCCCTGAAGACAGGCTCATCTCTCATTGTATGAACAACCCTTGGCCTGCAGATTCTCCAGATCTATTTCCTTTGGATTATTTTCTGTGGGGATACCTAAAATCCCCAAATTATTGCTGCTCTCAAGAATAACATTCGAACAGAGATCAAGTGAATCTACCATGACATGTTGGATGGGGTCATTACAAACTTCAATGTGCGAGTAGCCACAGTGATTCAACGCCAAGGAGCTTGGATCAAGCACATTATAAACTTTTGAGCTGTGCTCACAAAATAGTGGTATATAGGAGAAAAACATTTTATACCAAACAAAACTTACATGCCTATAAGACAGGTCTATGAAAAGAAAATTATAAAGTTTTCCTTTCAATAATAAATGCTACTTTATCAAAAATGGTTATTGGACCACCCTGTATGTAAGAACTGGTTCTGCTAATATTTTCAAATTTAGTTTCCAATTTGTGAGAGCCCAAACCAACCAACCAACCAAGTGACTCCTAGCACTGCTAACAAAGCTTTTAAAGCCATACAAGCAACTGCCATGGCTTAGACATGTTAATCTCCTCAGATCAAATGCAAACAAGAGATTATATATCACCTTTGAACTTCACACAAGTAACTGCAGTTTGGTGTGTCAGTGCATCTATAAAAAAATCAACATACGTGTTTGGTTAAATCATGAGCTAACTGATAGGCTGATAGAACCAGGTTATATTTTGAACCGAACTTGTTTGTCTTGAATCGATCTGATGGAATGAGTTGTCCACAGAGCATTTACTCAATCTTTCTTGCAGCATAATAAAAAAGCAAATGGCTGCTCCAGCAATTTTATATAAAGTTTCTGAAGCTAATATAAAATCATTAGACTCCCTTGGATTGCTATGATAGTAACATTTTTTTTATTACTACTCGCATGACATATATGTTTTCTAAATTACCATTTGAAGCACCATTGAAGCATTAAATTACCAGTTCTTTGAGTGTACCAAAGTGATATTCTAAAATGATTTCACTTTCTCTTATTTTATTTATATTTGGTTTTATTTTTGGTTTCTTCTATGAATCTGTATGCTTAGTTCAGAAGTATTACAAAGCAAGTCTGCAAGTGTAGTATCTGTTCTATCTTCAGTCAGTGAAAAAGAAATCTTTCTAAACTGAAACAAATTTTATTTTTGTCCCAAACAAGAATATTCCTTTTTGGGGAGTTGGATTTTTCCCACATTAAAAAACAACCTTGTGTCTAACCCTGTCATCGTAGCAAGTAAATAGGGACTTCTGAGAGAAGGTGTTGTTATTTACACGATTTATTATCAGCATTTAGTCAATTCTACTTTTGCACCTTCTTCAAATGCCTTTGTCATTGTCTGTAAACTTTCGATAATTTCGAATTTAATGTAACATTATTAGCCCCGTTTCTTTGCTGCGAGATATGTTACATAAGATTAAAAGGGAAACACTTGGAGGCTGGTTTATAATTGAAGACTCGAAAAACACAAAAGGAATTTTCATTGCTCACTTCATTTGATGCTACAAGTTTTCTACCAGTTTTCTATTTCATGTACTATGGGGGAGACTCGGACCCCCCTTCCGTAAGAGCCAGCGCTCTGGCATTAGTATCACCCTCAATTATCAAACCCCTAGGGGTAATCTAGTTATGAAGCAGTTTGTGAGTGGCAAGATACAGATATGAAGAAATAAATGCTTTAAAACGATTCTATGTAGATCAACAACATAAATGATTTATTTAACAATTTTACAATTGGAAGAATTACTGCGAAATGAGGTTTTAATTATTGCTAAGCTGATGCCGGTAGCTGTCCTCCATTTGAATATTCCCATATTCACGCTTATTGTCGTCTGTTAAAATGCAGGGCAGATAACTCTGGGTAGATCAATCAAGCTTCAAAATGTCTTTAACTTTAGTGTATAAGAGTTATGTTTCTTTAAACATTAAAACATTATTTCCTAGATGAATTTTGTTAAACCCTTTATTTAATCTGCTAATTTGTTTACTGCCTTTTTAGATAGCTCATATCAGTTAATTCAGTTTTCCTTTCTAAAGTTTGTTCACAACCTCTAGGTACAATACACTTTGAAAATAACCTCTTAACGAATGCTTATAGTCAATACTTATATCTATTAAGTTATAACAATCTAGAGTGTCTGTTTCTGTACTCATATTGCAATCATTGTTTAGGCTTATACTAGTGTAAACCCTCTGTCAAAAATGATGGAAAAAATAATGCTTCACCAGTGTTTGCACTCGCTATTTATCTAGATAAATTACTAAAATATCCATATAAAATCATAGAATTACGTCAGTCATTTAATTTTTGATATATAAATTAGTATTATCATTTCTGATGACCTAAAGAAGAAAAAACACTCACTGTTGACTTTTTATTATAGAGTGGAAGATTTTTTCCGAATTAATTCCAGCAGACGGGGTAACTCTGAGTTGGTTGTCTGACTTGCTATTTGCTTTCTCACTTCCCCTTATCACTTGAAATGGTTTCGTCTAGGGCTAGAAAAAAGCATGTGTTTTACTCACTAACTTTTGCATAACGGAATGGAAGTACCTATATTTATTTATATACAAATAAATACAAATTAGTCTTTATTATAGAGTGGAGGATTAATTGTTATTATTACCTTACTATTTCTAGTTATGGGGTTATCTGCTCTTTCTTCCTTCATTATTGGTTCTCATATTAAGTCATCCCTTTTATGAGGTCACTGTAGCCTAGTGTGTGCTTATTTTCTAGGCTCCTAATCTTCCAATGTTGTTGCCTTATCGGTTGGGGTCACCTGCTTCTCTAAGTAAAGGAGTAAGACTTTTCTCTAAAAAGAGGTCAATTGTTTTCCATGGATTGCAACCTGTAAGGTCTTAGGATGGACTCTAATGGCTGAGTTTCTGTGATCTTGGATCATAAGAAATCTAACACTCATCTTTGACCCATACGTCAGCTAGACAAGTGATCAGAGTGATTCAATCTGATCAATTTGCTGTATAGATAATGTATAGATATCCATACACATAAATACATAATTTATACTGGGTTGTACAACATCATTACCGAACACAATTGTATCGCCTGCAAAAACAATTCAGAACCGTGAGGATCAATTTATTCAAAAGAAAATGCCTTTATATGATTGTAAAACACCAAATGTTACACTTTAACTTGTTTGGTAGAACTAGAGAGTGAGAATATTGGATATCCCATGTTATACGTATTTATGTCAAGCACATTGTAGACACTATTTTGCATCACTGGTGCTGCCATATTGGATAAGTATTTTCTTGGGTAAACAGGAGGGTAGGAAATAAACGGGGAAAAAGACTACTCATCCAAATAAATTAAAGCTAAAAATATATATGCCATTACGGCCATGATTCCATTAAATAAGCATGCAAGATGTAGAGACACAAAAACAGGATTTTGTCTACTGATATCTTTAATGTGTACTCGCTAGTTTTTAATTTTTATTTGTTTTCACCTAGGGTAGACAACGCCTATTATATTCTTCAATCTAAAATATGAGTTATCCCCTAGCTGATTTTTATTTTTAGGTGATTATTTAAAAATGCGTCATATTAGCAGTCGTCTGTGTCGGACTAAGTAGTTTTATAAAATAAACTGTAGTGAAGTACGGTATTATATTGCAAATAACATGGTACAACAATAACAAATGAAAATTGGCAGTCAGAAGCAAAGTTTGATTCGTTAAC
Organism: Sepiola atlantica; assembly: GCA_963556195.1. Taxonomy (NCBI): domain Eukaryota; kingdom Metazoa; phylum Mollusca; class Cephalopoda; order Sepiida; family Sepiolidae; genus Sepiola; species Sepiola atlantica. The sequence goes on from OY744515.1 coordinate 65,431,216, forward strand.
TTAAATACTATTGGGGTCTGACTTGAAAAATCTGATAAGTAACCTTTATATGTTAGATTATAAGATATAGATATTTCTTTTACTGCTTCAATTAGCATTTTACATCAATTAACAGCTATCTCATTTTCAAATCAGTTAAAAACATTGCGTTACAATGAAAATTATGTTAAAATAGAGCTTATATGACTAAAGTTATGGTGCCAGAAACGTGTTGTAAAACTATTAATTTTGTGGAGTTAAGCCTCCATTAAAAGGTTTAAAAATGATTTTAAAAATTGTAATTTAACTTTGGTTTAAATTCCATTAAAATAAGAGGTTGTAAATCTATTTTATAAAGATTAGCAACGCGTGAGTAGAAAATGTAAATTAATTCTCTGAGAACGTGGAGGTTCCTAAAATTCATTGTGTAGTGCATTAACAACACAGCATGCCTCAGAAAGTAAAAGACAGTTAAAAACACTGTGAATGACAAAAGACATTTCATTTATTATTACTTTGTCTATGACAAACTATTAAAAAAGAGTAAGCGATACAAGTAATACAGAAAATTATACACAGAAATACATTGTTTCCACACAAAAAAAATGCACAATTGTATTTGTTTTCACCTAGGGTAAACAACGCCTATGTAAAAAGATAATGTGAAGACTTACATTTTCTTGTGGTTTCTTTTCTGTTGAAGCCAATGCTGCCGTTTGCGCATCTGACTAGCAAATAATGAAGAAATCTGGTTTTAATTACGTTAGTTTGCACACGGTCTCATGTTTTCAGCTAGATTTGCCCGTTTTACTGAAGGGATAACTCTGGCTTAGAAAACCGATTTTTCCCCCAAATAGACATTACATTGGTTCTGACAAGGTAAAGTACATTTTCAGTAAGGGTTTTAGGCGCACTTATAGATAGGGTAAACAACGCCTATGTAAAAAGATAATGTGAAGACTTACATTTTCTTGTGGTTTCTTTTCTGTTGAAGCCAATGCTGCCGTTTGCGCATCTGACTAGCAAATAATGAAGAAATCTGGTTTTAATTACGTTAGTTTGCACACGGTCTCATGTTTTCAGCTAGATTTGCCCGTTTTACTGAAGGGATAACTCTGGCTTAGAAAACCGATTTTTCCCCCAAATAGACATTACATTGGTTCTGACAAGGTAAAGTACATTTTCAGTAAGGGTTTTAGGCGCACTTATAGATTTGTTTATTAGAAAAATGTAGAGTAACATTCCGACAAAATTTTATTTTCATAGGTTTATTACCCTGAAACTAGTTAGCAAAATAGTTTTTCTGCGATTATTATAAAACAGATGAGCTGAAATGACTGTGGGAGTGTTTAAGTTAGTATTTTACCAGGGAAACAATCAGCTTTGAACGAAAACTGAGAGAAAACCATGTAAAAGGAAAATGAACATCACCAAGAAAAATAAACTTGAAATTAAAAAATTTAAAGGAATATATTTAAAAGTAAAAAGAGAACATCTGAAAGAAATGGACAATTTGAAAGAAAAAGTAATACATTTCAACAGATAAAGTACATTTAAAAAAGAGTATATATTGAAATTTAAAACAAATTTGTACATTTCAAAGAAGAAATAAGTAAATTTTAAATAAAAGAGTGAAAAAACTAGTACACTTGAGAGGAAAAACTGTGTACTTTAAAAATAAATCTAGTACATTTAATATAAAGCTTGGTCTGTGTATATGTTTATATATTTGTATGTATAGGATTTACTTCTAAAATAATTAATCGGCCATTATGAATTTCGAAACACAACTGCTAGGCGTAACGGCAGGAAATATGGGCTATATTTAGTTTAATTTAGTTTATGCAAAGGGGAAAGTAGGAGGTGGAAGCTCTTTGTGAAAATTTAGATAACCTCGATTTTTGTGAAATTTTAACAATGCATATTCGACATCAATTAATAAATATTCCCAAAATTTAACTTTCTTTGGAGTATTTTAAAGTGTTTTAAAGGGCATAATAAGAGCACAATCTCCCATTTGAAAATTCAAATATTTCAGATTTGCATTAAATTTGATCCATAGTCGTTCGAAACCAATTAAGTAACATTCGCTTAATTTCAATTTCTTCTTGAGAACCCTTAAGCTTAAGCCTTAAATTTTAAACATTTTCTAGAATCAAAAACATGTGATAGATTTCGATCAAAATTGGAATAAAGATTATAGATTTAGTAGTATTATATCTTGATTTTAAATCTTTGTAAAGGGACAGAAAAATGGTGGAAAACTGTTCTGTTGGGGAAATTAGTTTTACCTGTCTTGGAACCGGTATTCTTCTAGTATTTGAGAATGCTATTATTATTTCATAGTTTAATTTTTGATTTATTGTAAACATCGTTTAAGTTCATCATCTAAAGAATCCTTAACTATAATTCTAAAGATATGAAACTTGGACGTAATTTGGCTCGAACTTTTCTTGATTATTATCGCCTCATTGGCCATATCAAGGACAAACCTGCCGCCACTGCTTTACCAAAGCCAGACTCCATCCCAAGTGTTGCTAATCGAGAAAAGGAGAAGCCATCAACTCAGAGTCCTGTAGAAAATGAAGAACGGTAAGTGGATTTTTGTATAACTTTGTATTCATTTTTTGAAAGTATCTTATATTCTTTTTTATTTTCTGTTGTTCAAAACGAGAATTGTTATCATTACTTGACTGTAGATAAACATTCTGTTGTTCAGTCTTTAGGCAGTTTGCCACTTATAACGTGAAAGCTTGGCTAAATTTGGCAAATCTTGATACACCTCCCCGTTTCTCTACAGAAAAAGGGAAATATTTTCAATGTCTTTGTGACACTGATTGCAAGGATTGAGCGAACAAATTTGTCTCAAATAAAGTTATTTTTGTAGGTTCAGTCAACACAACTCAAACTACAATATAAACACAATCTTTTGAGATGTTTAATTTACTATTGAATTTTAAGCATTATTATTATTGAGTGCTCATTTATAGACATGGGCTAATAAGAATTGTTGTCTAAGCTTTTGGCTGTTATTATTTATATATTATATATTACAAATGGTACCTATCTGGCATTGCTCGGTATTGCATTTACTTGCAATTTGTTTTGCTTTGCTTTTTTTAAACCTTGCCGGGTTATTTTTAAAAAATATTATTTTTTGGTTCCAATCAAAGAGAAGTAACTATGTCTGGACGAATACAGAATTACGGCACTTTCTTTAAGATGGCGGCCATTTGAAAATAATTCATTCCCGGACAAAAATTAAATCAAATTGTATTTTATTCTTCTTAACAAAATGCTGCAACGATCTGTAAGAACAATTGAGAAATCAGAATTAAATATTGATTTTACATAAAGAAAGCTATCGATGACAAAGAAACGATAAAGTGATTGACTTCACTTTATATATTACTAGCGGGGCTACCCGGCGTTGCTCGGGTTCGTAAAAACATATATTTGAAGAAAGATCGTGTGTGTAACATCTTTATATTAAAACTTCTATGTCCGCCCCCTCTCTCTATAGCCGTCTCATTATCTGCTACCTTTCTCTTTCCTGGTCGCCCCATTTCGCCGCTACTTTCTAATTTTGCCTTTTGCAAAAGCTGTTTCTTCCCCACCATTTCTCCTATTGCCCAGGGTAATAGTATGACATATTTCTATAAAAAGTAACACCTCTATCTGCGCCTTCTATATAGGTACTTATCTCCACCCCGGTGTTCATACTATATATGTATCTATCATCACCCCGGTGCGCATACTATATACGTACCTATCGCCGCCCCAGTGCACATACTATATACGTACCTATCGCCGCCCCGGTGCAGATACTATGTAAGTACCTATCGTCGCCCCGTTGCGAATGCTAAATAGTACCTATCGTTGCCCCGGTGTGAATGCTAAATACATACCTATTGCGCCCCGGTGGGCATGCTACATAAGTACCTATCGCTGCCCTAGTGCGAATACTAAAGACATACCAATTGCGCCCCGGTGTGCATGCTACATAAGTACCTATCGCTGCCCTAGTGCGAATAATTAATATGTACATATTGCCGCTTTGGTGTGAATGCTAAATACGTACCTATCGCCGGCCCAGTGCGAATGCTAAATACGTACCTATAGCCGCCCTGGTGCGAATGCTAAATACGTACCTATAGCCGCCCCAGTGCGAATGCTAAATACGTACCTATCACCACTACGGTGCGAATGCGAAATACATACCTTTCGCCGCCCCGGTGCGCATGCAATATATGTACTGATCGCCGCCGCAGAGCGCATGCTATGTACGTACTTATTGCTGCCCATGTGTACATGCTATATACGTAGCTATCGCCACCCCTGAATTCTGAATACGTACCTATCGCCGCCCTGGTGTATAAGCTAAATACGTACATATCTGCCGCCCCAGAGCGAATGCTAAATACATACCTATCGCCGCCCCGGTGTGAATTCAAAATACGTACCTATTGCCGCCCCGGTGTGAATTCTAAATACGTACCTATCGCCGCCCCGGTGCGGAAGCTAAATACGTACATATCGCTGCCCCGGTGCGAATGCTAAATACATACCTATCGCTGCCCCGGTGTGAATGCTAAATACATACCTATCGCCGCCCCGGTGTGAATGCTAAATACGTACCTATCGCCGCTTCGGTGTGAATTTTAAATATGTACCTTTCGCCGCCCGGTGTGAATTTTAAATATGTACCTTTCGCCGCCCCTGTGCGCGTGCTATATACGTACCTATCGCCGCCCCGGTGCGCGTGCTATACATGAACCGATCGCTGCCTCAGTGCGTATGCTAAATACATACCTATCACTGCCCCGGTGTGCATACTATATACGTACTTATTACCGCCCATGTGCACATGCTATATAAGTACCTATCACCACCGCTGAATGCTAAATAAGTACCTATCGCCGCCCCGGTGTGGAAGCTAAATACGTACATATCGCCGCCCCTAAATTTGGGCAACCACTAAAAAATTTGGCCTGACCCCTAAAATTTTCCCAGTCCCCTAAATCTCTCCAGCCTCTAATTTTTCACTCTCCCCCAAACATGAGAAATATTTTGACTTCAAAACAAAAAAAAACAAAAAAATTTGGCCTGACCCCTAAAAAGTTCCGCCTGACCCCTTAAATTTTCCCGACCCTAAATGTCTCCAGCCCCCTAATTTTTCACTCTCCCCCAACCATGAGAAATATTTTGACTTCAAAACAAAAATAAACAAAAAAATTTGGCCTGACCCCTAAAAAGTTCCGCCTGACCCCTAAAATTTTCCCCGACCCCTAAATCTCTCCAGCCCCCTAATTGTTCACTCTCCCCCAACCATGAGAAATATTTTGAGTTCAAAACCAAAAAAAAAGAAAAAGATTTGGCCTGAACCCTAAAAAGTTCGTCCTGACCCCTAAAATTTTCTTCGACCCCTGAATCTATCCAGCTCCCTAATTTTTCACTCTCCCCCAACCATGAGAAATATTTTGACTTCAAAACAAAAAAAAACAAAAATATTTGGCCTGACCCCTAAAAAGTTCGTCCTGACCCCTAAAATTTTCCCCGACCCCTATCTCTCCAGCCCCCTAATTGTTCACTCTCCCCCATCCCTGAGAAATATTTTGAGTTCAAAACCAAAAAAAACAAAAAAATTTGGCCTGACCCCATAAAAGTTCCGCCTGACCCCTAAAATTTTCCCCGACCCCTAAATCTCTCCAGCCCCCTAATTTTTCACTCTCTTACAACCATTAGATATATTTTAGCTTCAAAACAAAAAAAAACAAAAAAATTGGCCTGACCCCTAAAAAGTTCGTCCTGACCCCTAAAATTTTCCCCGACCCCTAAATCTCTCCAGCCCCCTAATTTTTCACTCTCTTCCAACCATGAGAAATATTTTGACTTCAAAACAAAAAAAAACAAAAAAAAACAAAAAAATTTGGCCTGACCCCTAAAAAGTTCGTCCTGACCCCTAAAATTTTCCCCGACCCCTAAATCTCTCCAGCCCCCTAATTTTCACTCTCCCCCAACCATGAGATATATTTTGACTTCAAATAAAAAAAAAATAAAAAAAATTTGGCCTGACCCCTAAAAAGTTCGTCCTGACCCCTAAAATTTTCCCCGACCCCTAAATCTCTCCAGACCCATAATTTTTCACTCTCCTCCAACCATGAAAAATATTTTGACTTCAAAACAAAAAAAACAAAAAAATTTGGCCTGACCCCTAAAAAGTTCGTCCTGACCCCTAAAATTTTCCCCGACCCCTAAATCTCTCCAGACCGCTAATTTTTTACTCTCCCCCAACCCTGAGAAATATTTTGACTTCAAAACAAAAAAAAAACAAAAAAAAAAGAAAAATATTTGGCCTGACCCCTAAAAAGTTCGTCCTGACCCCTAAAATTTTCCCCGACCCCTAAATCTCTCCAGCCCCCTAATTTTTCACTCTCCTCCAACCCTGAGACATATTTTGACTTCAAAACAAAAAAAAACAAAAAAATTTGGCCTGACCCCTAAAAAGTTCGTCCTGACCCCTAAAATTTTCCCCGACCCCTGAATCTCTCCAGCCCCCTAATTTTTCACTCTCCTCCAACCCTGAGAAATATTTTGACTTCAAAACAAAAAAAAACAAAATAATTTGGCCTGACCCCTAAAAAGTTCGTCCTGACCCCTAAAATTTTCCCCGACCCCTAAATCTCTCCAGCCCCCTAATTTTTCACTCTCCCCCAACCCTGAGAAATATTTTGACTTCAAAACAAAAAAAAAACAAAAAAAAACAAAAAAATTTGGCCTGACCTCTAAAAAGTTCGTCCTGACCCCTAAAATTTTCCCCGACCCCTAAATCTCTCCAGCCCCCTAGTTTTTCACTCTCCTCCAACCCTGAGAAATATTTTGACTTCAAAACAAAAAAAAACAAAAAAATTTGGCCTGACCCCTAAAAAGTTCGTCCTGACCCCTAAAATTTTCCCCGACCCCTAAATCTCTCCAGCCCCCTAATTTTTCACTCTCCCCCAACCTTGAGAAATATTTTGACTTCAAAACAAAAAAAAAAAAAAAAAAAAAAAAAAAATTTGGCCTGACCCCTAAAAAGTTCGTCCTGACCCCTAAAATTTTCCCCGACCCCTAAATCTCTCCAGCCCCCTAGTTTTTCACTCTCCTCCAACCCTGAGAAATATTTTGACTTCAAAACAAAAAAAAAAAAAAAATTTGGCCTGACCCCTAAAAAGTTCGTCCTGACCCCTAAAATTTTCCCCGACCCCTAAATCTCTCCAGCCCCCTAATTTTTCACTCTCCCCCAACCTTGAGAAATATTTTGACTTCAAAACAAAAAAAAAAAAAAAAAAAAAAAAAAAATTTGGCCTGACCCCTAAAAAGTTCGTCCTGACCCCTAAAATTTTCCCCGACCCCTAAATCTCTCCAGGCCCCTAATTGTTCACTCTCCCCCAACCATGAGAAATATTTTGAGTTCAAAACCAAAAAAAAAGAAAAAACTTTGGCCTGACCCCTAAAAAGTTCGTCCTGACCCCTAAAATTTTCCCCGACCCCTAAATCTCTCCAGCCCCCTAATTTTTCACTCTCCTCCAACCCTGAGAAATATTTTGACTTCAAAACAAAAAAAAAGAAAAAAATTTGGCCTCACTCCTAAAAAGTTCGTCCTGACCCCTAAAATTTTCCCCGACCCCTAAATCTCTCCAGCCCCCTAATTTTTCACTCTCCCCCAACCTTGAGAAATATTTTGACTTCAAAACAAAAAAAAAAAAAAAAAAAAAAAAAAATTTGGCCTGACCCCTAAAAAGTTCGTCCTGACCCCTAAAATTTTCCCCGACCCCTAAATCTCTCCAGGCCCATAATTTTTCACTCTCCTCCAACCCTGAGAAATATTTTGACTTCAAAACAAAAAAAAACAAAAAAATTTGGCCTGACCCCTAAAAAGTTCGTCCTGACCCCTAAAATTTTCCCCGACCCCTAAATCTCTCCAGCCCCCTAATTTTTCACTCTCCCCCAACCCTGAGAAATATTTTGACTTCAAAACAAAAAAAAACAAAAAAATTTGGCCTGACCCCTAAAAAGTTCGTCCTGACCCCTAAAATTTTCCCCGACCCCTAAATCTCTCCAGCCCCCTAATTTTTCACTCTCCTCCAACCCTGTGAAATATTTTGACTTCAAAACAAAAAAAAACAAAAAAATTTGGCATGACCCCTAAAAAGTTCGTCCTGACCCCTAAAATTTTCCCCGACCCCTAAATCTCTCCAGCCCCCTAATTTTTCACTCTCCTCCAACCCTGAGAAATATTTTGACTTCAAAACAAAAAAAAACAAAATAATTTGGCCTGACCCCTAAAAAGTTCGTCTTGACCCCTAAAATTTTCCCCGACCCCTAAATCTCTCCAGCCCCCTAATTTTTCACTCTCCCCCAACCCTGAGAAATATTTTGACTTCAAAACAAAAAAACAAAAAAAAAAAAAAAAAAAATTTGGCCTGACCCCTAAAAAGTTCGTCCTGACCCCTAAAATTTTCCCAACCCCTAAATCTCTCCAGCCCCCTAATTTTTCACTCTCCTCCAACCCTGAGAAATATTTTGACTTCAAAACAAAAAAAAACAAAAAAATTTGGCCTGACCCCTAAAAAGTTCGTCCTGACCCCTAAAATTTTCCCCGACCCCTAAATCTCTCCAGGCCCCTAATTGTTCACTCTCCCCCAACCATGAGAAATATTTTGAGTTCAAAACCAAAAAAAAAGAAAAAAATTTGGCCTGACCCCTAAAAAGTTCGTCCTGACCCCTAAAATTTTCCCCGACCCCTAAATCTCTCCAGCCCCCTAATTTTTCACTCTCCTCCAACCCTGAGAAATATTTTGACTTCAAAACAAAAAAAAAGAAAAAAATTTGGCCTGACCCCTAAAAAGTTCGTCCTGACCCCTAAAATTTTCCCCGACCCCTAAATCTCTCCAGCCCCCTAATTTTTCACTCTCCCCCAACCTTGAGAAATATTTTGACTTCAAAACAAAAAAAAAAAAAAAAAAAAAAAAAAATTTGGCCTGACCCCTAAAAAGTTCGTCCTGACCCCTAAAATTTTCCCCGACCCCTAAATCTCTCCAGGCCCATAATTTTTCACTCTCCTCCAACCCTGAGAAATATTTTGACTTCAAAACAAAAAAAAACAAAAAAATTTGGCCTGACCCCTAAAAAGTTCGTCCTGACCCCTAAAATTTTCCCCGACTCCTAAATCTCTCCAGCCCCCTAATTTTTCACTCTCCCCCAACCCTGAGAAATATTTTGACTTCAAAACAAAAAAAAACAAAAAAATTTGGCCTGACCCCTAAAAAGTTCGTCCTGACCCCTAAAATTTTCCCCGACCCCTAAATCTCTCCAGCCCCCTAATTTTTCACTCTCCTCCAACCCTGAGAAATATTTTGACTTCAAAACAAAAAAAAACAAAAAAATTTGGCATGACCCCTAAAAAGTTCGTCCTGACCCCTAAAATTTTCCCCGACCCCTAAATCTCTCCAGCCCCCTAATTTTTCACTCTCCTCCAACCCTGAGAAATATTTTGACTTCAAAACAAAAAAAACAAAATAATTTGGCCTGACCCCTAAAAAGTTCGTCTTGACCCCTAAAATTTTCCCCGACCCCTAAATCTCTCCAGCCCCCTAATTTTTCACTCTCCCCCAACCCTGAGAAATATTTTGACTTCAAAACAAAAAAACAAAAAAAAAAAAAAAAAAAATTTGGCCTGACCCCTAAAAAGTTCGTCCTGACCCCTAAAATTTTCCCAACCCCTAAATCTCTCCAGCCCCCTAATTTTTCACTCTCCTCCAACCCTGAGAAATATTTTGACTTCAAAACAAAAAAAAACAAAAAAATTTGGCCTGACCCCTAAAAAGTTCGTCCTGACCCCTAAAATTTTCCCCGACCCCTAAATCTCTCCAGCCCTTTAATTTTTCACTCTCCCCCAACCATGAGAAATATTTTGACTTCAAAACAAAAAAAAAAAAAGAAAGAAAACAATTTGGCATGACCCCTAAAAAGTTCGTCCTGACCCCTAAAATTTTCCCCGACCCCTAAATCTCTCCAGCCCCCTAATTTTTCACTCTCCTCCAACCCTGAGAAATATTTTGACTTCAAAACAAAAAAAAACAAAAAAATTTGGCCTGACCCCTAAAAAGTTCGTCCTGACCCCTAAAATCTTCATACAAATATAAGTGAAAACAGTGGGGAAGCATAATTATTTCTCTTACTTTACTTATTGAGACATTATTTGACATGTATACAAATATTAGTCAAAACAATGGCGGAGCATAATTATTTCTCTTCTTTCTTCACTGATTGAGACCTTATTTGATATGTATACAAATATTAGTGAAAACAATGGTGGAACATAATTATTTCTCTTTTTACTTTACTTTTGTCGACGTTATTTAACATGTATACAAATATTAGTGAAAACAATGGCGGAGCATAATTATTTCTCTTCTTACTTTACTTATTGAGACGTTATTTAACATGTATACAAATATAAGTGAAAACAATGGCGGAGCATAATTATTTTTATTTTTATTTTTCTTATTGAGACGTTATTTAATATGTATACAAATATTAGTGAAAACAGTGGTGGAGCCTAATTATTTCTCTTCTTACTTTACTTATTGAGACGTTATACATATTAAAATATGTATACAGATTTAGTGAAAACAATGGCGGAGCATAATTATTTCTCTTACTATTCTTATTGAGACGTTATTTAATATGTATACAAATATAAGTGAAAACAATGGCGGAGCATAATTTTTCTCTTCTTACTTTACTTATTTAGACGTTATTTAATATTTATACAAATATTAGTGAAAACAATGGTGGAGCATAATTATTTATTACTTTAATTTTAATGATACTACACTAACTTCACACCTCTCAAAAAGAAGGAGGTAACACCTGGGAGGATGGTATCATGTCAAAAGAAGAAATGCGGTTAGGATTAAGCAACACTTGCTTCACTATAAACTCATATTCAAAAAATACCGTTATGGAATAAGCAACCCTTGCTTCACTATGGACTCATGTTCAAAAAAGTGCCGTTAGGGATTAAGCAACACTTGCTTCAATATAAACTTATGTTTCGTTAGGATTAAGCAACCCTTGCTTCACTATAAACTCAAAAAATGTTCAAAAAAGTGCCGTTAGGGATTTCCTCTGACGTCATTTCCTGTTAAAATCGTGACTTTGCATTATGCCGACAATCCCCCATCTCCAAATTTGGCCTGAGGCGCTCCACCGGCGAATGCCGACACTCCGCCTCACCCTAATTTGACCTGAAGCAGTCTCACCGCCGCACTATCTCCACAACTCTCAAAAAGGAGGAGGTAATGCCTAGGAGGGTGGTATCATAACAACAGAATGGGCGTAGGGAGGAAGGGAAGGTAGAAAGGGTGGGAGTCAGGGGGAAAGCAGGGTTGTAGTGTGAGGGATTTTCTTCCCTACACTCTTTTCCTCTGACGTCATTTCCTGTTAAAAGCGTGACTTTGCATATTTCTAAAATATATATATAATGAAAAATAACTGAAAAGCCCCTCCCCCCTCCCCCCCCCCCCCCCCGATGAAATATGCCGCATGGACCCCTAAGACGTGGGTTTATAGATTCGGGAATACTCTCATCATCTTACTATGTGAATTTTACATCAGAATACACTTTTATATGTTATGCATAAAAATATGTTTAAGTAAAATAAATTTTGAAGAGAAAAAAAAATTCAAAACCTATAACGATGACGTCATATACCTATTACTGTGACGTCACGTGCACAAGAATATGTTGGTTGAAAACAAAATTATTATTACATAATTACATTGGCTGATTTCCAAATTACTACTGAATAACATTAGAAAAGTTTAAAAAAACCAGACCGGCTGCCGAAGACTGGCCCCGTTGACCCCCAGCAACATGTTCTTTTGTTGTAATTTTGAGATATTATGATCCCAGGTGTTGTACGGTTCTAAAGATATCAACTTTTTGACATGTCGCCGCGTAGTTTTTGAGGAGTATCTGGACATACAGACAAACAGACAGACATACAGACAACTGGCCTTTATAGAGGAGACTAGCGGGGCTACCCGGCGTTGCTCGGGGTCATAAAAACATATATTTGAAGAAAGATCGTGTGTGTAACATCTTTATATTCAAAATTCTATGTCCGCCCCCTCTCTCTATCGCCGTCTCTTTATCTGCTACCTTTCTCTTCCCTGGTCGCCCCATTTCGCCGCTACTTTCTAATTTTGCCTTTTGCAAAAGCTGTTTCTTCCCCACCATTTCTCCTATTGCCCAGGGTAATAGTATGACATATTTCTATAAAAAGTAACACCTCTATCTGCGCCTTCTATATAGGTACTTATCTCCACCCCGGTCTTCATACTATATACGTATCTATCATCACCCCGGTGCGCATACTATATACGTACCTATCGCCGCCCCAGTGCACATACTATATACGTACCTATCGCCGCCCCGGTGCAGATACTATTTAAGTACCTATCGCCGCCCCGTTGCGAATGCTAAATAGTACCTATCGTTGCCCCGGTGTGAATGCTAAATACATACCTATTGCGCCCCGGTGTGCATGCTACATAAGTACCTATCGCTGCCCTAGTGCGAATACTAAAGACATACCAATTGCGCCCCGGTGTGCATGCTACATAAGTACCTATCGCTGCCCTAGTGCGAATAATTAATATGTACATATTGCCGCTTTGGTGTAAATGCTAAATACATACCTATCGCCGGCCCAGTGCGAATTCTAAATACGTACCTATAGCCGCCCCGGTGCAGATGCTAAATACGTACCTATCACCACCACAGTGCGAATGCGAAATACATACCTTTCGCCGCCCCGGTGCGCGTGCTATATATGTACTGATCGCCGCCGCAGAGCGCATGCTATGTACGTACTTATTGCTGCCCATGTGTACATGCTATATACGTAGCTATCGCACCCCTGAATTCTGAATACGTACCTATCGCCGCCCTGGTGTGGAAGCTAAATACGTACATATCGCTGCCCCGGTGCGAATGGTAAATACATACCTATCACCGCCCCGGTGTGAATTCTAAATACGTACCTATCGCCGCCCCGGTGTGAATTCTAAATACGTACCTATCGCCGCCCCGGTGTGAATTCTAAATACGTACCTATCGCTGCCCCGGTGCGGAAGCTAAATACGTACATATCGCCACCCCGGTGCGAATGCTAAATACATACCTATCGCTGCCCCGGTGTGAATGCTAAATACATACCTATCGCCGCCCCGGTGTGAATTCTAAATACGTACCTATCGCCGCCCCGGTGTGAATTTTAAATATGTACCTTTCGCCGCCCCGGTGTGAATTTTAAATATGTACCTATCCCCGCCCCGGTGCGCTTGCTATATATGAACCGATCGCTGCCTCAGTGCGCATGCTAAATACATACCTATCACTGCCCCGGTGCGCATACTATATACGTACTTATTACCGCCCATGTGCACATGCACTATAAGTACCTATCACCACCGCTGAATGCTAAATAAGTACCTATCGCCGCCCCGGTGTGGAAGCTAAATACGTACATATCGCAGCCCCTAAATTTGGGCGGCCCCTAAAAAATTTGGCCTGACCCCTAAAATTTTCCCCGACCCCTAAATCTCTCAAGTCCCTAATTTTTCACTCTCCCCCAACCATGAGAAATATTTTGACTTCAAAACAAAAAAAAACAAAAAAATTTGGCCTGACCCCTAAAAAGTTCGTCCTGACCCCTAAAATTTTCCCTGACCCCTGAATCTCTCCAGCCCCCTAATTTTTCACTCTCCCCCAACCATGAGAAATATTTTCAGTTCAAAACCAAAAAAAAGAAAAAAAATTTAGCCTGACCCCTAAACAGTTCGTCCTGACCCCTAAAATTTTCCCCGACCGCTAAATCTCTCCAGCCCCCTTATTTTTCACTCTCCCCCTAACCATGAGATATATTTTGACTTCAAAACAAAAAAAAAACAAAAAAATTTGGCCTGACCCCTAAAAAGTTCGTCCTGACCCCTAAAATTTTCCCTGACCCCTGAATCTCTCCAGCCCCCTAATTTTTCACTCTCCCCGAACCATGAGAAATATTTTGAGTTCAAAACAAAAAAAAAAAAAAAAAATTGGCCTGACCACTAAAAAGTTCGTCCTGACCCCTAAAATTTTCCCCGACCCCTAAATCTCTCCAGCCTCCTAATTTTTCACTCTCCCCCAACCATGAGAAATATTTTCAGTTCAAAACCAAAAAAAAGAAAAAAAATTTAGCCTGACCCCTAAACAGTTCGTTCTGACCCCTAAAATTTTCCCCGTCCCCTAAATCTCTCCAGCCCCCTTATTTTTCACTCTCCCCCTAACCATGAGATATATTTTGACTTCAAAACAAAAAAAAAAACAAAAAAATTTGGCCTGACCCCTAAAAAGTTCGTCCTGACCCCTACAATTTTCCCCGACCCCTAAATCTCTCCACCCCCTAATTTTTCACTCTCCCCCAACCATGAGAAATATTTTGACTTAAAAACAAAAAAAAACAAAAAAATTTGGCCTGACCCCTAAAAAGTTCGTCCTGACCCCTAAAATTTTCCACGACCCCTAAATCTCTCCAGCCCTCTAATTTTTGACTCTCCCCCAACCATGAGAAATATTTTGACTTAAAAACAAAAACAAACAAAAAAATTTGGCCTGACCCCTAAAAAGTTCGTCCTGACCCCTAAAATTTTCCCCGACCCCTAAATCTCTCCAGCCCCCTAATTTTTCACTTTCCCCCAACCATGAGAAATATTTTGACTTCAAAACAAAAAAAAACAAAAAAATTTGGCCTGACCCCTAAAAAGTTCGTCCTGACCCCTAAAATTTTCCCCGACCCCTAAATCTCTCCAGCCCCCTAATTTTTCACTTTCCCCCAACCATGAGAAATATTTTGACTTCAAAACCAAAAAAACAAAAAAATTTGGCCTGACCCCTAAAAAGTTCGTCCTGACCCCTAAAATTTTCCCCGACCCCTGAATCTCTCCAGCCCCCTAATTTTTCACTCTCCCCCAACCATGAGAAATATTTTGAGTTCAAAACCAAAAAAAACAAAAAAATTTGGCCTGACCCCTAAAATTTTCCCCGACCCCTAAATCTCTCCAGTCCCCTAATTTTTCACTCTCCCCCAACCATGAGAAATATTTTGAGTTCAAAACAAAAAAAAAAGAAAAAAGTTCGTCCTGACCCCTAAAATTTTCCCCGACCCCTAAATCTCTCCAGCCCCCTAATTTTTCACTCTCCCCCAACCATGAGAAATATTTTCAGTTCAAAACCAAAAAAAAGAAAAAAATTTAGCCTGACCCCTAAAAAGTTCGTCCTGACCCCTAAAATTTTCCCCGACCCCTAAATCTCTCCAGCCCCCTAATTTTTCACTCTCCCCCAACCATGAGATATATTTTGACTTCAAAACAAAAAAAAACAAAAAAATTTGGCCTGAACCCTAAAAAGTTCGTCCTGACCCCTACAATTTTCCCCGACCCCTAAATCTCTCCACCCCCTAATTTTTCACTCTCATCCAACCATGAGAAATATTTTGACTTCAAAACAAAAAAAAACAAAAAAATTTGGCCTGACCCCTAAAAAGTTCGTCCTGACCCCTAAAATTTTCCCCGACCCCTAAATCTCTCCAGCCCCCTAATTTTTACCTCTCCCCAACCCTGAGAAATATTTTCAGTTCAAAACTAAAAAAAAGAAAAAAATTTGGCCTGACCCCTAAAAAGTTCGTCCTGACCCCTAAAATTTTCCCCGACCCCTAAATCTCTCCAGCCCCCTAATTGTTCACTCTCCCACAACCCTGAGCAGTATTTTGAGTTCCAAACCAAAAAAAAAAGAAAAAAATTTGGCCTAAACCCTAAAAAGTTCGTCCTGACCCTTAAAATTTTCCCCGACCCCTAAATCTCTCCAGTCCCCTAATTTTTCACTCTCCCCCAACCCTGAGAAATATTTTCAGTTCAAAACCAAAAAAAAGAAAAAAATTTGGCCTGACCCCTAAAAAGTTCGTCCTGACCCCTAAAATTTTCCCCGACCCCTAAATCTCTCCAGCCCCCTAATTTTTCACTCTCCCCCAACCCCGAGAAATATTTTCAGTTCAAAACCAAAAAAAAGAAAAAAATTTGGCCTGACCCCTAAAAAGTTCGTCCAGACCCCTAAAATTTTCCCCGACCCCTGAATCTCTCCAGGCCCCTAATTTTTCACACTCCCCCAACCATGAGAAATATTTTGACTTCAAAACAAAAAAAAACAAAAAAATTTGGCCTGACCCCAAAAAGTTCCCCCTGACCCCTAAAATTTTCCCCGACCCCTAAATCTCTCCAGCCCGCTTATTTTTCACTCTCCCCCAACCCTGAGAAATATTTTGACTTCAAAACAAAAAAAAGAAAAATATTGGGCCAGACTCTTAAAAAGTTCGGCCTGACCTTTAAAATTTTCCCCGACCCCTTAATCTCTCCAGCCCCCTAATTTTTCACTCTACCCCAAACCTGAGAAATATTTTGACTTCAAAACAAAAAAAAAACAAAAAAATTTGGCCTGACCCCTAAAAAGTTCGTCCTGACCCCTAAAATTTTCCCTGACCCCTCATTCTCTACAGCCCCCCATCTCAAATAATTGTTCACTCTCCCCCAACCATGAGAAATATTTTTAGTTCAAAATAATAAAAAAAGAAAACAAATTAGCCCCGCCCCCTAAAAAGTTCCGTCTGAACCCTAAAATTTATCCCGACCCTCAATCTCTCCAGCCCCCTAATTTTTCACTCTCCCCCAACCCTGAGAAATATTTTGAGTTCAAAACAAAAAAAAACAAAAAAATTTGGCCTGACCCCTTTAAAAGTTTGTCCTGACCCCTAAAATTTTCCCCGACCCCTCAATGTCTCCAGCATCCTACTCCCAACTAATTTTTCACTCTCTCCCAACCCTGCGAAATATTTTGAGTTCAAAACAAAAATGTTATTTAACATGTATACAAATATTAGTGAAAACAATGGCGGAGCATAATTATTTCTCTTCTTACTTTACTTATTGAGACGTTATTTAACATGTATACAAATATTAGTGAAAACAATGGGGGAGCATAATTATCTCTTTTCTTACTTTACTTATTGAGACGTTATTTAACATGTATACAAATATTAGTGAAAACAGTGGCGGAGCATAATTAGTTCTATTCTTACTTTATTTATTGAGATGTTTTTTAATATGTATACAAATATCAGTGAAAACAATGGCGGAGCATAATTATTTCTCTTCTTACTTTACTTATTGAGACGTTATTTAATATGTATACAAATATTAGTGAAAACAATGGCGGAGCATAATTATTTCTCTTCGTACTTTACTTATTGAGACGTTAATTAATATGTATACAAATATTAGTGAAAACAATGGTGGAGCATAATTATTTCTCTTACTTTATTTATTGAGACGTTATTTAATATGTATACAAATATTAGTGAAAACAATGGCGGAGCATAATTATTTCTCTTTTTACTTTACTTATTGAGACGTTATTTAACATGTATACAAATATTAGTGAAAACAATGGTGGAGCATAATTATTTCTATTCTTACTTTACTTATTGAGACGTTATTTAACATGTATACAAATATTAGTGAAAACAGTGGCGGAGCATAATTATTTCTATTCTTACTTTATTTATTGAGATGTTTTTTAATATGTATACAAATATAAGTGAAAACAATGGGGGAGCATAATTATTTCTTTTCTTACTTTACTTATTGAGACGTTATTTAACATGTATACAAATATTAGTGAAAACAATGGTGGAGCATAATTATTTCTCTTTTAATTTTACTTCTAGAGACGTTATTTTATATGTATATAAATATTAGTGAAAACATGGGCGGAGCATAATTATCTCTTTTCTTACTTTACTTATTGAGACATTATTTAATATGTATACAAATATTAGTGAAAACAATGGGTGAGCATAATTATTTATTACTTTAATTTTAATGATACTACACTAACTTCACACCTCTCAAAAAGAAGGAGGTTACACCTTGGAGGATGGTATCATGTCAAAAGAAGAAATGCGGTTAGAATTAAGCAACACTTGCTTCACTATAAACTCATGTTCAAAAAATACCGTTATGGAATAAGCAACCCTTGCTTCACTATGGACTCATGTTAAAAAAAGTGCCGTTAGGGATTAAGCAACAGTTGCTTCAATATAAACTTATGTTTCGTTAGGATTAAGCAACCCTTGCTTCACTATAAACTCATGTTCAAAAAGGTGCCGTTAAGGATTTCCTCTGACGTCATTTCCTGTTAAAATCGTGACTTTGCATTATGCCGACAATCTCCCATCTCCAAATTTGACCTGAGGCGCTCCACCGGCGAATGCCGACACTCCCCCTTCCCCTAATTTGACCTGAAGCAGTCACACCGCCGCACTATCTCCACAACTGTCAAAAAGGAGGAGGTAATGCCTAGGAGGGTGGTATCATAACAACAGAATGGGCGTAGGGGAGGAAGGGAAGGTAGAAAGGGTGGGAGTGAGAGGGAACGCAGGGTTGTAGTGTGAGGGATTTTCTTCCCTACACTCTTTTCCTCTGACGTCATTTCCTGTTAAAAGCGTGACTTTGCCTATTTCTAAAATATATATATAATGAAAAATAACTGAACCCCCCCCCCCCCCCCCGATGAAATATACCCCATGGACCCCTAAGAAGTGGGTTTATAGATTCGGGAATACTCTCATCATCTTACTCTGTGAATTTTACATCAGAATACACTTTTATATGTTATGTATAAAAATATGTTGAAGTAAAATAAATTTTGAAGAGAAAAAAAAATTCAAAACCTATAACGATGACGTCATATACCTATTACTGTGACGTCACGTGCACAAGAATAAGTTGGTTGAAAACAAAATTATTATTACATAATTACATTGGCTGATTTCCAAATTACTACTGAATAACATTAGAAAAGTTTGAAAAAACCAGACCCGCTGCCAGAGACTGGCCCCGTTGACCCCCAGCAACATGTTTTTTTGTTGTAATTTTGAGATATTATGATCCCAGGTGTTGTACGGTGCTGAAGATATCAACTTTTTGACATGTCGCCGCGTAGTTTTTGAGGAGAAGCTGGACATACAGACAAACAGACAGACATACAGACAACTGGCCTTTATAGAGGAGATTATTATTATTATTATTATTATTTCATAATAGTCTCAACTTTTAGATGTTTTTAGTTGGATTTTTTTTAACATCAGGTTAATTTCTTTGACTTTAGACATTCAAACTGTACCTTAACACTTTCACCGTTCTAAACAGACAAGCCTTTTGCAAAATTGGAAAAGAAATTGTCTCATCAATCTGTTTCATCCATTTATGGTGGCTTTTCGTTATGGTTCCAAGTATTTCAATTACAACAGGAATCACCTTGACTTCTTTACATTTCCATAGTCTAACTAATTCCCATTTTAGATCTTGATATTTTTTCTGTTATTTCTCTTGCACTCTGGTATCGAATGGGCAGGCTATGTGAATGATTAAGCAAGTTCTCTTGTTTTTGTCTAGAAAGATTAAGTTGAGTTTGGAATGATCAAGAACCTTATCAGTTTGTATATGCATGTCCAAAAGAATTTTGACATTATTGTTCTCCTGTACCATTTCTGGCTTATGCTCATACCACTTCTCATTGAGGTCTAATTCATAGAGTTTGTATATATTCCAGTGTAGTACCTGAGCGACTTTGTTGTGTCTCCATTTTTATATTGATGTTGTGCTAGCATAGGGCATTCTGAACAATATGTGCTACGGTTTTTTCCATTTCATTACACAATCTGCACATTGGTGATTCTGCAGTTTTGTCAATGTAGTGTTTGATGGACCTAGTGTGAGTAGCTTGTTCCTTGGTTGCCATTAGGGTGTTATCAGTAGATTTTTTTAGATCACCCCTGACCAACCAACTCCAGCTGTCATTATCTCTAAATTCAGTAATTTTAAAGAATACACTGTGCAGTTTCTTTCCAAGTAATTTTTCCCTTCTCTCTTGCAACATTTGATTTTTTTCTTCCTTTTTCACTTCATGAAGAAGAATATCATTACTTTCAGAAATATATTTGATAGACAAACTTCTATATTCACAACATCTTCAACATTAAGTAGACCTCGGCCACCTTCTTTTCTAAGTAGATACAATCGATCTGCATCTTCTACTTTTGTTAAAGCTCCATAAGTTGTAAACATTTTCCGTGTTTTGATGTTCAAACATTTTAATTCATCCACATTTCAGTCAAGTATATCAGCAGTATATCAAATGATAGCTACTACTCTGGCATTGATAGCATAGACTGTATTCCGACTGTGGAGGTGCTATTTAAGACTAACTCTTACTCTTCTGTTGTATTCAGCTGTGACCTGGTTTTTCATTTCCTTGTTTTCAATCTTATCTGCTTCCAATGTTCCCAAGTATTTGTAGCCCCTATTACTGTCAACATTCTTTATCAGATCTGTTGTTGGGAGTTCAAGGCCATCTAAGTGGACGAATTTACCTCTTTTTATTACAAGAATAGCATATTTGGTGATGCCAAATTCCATTCGTATGTCGTCACTAAATAATCTGACCGTATTCATTAGGATATCAAGTTGGTTTTGATTCTTTCCAAAAGCTTTCAGGTCATCCATGAATAGTAAGTGGTTGACTGTAAGAAGTCCTTTCCTAAGTTCATATCCCGCCTTCACATTTCATACAAGTAGTGTCATCGGGACCAAATTGGGGGAAAAAAGCAAAGGGGAAAGACTATCGCCCTGGAAAATCCCTCTCCTTATTTTCACTTTACCTAATGCAACACCTCCTGAAGTTGAATTGGTTTCCCAATTCTCTATGCTATTCTTTAAAGATGTTTGAATGTTGATGGCTATTCCGAAAATTTCCAAGCATTTGTCTATCCATGAATGAGGCACCATGTCAAATGCCTTCTTAAAATCTACCCACCCCATGACAAGGTTAGTAGTTCTTTGTTTGCAGTTTCTCAGGATAATTTTATCGATCAGAAGCTGATCTTTGGTGCCACATGATCTTTTTCGGCAGCCTTTCTGTTCCTCAAACAGCAAATTGTTTTGATCCAAATGACCATAAATACTTTCAGACAATATGCTAGTGAAAAGTTTCCACATAACTGAGAGGCTAGTGATTGGTCTAAAGTTTGTCACTTCACCCCTTTTTGTCTTATTTTTCATGATCAAGACTGCAGTGCCCTTTGTCAGCCACTCAGGGGAGCTACCTGTCATCAAAAAGACATTTAGCATTGCTGCAAGAAGTACGTGAAGAGCCGGAATCATCATCATCATCATCATCATCATCATCATCATCATCATCATTCTCATCATCACCACCACCATCATCATCTTCTTCTTCTTCTTCTTATTTTTTTTTTTTTTTTAAATTTTTTTACTGGGTATGTAATCCCGATACTCCACTCCGTTTTCTAGTTTAATTCTTACATGCCTTGGGTTTACCTTACTGTGAATTTTCATTATTTTGAATTTATCAATCTTGAATTATTTTATCACTTATTCTGTTGATTGTATGTCTAATAAGCCCCATGAGTGAAGTCTGGGGCTGCAGACATGCCGCTTCCGTTTCCATAACAAGTAATCTTTTATGAAAAGCACTCATGTTCAGGTATTGCTGTTATTTTCGTATTTTACTTCTCTCAAACTAGTTGTTCTACCAGGATTTCAGTGTGTAACATATTCTTACTATTTCATCCATAGTCGAGGGAGGGGATCGATTCATAGCTTTCTCATAAGTATTTGTACAATTTAACTGAAGTGCTTTAGATGGGAAATAATCTTGGCATGTTCTTTCACCATTTATAATAAATATCCATTTGACTATTCTTGTTTTGTCTTCTGCTTGTCTAATAAGCATTTGATAATGTTGCTATTATCAGCTATTAAATTTTTGTATAAAAAAAAAGCTTTCAGAATGTGAAGTCATGAATTGTTCAAAGGGTTGTATGTGTTTTTTTCAATTTTCTGTTGATAGAAGACACCAGACAACATTTAACCGATAATAACACATAGTGTTGGCAGTGTGCTTTGAAACACTTAGTTCTGTGTGGGATTATTTTTAAGTATAGACTCTATAATGAATACATGTAATGAACTACTTGTAAGTAGGACTTTGTAAAGAGTTCAAATTCCTTTATTTATACCATGTTTTTCTTGTTTGATTCACCGGCCACTGTTTTGCTAAGCTCCTTCATTATTAACATAGATTCCTAGCTTAATATCTAATCTAAGCATGAGAGCCACTATCAAAAAAATATTTTTCACAACAAAATTGCATGTCATGTGTACAAAAACACAGATTTTTGGACAGTCAAACAATCTTTTCTGAAGTATTTAATATTTAATGCTTCCAAAATTATTCTAAACAAATGTCATATATTTATCTGTACCTGACTTCCGGTTATATATAATTACTTCCCCTTACTGGCATTCTTCAATTGACGAATTACTTAGTCAAGGAACGCTTTGTTTAATAAATTAAAATTAGTTTACAACACTAGTATTCATTAAGACGATTTTACACGAAATCTTCCCTGACAACTTAAGAATGCCAATAAGGGGAGGTAATTACATATAACTGGAAGCTAGGGAGAGATAAATATATGATACCGTGTTCTTTTTTTTTTAGCGTTCTCAATATATTGGTATCTCCGAATAATCCTTCATATATATAACAGGTAATGATCGACCTAGATTGTGGGTTTAATCTTTTGCTTTTAAAATTGGACATCATGAAAAAGATCAGTTATCAAAAATATTGCTGGGCATTTTTGGAGGTTATAAATATATTATTTGTTGGTTTTATATATTAGAATTGTGTAGTACAATCAATTCGGCTAAACTGATTTTTTGCAGACTTTTTGGAATTTTGAATTTATAATTAGATGTTTGTATTTGGTTTGTGGCACATCAATCGTTTTGGTGCATTCCATGCCAATGCAAAATGTTTGGGACATCTTCATATTCGGTTTAACGCCCGTTTTGCATGCTGGCATGCATTGAATGTCTTTTAGAAATTGACTTTTAAACTAACATATTTCTCACCATTTATCCCTCTTTATCTTAAGTCAATCCTTATCACTTCTTCCCATGTTTTCTTTGGCCTACCCCTTCTAACTGGCCTTGCTATTTTAACTGTACTACATCTAATGACCCAAGGACTCCCATCTATTTTTTCAATGTGGTTATACCAACAAAGTCTCTTCCCTATACTGTCCAAATGTTATCTTCCTCTGAGGTCATCAGATCTTAACCTGTCTTTAAAGATTCATTGTTATTTTACTTATCATTGGGAGGAAGTTATGCTCTTCCCCAATGTTATTGATATGTAAGCGAATGTTACTTGATTGAAACATGACTGGTTTAAGGATTCAACTTGTTAACTATTATGCTATCATCACTATTAAAAATGTATTTGATAACCAATACTTTTGCCATACATTCCAGTCAAAAGTGAATAATAACTCATATGTATTTTAATTGCAAACCATATGTTTCATGAATCAGATCACATGACTGTGCGTTGAGCGAAATATCACCTCAAAACAAAGGGAAATTTCATAATTATTAAAAGTAGACAATATCAATTTAACCCACTTATGTGGAGAAACAAGAAAACACTACATATGGTATATAATGACCAATTATCAACAGTTTAGATTGAAATATTAGAAGATGGCTCAGAGTCTACAAAATCAGATATGTGTCAGCTTTTTCACAGGTACAAATAAATATCTATGGTTTCATAAATAAAGGTTTTCTAGAGTCCAATTTCCTTGCCTCACCAGGGGGCAGAATTAGACACAAGGTCGTTTTTAATGAGGAAAATCCAGCTCCTCAAAGAGGGGCACTTTAGATTGGGACAAACCCCTTTTTCTGGAGTCTTTCTCGTTATTTTTTTACAGGGCATTTTTACCAGGAAATACGGACTGAGCAGTGTTGACTTTTTTTGCCTTGATATAACTAAAGTGACTGTTAATGAGGGGCTCAAAATAGAGGAGGAAATCTGTGAGGCTTTGAAGCGTGTTCAAGTTTACAGGGATTGATGGTCTTCCTTATGAATTATATTTGAGAAAATCACCCATATTAGTCCCTTTGTTGCAACTGATCATTAATGTCTTGTTTTGGAACGACTCAATTCCTCAGTACTTCACCGGCTGAATTTGCCCGAAAGGGCAAAAATGGTGGGGATCAGATTTGCAATTTTCTGTCCTTACAACATTTAATATTTATTCTCCACAATAAACTACTTCTTACTTTTCATACTTCTGTCAGCCTTTTCTATTTTATGAAATAATAATTATATACAGCTAAATTAAAGTTGAGTCAAAACTATTAAGCTTACCTTGGGAAAGGTGTGAACACACACACCATGAAAGTTTCTCTACAATTAATCATTTACAGTAGTTATCTATAACGAATTGGTTACAATATTTATTGTGATTATATTCAAATTTAAACAAACATTTTATATTAAATGAGTGTTTCTCTGAAACTTTCATTAGTTTTATTTTCCTGTCTTTAGGTCACATATTATTGCAATTCTGTTATAAAAATAATAATTGCTATTTTTTTATCTTGGCATTCACTTATTTTAACTATATAAAATAACTATCAGAACACCTATCTAAGTTAGTTAATAATAAAATCAATTCACCAAACAGAACAGCTTTTTACCACTGTTATGCCCCCTTTACGAAGATTAAAATCAAGATATATGTTATATGCAACTAAACCTTATGTCTAGAATCCTTATTTTAATTTTTATCAAAAGTCATTAAATGATTTTAACTCAAGAACAATATCTAAAATTTGGAGTTTAAGCTTAGACGGTTTTAAGAAGAAATAGAAATGCAGGGAATATTGCTTGATTGGTATCTAATAGCTACAAATCAAATATAAACAAAAATAACATCAAAAATAGGAATATGTCTTTACGGGGCTTTTCTCTTAAAAAAGGTGAAATGTAATTTATTTACAATATGTAAAAAACATTAAAACAGTAATATTTTATGATATGGTAACATCGATCAAGGTTGTAAAAAATACTCTTAAAAATGTGAAATGTAATTGTGTTTTGGCGATAGCTACGATTTGAATGAGTGTAATATATATATTATGTTGTGAAATGTGTATTGCATGTGAATGTTAATAATCAAACGATTTATTCATGGGAGAAAGTTTTAAGGAATGTCTGTAAATGACTAATTCTATATCGTTGAAAATGGAATGCATTTCTTCGTGAATTAATCGAAAGCGGTGTCTGAGGAGTGTAAGAGTTAATCTTGCATCGAGAGAAATTAGCGTGCTACCGTCTCTTTGGAACATGCACTTAGGAGAGTTAGTCGTATAGGGGTAAATAATAGGAATTCATTTTATATGTTAAGAATATGTGTAAATTGCTGGAAACATGGTCGACGTAAGGCCGTATAGGTAGTGTTGATTTTCGATGTGTTTGATGCATTAGTTTTCTTGGCTACTCTAACTGATTTGGAAGGGGAAAACCAACTCTATTTTATTTTCTTGACTACTCTAACTGATTTGGAAGGGGGAAACCAACTCTATTTTATTTTCTTGGCTACTCTAACTGATTTGGAAGGGGAAAACCAACTCTATTTTATTTTCTTGGCTACTCTAACTGATTTGGAAGGGGAAAACCAACTCTATTTTATTTTCTTGGCTACTCTAACTGATTTGGAAGGGGAAAACCAACTCTATTTTATTTTCTTGACTACTCTAACTGATTTGGAAGGGGAAAACCAACTCTATTTTATTTTCTTGGCTACTCTAACTGATTTGGAAGGGGAAAACCAACTCTATTTTATTTTCTTGGCTACTCTAACTGATTTGGAAGGGGGAAACCAACTCTATTTTATTTTCTTGGCTACTCTAACTGATTTGGAAGGGGGAAACCAACTCTATTTTATTTTCTTGGCTACTCTAACTGATTTGGAAGGGGGAAACCAACTCTATTTTATTTTCTTGGCTACTCTAACTGATTTGGAAGGGGAAAACCAACTCTATTTTATTTTCTTGGCTACTCTAACTGATTTGGAAGGGGAAAACCAACTCTATTTTATTTTCTTGACTACTCTAACTGATTTGGAAGGGGAAAACCAACTCTATTTTATTTTCTTGGCTACTCTAACTGATTTGGAAGGGGAAAACCAACTCTATTTTATTTTCTTGACTACTCTAACTGATTTGGAAGGGGAAAACCAACTCTATTTTATTTTCTTGGCTACTCTAACTGATTTGGAAGGGGGAAACCAACTCTATTTTATTTTCTTGGCTACTCTAACTGATTTGGAAGGGGAAAACCAACTCTATTTTATTTTCTTGGCTACTCTAACTGATTTGGAAGGGGAAAACCAACTCTATTTTATTTTCTTGACTACTCTAACTGATTTGGAAGGGGAAAACCAACTCTATTTTATTTTCTTGGCTACTCTAACTGATTTGGAAGGGGAAAACCAACTCTATTTTATTTTCTTGGCTACTCTAACTGATTTGGAAGGGGGAAACCAACTCTATTTTATTTTCTTGGCTACTCTAACTGATTTGGAAGGGGGAAACCAACTCTATTTTATTTTCTTGGCTACTCTAACTGATTTGGAAGGGGGAAACCAACTCTATTTTATTTTCTTGGCTACTCTAACTGATTTGGAAGGGGAAAACCAATTCTATTTTATTTTCTTGGCTACTCTAACTGATTTGGAAGGGGAAAACCAACTCTATTTTATTTTCTTGACTACTCTAACTGATTTGGAAGGGGAAAACCAACTCTATTTTATTTTCTTGGCTACTCTAGCTGATTTGGAAGGGGGAAACCAACTCTATTTTATTTTCTTGGCTACTCTAACTGATTTGGAAGGGGAAAACCAACTCTATTTTATTTTCTTGGCTACTCTAACTGATTTGGAAGGGGGAAACCAACTCTATTTTATTTTCTTGACTACTCTAACTGATTTGGAAGGGGAAAACCAACTCTATTTTATTTTCTTGGCTACTCTAACTGATTTGGAAGGGGAAAACCAACTCTATTTTATTTTCTTGGCTACTCTAACTGATTTGGAAGGGGAAAACCAACTCTATTTTATTTTCTTGGCTACTCTAACTGATTTGGAAGGGGAAAACCAACTCTATTTTATTTTCTTGGCTACTCTAACTGATTTGGAAGGGGAAAAGCAACTTTATTTTATTTTCTTGGCTACTCTAACTGATTTGGAAGGGGAAAACCAACTCTATTTTATTTTCTTGACTACTCTAACTGATTTGGAAGGGAAAACCAACTCTTTTTTATTTTCTTGGCTACTCTAACTGATTTGGAAGGGGAAAAAAACTCTATTTTATTTTCTTGACTACTCTAACTGATTTGGAAGGGGAAAACCAACTCTATTTTATTTTCTTGGCTACTCTAACTGATTTGGAAGGGGAAAAGCAACTCTATTTTATTTACTTGACTACTCTAACTGATTTGGAAGGGGAAAAGCAACTCTATTTTATTTTCTTGGCTACTCTAACCGATTTGGAAGGGAAAACCAACTCTATTTTATTTTCTTGGCTACTCTAACTGATTTGGAAGGGGGAAAACCAACTCTATTTTATTTTCTTGACTACTCTAACTGATTTGGAAGGGGAAAAGCAACTCTATTTTATTTACTTGACTACTCTAACTGATTTGGAAGGGGAAAAGCAACTCTATTTTATTTACTTGACTACTCTAACTGATTTGGAAGGGGAAAAGCAACTCTATTTTATTTACTTGACTACTCTAACTGATTTGGAAGGGGAAAACCAACTCTATTTTATTTTCTTGACTACTCTAACTGATTTGGAAGGGGGAAAACCAACTCTATTTTATAGATATAGATAATTTAATAAAGCTGATTATTTCTCAGATTTCAAAGATTATAATGTCATTATATTATAATAAATTTGCTTTCCTTTGTGTTCAGTTTTAAGCAATAACCGTTTGGATAATTTGCAATTCGATCAATGAATTTTCCTTTCATCAAGCCCTTGATCATTTCTAGCATCATTATTTTTATAGCTTGTAATTCAGCTTTGTAGATGGAAGCATTATTTATGGGTGAGTATATCGGCAATTACTGTTCGTGTTAGATCCGAGGGTTTTTACCCATCTGTATAGAGAGCAGTATGATCATGGTATTTGTCTCTGAGTTCTTCAAATTCAGTTTGCCCGGTGAAGTAGTTATTTTTCCCTTTTTTGTGTTGTGTCGATGTTAGGTCTATGTAGAGTTTGGAGATTGACCATGGAAGTATCTTACTTATTGTGAATGATGTTCTATTGTCAAAGTTCTTGTTTACTTATATTTGTGCTTCTTTGATGCAGTGTCCAACTGAAAGGATAGTCATTTGCTTATAACTATAGAATTGGGTGATTTGTATTTTAGTATGTTGTGTTGTTTCGGTTGGATTAGAGCTTTAATGCATACTGGAGTGACAGTTTTCCCCTATCATAGGATCAAAGATGGACAATTGTATAAACTTAGCATGAGAGAAGTGCAGAAGGCTCTTAAGACTAGTCTCAGGTCTTGCTTTGTATAGATTGTAAGATTTGCATGCAACGTTGTAGATAATATATCTATAGTCAAGTTTTGTCCTCATGGGTGACCGGTATATTCTAAGCATTACCTTGTGATCTGCTCCCCAGTTCATTTGTTATACTACTTTTAGGAACCCTAAAGCATTTTGGCATATAAGAACTTGATAGATTTTTTTTGTACTAATGAGTCACCGCTTGTCAAGGTCTGAGGATAAGAGTTAATGAGTTTGTCAAATTGACAGTGATACAGCACCTTAAGGATTGGAAACGATGATTGAAACGGGGCAAAATTTGATTATTTAAGAGGATGGCTCAACAAGAATTTGTTAATATTTGACTTGAAAACGACCATGTTACAACAGTCACTTTCGTATTGTGTTCCACAGACGGGTAATTCTTGGAAAGAAACTTTTTTCATGGAAGTTCTGTTTTGTTTTAGGTACACAGAGGAAGAAAGTGGTTGTAACTAGACGAGTTTTTGCTGTGAATGTTTTATAGGGTGTCCAAAGATTGGAGCTCATTCGAGCATCTACTATAAAAATAACGATATGTCGAGAAAGAACCTGATAAAACTGGATTATCAATTTTAACAAAACAGTGCTTCTACATAAAACCAAGATCAAAACAAAACAAACAGTGCTTCTACACAATTTGAACCGGCACCGTGAGATAACCGACTTTGGCTGAACTAAACCATAAGTTATGCTTAGTTTACGGTTAGGGTAATACAAAACTCGAAATTAAAACTCCAACACACATATATAGTAGACATCTTTAGGAAACTGGGGCAATTTCTATTTTGGTTCAAGATGTGACTTATCTGTGTTCTGTCGGCTGTTTAATTCATTCTTTTATATTACTCGCAGGCAGCGCTGGGCAACGGGTCCTGCTAGTTATTCATAAAAATGTAATTGAAAAAATGTGTGACGTGAACAATCTTAGGATCCTGATGAATATTTGGTTTAAACTAGACATGTTAATTGCTTAGTATATAATATAAAAATTAACTTTATAAAGCCAGGTTATCACCATGATTACTGCATGTGCACTGTGCAGTCATGTCCTCACTAATATGCATACACATTCAGTCCACACTCTAACTTGGCATCATTCCAGTGAGCTGTTTAGTTGTATGTAAATTCGATGTATTGAAACTTTATTTATATTTTCTACTTAATTAAAATGTTATTACAATAAGAAAAAATATGGTCTCTCCGGTCGTATATTTTTGCTAGTATATATATATATATATGGTAAAATGAAAAAGGAAAACCAAAAACTGGATGTTTTTTTTATGTGTACATCAACGTTTCGTCTTTATTTATAAGACTTCATCAGGATGATGATATAGGGAAAAGATATCATGCAAGCACGGATACATGTAGGGTAGACATGTTGGGAAGAAAAATAAAATAAAATGAAAAATAATGGCAGCGTCTAGCTGGACGTCCGTACTTGTTAGAGAATGAAAAATGAGTGGGAGAAAAAGGGGAAGGGTGGAGGGAGCAAGGACTACTGTGGCTGGCGATGAGAGAAAGAGGTGGGGGATGAGCAGGGGTAAAATGGATGGCAGAGAGAGATTGGAGGAAGAGGGGGAGGGGGTGTTTGACCAGATGGCTGTGGTCGAGATTGAAGGGGAAGAGTGAGTTGGAATGTTTGTGTGTGTGGGGTGTATGCAGGGAAATGGGGATGGGTAGAGAGGGAGGGGGGGGCTGTGATTTTGGTGGATGGGCGAAAGTTATAGTCTTAGAGAGCGTTTGAAGAAAATGAGGGAATTTAAGAAGAGGTATGGGAGAAAATGGATGAGAGGGGGAAGAGGGAGGATTTGTCGTGATAGGGTGTGAAATATTTGAAATATTTGGAAAATGATAGCAATGAGTGAGGGATTGGAGTGGGTGGGGGAGGGGGGTGATTGAAAGGGTGGGTGAGGAATATATTTGAAATATTTGGAACATGAGAAAGTTTATTTGGACTGTAGTATTAAAAATGTGAGGGAAAAAAAATGAGGAAAAATAAGAGAAGATTCAGGGAGAAAAGGGAAGGGTGTGGGTGAATGGAAGAGTGTCATAAGGTTAGAGATGAAAATAAAAGTTAGCCATGATCAGGCAAAAGACTTTGTTCTGTGAGGATGATCTTGCTTATTAAGGGTGATAGGTTAAAGAAACCATTTCGCTGCTTGATAGTAGTGGAGGATGTGATGAGTGCAGTTTCCAATAATCTTCGCCGAGATTTGTTGTGGATGTGTTTGGTGATTTTGGCTTGTTCAAATTTGAATGCATGACCATATTCTAGAGCATGGGAGAAAAGTGCACTAAGAGGGTTGTTGTTTTTTATATCCCTTTTATGTTCATTTAATCGTTTCTTTAATTCACGTTGTGTTTCTCCCACGTAGAATTGATGGCAATCATTGCAAGGGACAGTGTATAAGCCGGCATGGGATGTGGGTGTTTTTTGGAAATGTCTGGATGTGTTTAAAGTTTGTTTTATGGATTGAGAAGTGGTTTGTACTATTGGAATGCCTCTCCCTGAATCTTCTCTTATTTTTCCTCATTTTTTTCCCTCACATTTTTAATACTACAGTCCAAATAAACTTTCTCATGTTCCAAATATTTCAAATATATTCCTCACCCACCCTTTCAATCACCCCCCTCCCCCACCCACTCCAATCCCTCACTCATTGCTATCATTTTCCAAATATTTCAAATATTTCACACCCTATCACGACAAATCCTCCCTCTTCCCCCTCTCATCCATTTTCTCCCATACCTCTTCTTAAATTCCCTCATTTTCTTCAAACGCTCTCTAAGACTATAACTTTCGCCCATCCACCAAAATCACAGCCCCCCCCCCCTCCCTCTCTACCCATCCCCATTTCCCTGCATACACCCCACACACACAAACATTCCAACTCACTCTTCCCCTTCAATCTCGACCACAGCCATCTGGTCAAACACCCCCTCCCCCTCTTCCTCCAATCTCTCTCTGCCATCCATTTTACCCCTGCTCATCCCCCACCTCTTTCTCTCATCGCCAGCCACAGTAGTCCTTGCTCCCTCCACCCTTCCCCTTTTTCTCCCACTCATTTTTCATTCTCTAACAAGTACGGACGTCCAGCTAGACGCTGCCATTATTTTTCATTTTATTTTATTTTTCTTCCCAACATGTCTACCCTACATGTATCCGTGCTTGCATGATATCTTTTCCCTATATCATCATCCTGATGAAGTCTTATAAATAAAGACGAAACGTTGATGTACACATAAAAAAAAATCCAGTTTTTGGTTTTCCTTTTTCATTTTACCATCACGTCGGATTACCTTCATCCTTCTCTTCCCATATATATATATATATATAATCAGTGTTGAGTTTGCTAATGAACAGCCCATTGTGACAATTTCTTGTTGACGTACGCTAGCCCCTCCCCCCAAGAAGAGGTGATGCCTGAGAGGTTAGTCTTATGATGTTCAAACATATACTACACTACCGGCCCCCAAAGGAGGAGGTAATTCCTGGGAGGATGGCAACAGAAAAGATACTATACTAATTCCCAAATAAGGGGGTAATGCCTGGGATGATGGGTTAATGACGAACGAATACTGTTATGGTGCCGTACCTACCTACGGAGAACTAATGGACTCGTCCACCTTATAAATACGGGAAGCACGTGACACTTGTTCTCTTCTTCCCAGGCAAACCGGCAATGGCGGTTGAGAGCACCATCTCCTTGTATCTCTTTCTATTATATAATATATACCTTTGTTCATTTAAACCATGTGTTCCTGTGTCATTCATTCGGCCTTACCCAGGTCCACAACAAATGGTGACGAGGGAATTCGAACTCTTGGGTCAAAAAACTGAAAATACCACGTGAAAATGCACCCACACGGTTAATGCAGGAAGCCGCATGCATGAAAAACAAAGGTTTTTGCAGAACGGTCGAGAGAAGAAAAGGGAACTCAACTGAAAAAAAAAAAACACGTTGAATTCTTAAGTGCGAGAAAATTGTTTTCTTTTAAGAAAAAGAAAACTGAAATGGACATGTTGTGCTCTAATTTTGAAAACTGCTTATCGAAAAAAAACAACTGAAATTGAATGCGCGTTTTTTTCTCTGGTTTAGAAAACTAACAAAAAAAAAAAAAAAAAAGAATACCGAACACGAAGGAAGCGAGCATTGTTTTTTTGAGACGAACGTCACAGCGAGTCTTTTTTTGACGAGCACACAAAAAAAAAATGAAACCGACACCATGTGCTTCATTTTAAGAAACCAGATAAAAGAAACAAAACATGAAATGAATCACACGTGCGCTACTCCATAAAAAAAGACGCATGATAAAAAAAAGGTCAGTTTTATTTTCTCTCTCTCTTTTCCGACTTGTACTGAAATATTTTAAAATGCAGAAAGAATTAATTGTGAAACAGATTTTTTTTCTCTTCGTTAAAATTAAAAACGCGTATAAGAAAAGAACATTACATAATCTTTTTATAACTAAAAGGGCGTCTTGCCAGCGCTAATTTAAAGAAAAGAACTTCTTGTAAATTCATTAAATAACGAGAAAATATTAATTTTCAAAATAAAATAAAAAAATAAGTGAATATACGCGTATATAGAGAAAAGGAAAAGTTTCATAATCTTTTCATAATTAAAACGGCGCCTAGCAAACGCTAATTTAAAGAAAAGAACTCTTATAAAATCATAAGATAATGAGAAAATATTAATTTTCTAAATAAAATCAGAAACTAAATGGTTGAATATGGAAGATATTAAGTCTATAATCGCCGAACTAGCGAAATTCCAAATCTCCCAGCTACAACAAACTGAGGAAAGATTTCAAAAGCTTTTATTAGAACAGAACCAAAATATTTTATTACACAAAAAGGAGTATGATGAAAGATTGGAATTTCTGATACAAACAATATCGCGCAGTGACCAAAAAAATGTAAAACAGGACTCAAAAGACATTGAATTGTCCGGCATTGCGCATATAAAAAAGGTACATCAAAAAACAAAAGCTCAACCTTATAGAAAAATAAGAAATAATAATTTTGATGTAACAAAGACAAACCAAACCATTAAAAAACTAAATAAATTGCCACCAAGCCCTTGTTCACGCTGTGGTAATCCACATTGGTACAATGAGTGCCCATTCCGTTTTAAAACCTGTATGAAATGCAAAAAAGTTGGACATAAAAGTTCGCACTGCAGAACGGGCAGAGGAAATAAAATGCGGATTCAAGCCACTAGGACAAAGAAGGAAAAATGCATGAACATAAGAAAATATGTACAGGTGAAAATCCTGGATAAAAATATAAAATTGCAATTGGATTCTGGTTCAGACGTTTCCATTATAAATTTACATACATGGAGGAGATTAAATAAACCTACTCTATCAAGAACAAACAGGCTGGCAAGCACAGTTACTGGTGAAAGAATTACATTTGAAGGAGAATTAATCACAAATGTGTCCCTAATGGGAAATACTAAAAAACTCAAACTACTGGTACTGAAGGATTTGAATAATCTTTTTGGTTCAGATTTTATGCAGGCATTTGATTTATGGAAGTTGGCGATAAATACATTTTGTAAAAAAATAAATAGTCGCGCAACAGAATCGGAAAAACTACAACGATAATTAAAAAAATCGTTTCCAGAGGTTTTTTCTGGCGGTATTGGATGCTGCACTAAAATGACTGCAAAATTCCGTCTAAAAGAAAATGTACTGCCGGTATTTAGAAAAGAAAGGAAAGTACCCTTCGCCTCGATTGAAAAAATAAACGCTGAATTAGACCGACTGGTAAAGATGGGCATTTTATCAAAAATACAACACATCCTGTGGGCAGCACCCACGGTTTATGTAAAGAAAAAATCTAATGAGATTCGTGTATGTGCAGATTTTTCAACAGGACTGAATACTGCCCTCGCGGACTATCACTACCCACTCCATACCCTGGAATGAAGTGTTTGCAAGCTTAAATGGAGGAAGATTTTTTTCAAAAATAGACCTAAGTGAGGCATACCTACAAATACCGGTGGATAAAGATTGTTCTAAGCTGTTATGTATAAACACACATCGTGGTTTATATAAATTCGAAAGATTAGCGTTCGGAGTTAAGGTCGCGCCAGCCATTTTCCAACAAGTAATGGACACAATGCTGGGCGGACTGGATTTCGCAATAGCGTATCTCGATGACATCTTGATTAACAGCAAAGATATCGAACAACACCAAAAACATGTAAATCAAGTGTTTGCGAGAATCCAAGATTATGGGTTCAAAGTAAAAGAAGAAAAATGTGATTTTTTCCTGGAGGAAATAAAATATCTGGGTCATATGATCGATAAGGACGGCAGAAGACCAGACCCAGAAAGGGCTACCGCAATAAAAAACATGCCGGCACCAGAAAACGTCATGACATTACAGAGTTTTCTGGGCCTAGCAAATTACTACCAGGCTTTTATCCCAGAAATGCATAATTTGCGTGCTCCATTAAATGAGTTATTAAAAAAAGGTAAAGCCTGGGTATGGACACCTGAATGTCAGGATGCATTTAATAAAATCATAGAAAGACTTACGTCAGAGTTATTTCTAACACATTACAACCCAGAATGGGACATAATCGTAGCTAGCGACGCTAGTTCATATGGTTTAGGAGCATGTATCCTAAACAAAATGCCTGATGGAACCCATAAACCTATTGCACATGCATCAAGAACCTTGCTCCCAGCGGAAAAATAGTATTCTCAAATCGAGAAAGAAGCCCTAGCAATAATATTTGCAGTAACAAAGTTTCACCGATACATACATGGTAGACAATTTACCTTACAGACAGACCATAAGCCGCTAATTACAATTTATGGATCTAAAAAAGGCCTACCTGTATATACAGCTAATAGACTACAAAGCTGGGGAACTATCTTATTAAACTACAACTTTAAAATGCAACAT
Source organism: Sepiola atlantica (assembly GCA_963556195.1). Classification (NCBI taxonomy): domain Eukaryota; kingdom Metazoa; phylum Mollusca; class Cephalopoda; order Sepiida; family Sepiolidae; genus Sepiola; species Sepiola atlantica. Next base: position 65,466,803 of record OY744515.1, read on the forward strand.
TTGCATTCAAATAAAATCTATCATGCAGATGGATTGTCGAGATTAGTGCCAAAACAGAGAGAGACTCTAGAAGACACACTGATTGCGTCTCTTCAAACAGAAGGAGATTTTAAAGAGATTTTGTGCAACGCAGTGAGAGAGCTCCCGGTGACACTATACGAGATAAAAGAAGAAGCTCAAGAGGATGAATTTATCACCAGAACAAAAATGAAATTGGTAGATAAGGATTTACATGCGGCAAAGAGTTCCTTACTCTGTGATGACGTACTCATGCATAACGAAAGGGTGGTCATCCCAGAAAAACTACGAAAGCAAATTCTGAAAGATTTTCATGTTGGCCATCCAGGGATAACCAGGATGAAGGGGTTAATGAGGAGTTTTGTGTACTGGCCAGGTATGGACAACGACATTGAAAAAGCAGTAAAGCTGTGTAAAGGCTGTGCCTTAGCGGCAAAAGCACCACATATAAAGCATAGCCCATGGCCAAAGACCGACCGTCCGTGGGAAAGAGTTCACGTGGATTTCGCGGGACCATTGGAAGGATTTTACTACTTAATCGTAGTCGACAGTTTTTCAAAGTGGCCCGAGGTACTACGTTGCAAGAGTCCCACGTCAGAGGTTACGATAAGATTCCTACATGAACTATTTGCCCGTTTTGGGGTAGTGGATTGTTTGGTGAGTGATAATGGGACGCAGTTCACGTCATCAGATTTTGAGGAGTTCTGCACGACGTTTCAAATCAGACATATAACGACGCCCCCGTATCATCCTAGGTCAAACGGCCAGGCGGAACGCTTTGTAGACACATTAAAAAGAGCATTAAAAAAGGCCAGTGATACTCCTAAGGAGAAGGTTTTACAACAATTCTTACAAGTATATAGAATTACAAAAAACATGAACATAGCATCATCATTATCCCCCGCAGAGATGATGTTTGCGCGGAATGTGAAGTCCGTGTTTGATAAATTATTACATAAACATAATAATTATGACCGAATCTCTACGGTACCGAAGAAAAAATACAAGCCAGGAGATAGGGTATATTTTAAGATGTTCAAAAACAATGCATCGTTCTGGGAACTCGGTACAATTGAAAAGAGGATCGGATCGATGGTCTATATCATAAAAGGACTACGGTTCTCGCATAAGAGACATCTAAATCAGATCAGAAAAAGACTGGCAGATGACACTGACAGCGCCCCACAAGGAGAAGACGTGATGGACGTGATATATGACACCTTCAACTTACCAGCACCCCAGGTAGTCACACGTAAACGACAACCAAAAAGAAAACGAATGACTCCGGACTACCTAGAGATAGATCCGAAAAGGAAACGTTATTAAGACTCCTGAGGAGGTAAGGCTTGGAAGGGGGTGTTATGGTGCCGTACCTACCTATGGAGAACCAATGGACTTGACACCTTATAAATACGGGAAGCACGTGACACTTGTTCTCTTCTTCCCAGGCAAACCGGCAATGGCGGTTGAGAGCACCATCTCCTTGTATCTCTTTCTTTCTATTATATAATATATACCTTTGTTCATTTAAACCATGTGTTCCTGTGTCATTCATTCGGCCTTACCCAGGTCCACAACAAATACTATACTACCCCTAAAGAGGTTGTAATGTCTAGGAGGATGACCTCATGACAATAGGACAGATACTACACTACTCCCTCCCATGAATTGAGTATTGAAAGATAGTACAATAGTACATTAATTAAAGTAATAGTATAGTTTCGGCTTCAGACAAACAAATACCAAATCTCCATTCGTAATAGAATGTACCATAGTACATTAATAAAAGTAATAGTATAGTTTCGGTTTCAGACAAACAAATACCAAATCTCCATTCGTAATAGAATGTACCATAGTACATTAATAAAAGTAATTGTATAGTTTCGGCTTCAGACAAACAGATACCAAATCTTCATAAATCATATTGGTACTCGAAGAGCATAGTGATGAATAGCAAGAGAAAGGAATATTTACCATTGAGGTGAAAAAGGAAATTATTGATATAAAAGAAAGTGTTTTGCATATAAAAGATCTGTGTGATGAATATATTATGTCTCCCTGTCCGATCTGTCTGATTGGTAAGAATAAAGAGTAGCACAAAAGTTGCATAAATTGTTTAAAATCCTGAAAAAGTCATAGTTATTTCCTTTTGACCTATTGAGAGGGCCCATTGAAAAGCTAATCGAATTATCTCCCTTGCTAGATAAATCTTCAGTTTGTAAATAAAATAAAAAATAGTGACATAACTAAACTGTACTCACTTATTCCTTGCTTTTCTATTAGCCAAAGATCACAGATCAGAGAAGAAATGGAAGCATTTTTATGGTTTCACTGATGCAGAAATGACTGGTGATAAGATAAAGTCAGAATATTTGATATTCATTTTACCATTTTAACTGACAACATGTTTGGAATATTTATCTTCTACACACGTGGCAACTATTGTTTATGTCATATTATCGTTTTCTTTATATAGACGGCACTCATGTCAGAAAGAAAGATGAAGGGGAACAGTTGTTGACAATAGCATTCTTGTTTATTTACAGTTTGTTGGCATACATTGCATGTTACAGACATGTATATACATAAAGTATGAATCAAAGAAATGACAGAAACCTGAATCCTAAATAATAGCTACAAAATCCCATCGCAATATTGAACGAACGTGCTATTCAATTAAAAAATGAAAAAATGAAAATGCACGTTGTAAAAATGTATGTGCCCCTGTGTCTTAGACTTACTTAGACTTTGGTACTCCCATGTCCTAAGACAAAGTAATCCATCGCATTCATAAGAATTTGAATTTGGCATACTTTTGACTGTTTTTGTAGCAAGAATATTTTACAGGTACAGGTCGCTAGCCTAAAGCCAAACCACTAACATTTATAAAGAAGACTAAGTGGAGAAATCTCCAGTAGATACTTACTACCTTGTTTTCAAAGTTGAGCGAAAATTCCAAACACGTATCCACGCCATTGTTGTTGTTTTTATTTGTTTTTTGTTTTTTAAAAAACGTCATGAAATCAACGCATCTTGGCTGTCCAAAGCCACAAAAAGATCCACTTTCTTGTCTTTAGAGAAGTAAAATGCGAAAAATGACAAAACACGACTGCACGGCGTTGTTGTTGCTGTTTTCTTGAGCACATGGAAAGCGAAAAAGTATTTAAAAATCCCTCAACCACAGCAACATCTCACATTAGAACCAATTATCTCCAAGGGATATAACTCAGTAGTATCTCCTACAGTAGTACACTTGAAAGAAAAGTAATTATACAGTAATCTCTTACACATTGATCATGCAGTATTAGTCCCGACAAAGAATTTTAAATCAGTAAAAACGAGTTATATATGATGTGACAGTTCTGTTGTTCAGTGGAGTCTAGTGTTAAACAATATTAATTTTTTTTAATTGCCTAATAAAGCATTGTTAGTGATAAAAAGTGACTCTGCACACTTTCCACATTTGGAGGAGCATTTAAGTGAATTTATTTTTTATTAAAAAAAATATTGTTCTTATTTTGTCCAGACCAGTTCTGTGACATGTGGTCAGTCTCCTTATTCAAACAGACCCGTTCTGTCGCCGAACGTTACACATCTTGGTAAGTCCGCTTTTTCATATATGTGTGCATAATTTCGATCTACTATTTGTAAGCACTAATAAATCAGGTTATTGTTTATAAGTAAGATTCTAGTTGTTTTTTGTTTATCTCTTTTGTTTATTTGTAAGAACAATTAATAAACCGATAATACTTTTTTTAAAGAATACATAACAGCTTTCATATTAAATTAAAATATTAAAATTCTTTTAAAATATATATTTGTTTTTATGGTACAAACAATTATGCCAAAACAATGTGACATACATAAATGAAAACAAATCTCAGAAAAAAATTGAATGAAATGTCTTGATTTTTGGAAAGTGAAATTCAGTTTGTCGTTTCTTTAAATAAACTGTGTCTGCCTACTTAATTATTAGCATTCCTCTCCTTGATCTTTTTACAAATGTAATTTGAATGCATTGAAAATAAAATGTATAATTTTCTAATGAAGTTCGCATAGAATGAAACACATGAAACATTTTTTATTTTACTTTTATCAACTTTCATAGCTAATGTAAAACATGTTCCTGGAGGATGAGGAAATAGCATAAAAATAACATGGTTGCAGCTTTCTCTGTCATAAACCTCACACATCAAGTGAAAACAAGAAAAACGAAACACATTTTCAAATGAATTATGCATTCAATTATTCTCTTGTACAATTATTTTTAATCAGAAGAAAAAACTCATTCGTTTCCCACTCATTAATCAAGTGCGGAATCAGAATCAAATATAATTTTCATCATCTTTTTTTAATGCTTTTCTTTTTTTTGTTTTCATATTTCATTTTCATTTTTGTATTAATCATTTTAATTTTCACATTAGCTGTTAATTCAGACTGAAGTTTAAGCAATAGAAACTCTCCAAATATTCCAGGACTCTTCTTGGTATTCCAACAGATCACAGCAGCTCTGGATGGTTTAGACCACGCTTCAGGATCCACAACTCATCAATTATGTTTGGATAAACTATGAGAGATCGTTTCCAGGACTCTATTCACAATTGCTACTACTGTAGCCCACGGGGGAAGATTACACAAAGATCGGTTTTTAATATGGGGAAAATCAAGCTTCCCAAAAAGGGGCACCCTGGATTGGGACAAAAATTTAAATTGCCTCAGTCCAGAAGGATTTCTCTCTCACTGATCGAGGACAGTGAGGGAGGAATCTTCTTGGCCTTTTGGCCAGGATCAAAGTGTGGTATCTGTTCCGATGGATACTACACCCTATAGACCGGTATCGTCTTGGCCTTCGGGGCTTGATTTACACCGGTCTATGGGTTTGTCCTGTGCAATTCTAGGAGGTCCACCCTCCCAGGCTTTGCCTTCTCACCCTTTGAGAAGGGGTTAGTTTATTGCTAATCGCCTGAGGCGCCCCTACCAGGGAATGCCGACGGGGCTACCCAGGCATTTTTTGAGAGTCACAGGTGCTCTTCCTCTAGGGTGCTGACTTATCAAATCCCACTTTACGACCTTGTGTCACATTTTACTGCTGTGGGAGGTAGATAAATACCTGATCGAGGACAGAATAGATGCAGTATCAAAGCACTTGATTCCTAGCCAAAGAGCCAACTACAAAAAAAATACTTGGAACATGACAATGTTCCAAGTATTTTTTTTAATTCTCTGGCGACATTCAGATACTTTTCTATGTTTTATATTTTCAATTCCAATTCATGTTTTCCTGTGACTGCGAAGTTCACAATTAAACATATTCATTTTCTTATTTACCACTAGCACGGCTACCCGGCGTTGCCCAGAGCAGGAGAACCATTGCTTGATTGAAATAAAATGAATGAACCCTTGCTTTTTGATTATAAAGAAAACAGTGAGAAAATAAGGAACAGTAACTATTATTAAAAGAATAACAGTTATTATCCTTAGCTGATTTTTCTTTTTAGGTGTTTATTTAAGAATGTCTTCATATTACCAAACTGCCAGACCTGATGAAGTATTTTTTAATAAATGGTAGCAAAGTATGTTAGTATATGGCAAATAATATGATACAACAGTAACAAATGAAAAATGGCTAATTAGAATCAAAGTTTAATTTATCAGCTTAAATGCCACTTTGGTCCAACTTTTAAAATCCAGCTGACATAATTTTATCTATTAGATGACTGGTCTTATAGCTATTTTTGGTGATAAGTTTGAATCTTAAAGTATCAACAGATCTTATTGGAAGATTAATTTTTCTGGAACTGATTCTGGTCTGTGCATCGACCATCATTTTGTGTATCGAAATTCTAATCATTTGCATAGTTCCCAGATAACAACATTTCCCACCCAATCATATAGATTCTTTTAATCACTCTCAAATTCTTACAATGTAGTTGATTGTTTTGTCATCTTATCCACATTGTCAGTAATGCCTATTTTGTTGGTGTTTTGTCTTGTTCAACTTTCTATGTTTGTACTTATTTATAATCACATTTTTCTTATTTGCATTCCTGTTGTTGTTATTATTATTATTATTATTATTATTTTTTATTTTCTTTTTTTACTCATTAGGAGTTTTCACACAAGTCATTATCAGTGATTGTTCACTCAATAACCAGTTGTATTCCTCCGGGGTCCGAGTGACAACAAGCCTCTTCAGATGTCCAGCACTCTCCACCTCTTTCGATAACCTTTGCAAATTATTATCGCAACAGCCGTTTACCATTGATTTCTCGCTAGTAACGAAAGAACATAGTTTTCTAGAATTTGAGTGGCAATAAGCCTCCCCAAGATTCCAATACTCTCGCCCCCTTCCGGTGGAGGTCTGGTTGGTGCTCCCCATCTTCGGCCTCTCTATCCTCCTTGAGCTTTTACAACAATTTTGCATGTCGTATCAGCATTATTATTTATCTCTCCTACATTTTCTTATTTATTATATTTTTATTATTCTCCCACTTAACCTTATCATAATTCCTCTTATTATTTCTTCTTCTCTTCTTTCTTCTTTGTCTCCTTCTTATTCTTATTTTTTCTTCTTCTCTTCCTACTCCCCCTTTTCCTCCTTCTCTTCCCCGTTCTCATTCTTCTCCCCCTCTTCTTATCCTCATCCCCCTTCTCCTTTTTCTAATTATTTTGAGGATTCGAAGGGATTATAAAAAAAAAATTCTCGATTTTTTTTTAAATGTCTTTTCTTTTTCTAATTTATTCTTGCAAAGGTTTGTCTCAGCATTTTCATATGAAAATTATTGCCTTCTTAAGAAAAAGTTTATTTTAATAACGATAAATATCCATACAAATACATTGCCATCACTTAGAAGGAGTTATAGTGCAAGGATACAGACACAATCTAAACACAGCTATGGCCTTATTTCTCATTATTAGGTTATCTATATATAAATAAACGGCAGTCCTCTGTTTTTATGTGTGTCCACATAAAACTCCAAAACAATAATATTTAAAACAAGCAAACATACACACACACACGTGGTCCTGAGCGTTTGTCTCTTGATTATAGACTGAATCTACGAACAGCGTTCGAGCCCATGCGACCGCCTGCAACCGCCATTCCTGCACTGATAAGGGTAAAAAACCGAAACGATATCGTCTGTAAGTGAAAAACACTTTAATATTAAATAAATATTTATAGTTAAAAGCCCCTTTAAAGATGTAATAGTCTTAAATGTAGAGCCATGTTTGAAATTGAAAAGTTTGTTGTCATTTCTGCGATGAGCGAGTTTTGCGCACTGTAGACGGCAATGACCCTGCCTCCCAGGTAAGTGTACCTTAATTTCAATTACTGTCAGTGTCGATTTCTCGCAGTCGCGTGGTCCTGAGCGTTTGTTTCGTGATTCTAGACCAAATCTATGAACAGCATTCAAGCCCATGCGAGCGCCTGCAACCGGCATGAGTGTAAAAAAACCAAAACGATATCGTTTGTAAGTGAAAAAACACTTTAATATTTAAATATATATATATATATATATATATATATATATATATATATATTAAGTAATCCAACAAAAGATAAAGCATCAACTTTGATAAAGCTTGAACTTTGAATTATAATAAAATTTGATTGACACCTTATTTTATTATTTCATTTTATATTATAATATATATATATATATATATATATATATATATATATATATATATATATATATATATAAATTCAACATCTTCTTAACAAAGTTTTTTCAACAAGATATCTGTACATTTTACATGGGCAAATTTTTTTTAAATTAAAAATATTATTATTTTGTTTAATAATAGGGCAACAACGTTTCAGCATTTCAAAGGTAAGATAGACCAAAAAGCGAAAATATTTTAAATATCTTAGTCATGCATTTGTATATTTCTGACGTTATTTTTTAATATATTTATATAAATACATGTATAGTAAGGAATTAAATTGCAAAGAATTTATACTGAACTAGAAGAATACCCGTCCTAGGAGAGGTAAAATGAATTTTCTGAACAGAACAGTTTTGCACCACTTTTATGTACGAACATTAAAATAAATATATAACGATACTAAACCTTATGTTTAGAATTTTCAGTCGAATTTTGATCAAAATCCATTAAATGATTTTGATTCTAGAATATGTCTCAAATTTAAGGCTTAAGCTTAAGGAGACTTAAGAAGAAATGTAAATTCAGGGAATCTTGCTTAATTGGTGTCTAATGATTGTGGATCAAATTAATGCAAATCTGAAATATTTGAATTTTTGAATAGGAGGTTGTGCCTATATTATGCCCCATAAGACCCTTTAAAATACTCCAAAGAAACTGAAATTTTGGGAATATTTATTAATTGATGTCTAATACCTACTACTCATTTTTTTTAAATAGGAGGTATCTGAATTTTCACAAAGGGTTTCCATACCCTCTTTGCCCCTTTTACATAAAAATTAAACTAAATATAGCCTTCATTATGACTTCTTACGCCTAGCAACTGTGTTCCAAAATTCATTTTAATTAATTAGTTTAGGAGTGAATCCGTTGTCAGAAACATAGCTCATTGAATGTGAGGACTAAATGACAAAATAAGAAAGAATCGAGAGTTACAAAGCTGGCGAAAGTAAACTCACTGGTTATGCGATATGCCTAATTAGCATAAGAGTAGGAAAGTGTAGTTCTCTCTCTAAGAATAAGATTAGGAGAAGTTTGGCTAGCCACTAACGAGGTTAATCTTGCACTTTACAACAATGGCGTCGCCATTTCAATTGTCTCTCAAGGATTCCTACTTTGTTGCTACATGGCTACGATGTTTTGCTGCTAGTGCAAGAACTAAAAAGTTAAAAGAAACCAAGAAAACGGGAGGAGCAAATGAAATCACAGATTTATTTATGGCTGTGATGGTCTAACGAAAGTATCCACCATGGCGTATCCCACAAACCTAGAAGACCTGACTTTCAAAAAAATAAGTCAGATCATGAGAAGAAATCTGTGACCCAAGAAAAGGTTGGTCATGGTAGAAAGAACGAAGTTTATGTCGATGAAACAAGAAAGCGACAGACCAATCACAAAATATTAACCGTCTACGAAATGCAAGTAGATATTGCGAAATTGAAAAACTTGAACAAGAAGAATAGACAATTGAAGAGGACTTAATTTAATTAAGATTAATTTAAGGTATGTGCAATGCATCACACCGATATAAAATAATGAAACAACTATAAATATGAAATGTCTTTAAATATCTGCATTGACTTTATAAAACAACAAGAACTAATACAACAATACAACCAGTATAAAAGTCAATCGAATTAAAAACAATATTTGTTGATACTTACATGTTAAAAGGAAAAAAGAAAAACTGTTGGATTATTTACTGTGAGCACGAAATAAAAAGAGAAAAACACCCAGTATTTGGAACGACTACAAATTGGTTAAAAAGAACCATTTTCAAGCAGCATGCAAATTCAAAAACAAAAACGTTGAAAGAAAATTGAAAAAAAAGGAAAAAAAACATATGGAAGCCTTTCCATTAAAAAACAAAAATTAAGATGTGGAGAAAATTGAACAAAAGAAAAAAGACATTATACTAAAAGTTAAAATTAACAACGTCAGTTTGGATATGCAAATTGATACCGGCAATGAGTTTACACTTATACCAAAAGAGTTCTGGAAATACATTGGAAAGCCAACTTTACAAAGGGAATTTACAACTTTGCGAATTTGATTGGTGGACTTTAAAAACATTAGGATGCTTTGAAGGTACCTTAGAGTTAGAAGATAGATTTGAAGTAATACCTATAAGTGTCACATTCTGTAAAAAGAACCACAAACTTATTGGAAACATAACATAAATCATACACAATTAAATTATGAGATAAAAATGGAAAAAAAAACTGGAAGGTTAAAAACTATGAAGCGAGTTTAAAATTAAAAGAAAATGTTACTCCCTCTTATTTTGCGGCACGAAAATTACCAGCACATTTGTTGTCATTAGTAGTAACAAAATAAGCAAATTAATAAAACAGGACCCTTTTGAAAATATTCCACCTGGGAGTAGCAAGTGGGCATCATCCATTGTAGTTTTGAGAAAATCAGATGGAGACATATGTATATGTGGAGATTATAAAATAGGAGCAAATCACAAAGTTTCCTATTCTAGACCTGATGTTAAAGTTGCATTACATGAACTGGCAGTAATAAGGGTTTTACAAAAATAAATCTGAAAATAGCATATCACCAAATACCAATAGACAATAACTTCAAAGAAGCAACGACGATAAATACGCCAATAGGGTTAATAAAATGGAAAAGGATGCCATATGGAATAAAAACAACAAGCACCATATTTCAAAGGGCCATCGAACAAGTTTTAGGAGAAGATATGAAAATATGGTCTGTAACCAAGATGATATATGCATAAGAGTTAATAATGAAAATGAATTAAAAACGAAAACCGAAATCATCTTCAATAAATTAAGAAATGAAATGTTAATAAATTAAAGAAATGCGTAAACAATAGTAGTAAAATATAATTTTTAAGTTATTTCATTTAAAGAGAAAGAATATCACACAGACTCAGCTTTCATAGAAACAATACTAAAAATAGCTATACTTGAAATAAAAGAACTTGAATCTTTTGTGGGATTAGTAAATGTCTACAGACGATATTTACCAAAATATATTCACCTGACTAAAGCATAGAAGAAAAAAAATAATAGTACTAATAATACTTATATTATTATTTTGCGATTGTTTGAATTATGTTCGAGAAGTATGGATTGTCAAAATTGAAACCATTTACTTGTGTTGTGTGTGAATTATTACTGGCAGCATCGAGTAAAAACGATAGTACAGGCCTCCATAAAATTTATACAGGCAATTGGATGTTTTTTTTATCTGAAGACATCCGTTTTACACTGTGTGTTTTTTAAATTGATTTATAAGCCTTAAAAGTGTTATTTATGAAATTGCCAAAGTGTTCATGGCATAAATGTGTAAGTAGAAGAAAGAAATTATGCGTGTAACAATCGTAGATACGTAACTAAAATGAATTTACTCGATGAGATTGATTGGTAGGTGACGCCATTTTGAATCAATGTACAAGATAACTGATTTAGTTCATTTATTTAATCCTTAAATTCCGAAATGAGTTGTATTCTATGCTTAATAATAACGACGGACAATAAATCAAATATCTAATTCGATATTCTGGAATTGCCAAGAAATATGAGGGAGCTTTATTAATTGATTTAGTATTCTTCTATATTATATATGAAATTATTAGAAGAATGAAATAAAACAATTACGGTGATCATTGTATTAATGATCCGATGTAATTTATTTACCGGTATTAAGTGAGAGAGTGGCAGTAGGTAAATATTAGAGAGGACATTTTTTGTTACCATCTTAGTGTAATATGTTTAGTGAGAGTCTGAGATGGCGGCTTAAAAATAACACTTATTGTTAGATGTTGAAAATAAATCGAAATTTCTTGAAACACGCTCGAGTGAATTATGTGATTGAAGAGATGAGTTTCGTAGCCTGTGATGCAGTTGGTTATTTTTCTAGTGTAGTCAAAGTTACAGGGGAAAAACGAGTCTACTTTATATAAAAAAAGAAGATGATAAATCGATAGTCAAATAATAAAATCCAAACCCAAAAATAATAATCGAAAGAAAATGATCAACATTGTTTTTCCTTTCAAAAAAATTTAACGTTTAAAATAAAAGCAAAAATGACTTCAAATAAATGACTTATAAAAAGAATTAAAATTCATACATAAAAAGCTGTATTCAAAGAATTTAACAATAACATGCTATCATTTTTTTTTATTAGTGGCTAATCAAGTCTTAGATTTTGCAGTGCAAACGTGGCTTATTTCAGTTGCAAATCAACAATTAGATCTTTTCTGTACCAAAGTTGTCTTTTTCGTAGTTGCTTATCAATTCTTCTATCTTTTCAGTACCAAAGTTGGCTTTGTATCAGTGGAAAAACAGATAAAAGGTATTTTCAGTGCATAAAGTTGACTTTGTTATATAATAAACTTGTAAATATTATTAATGCCAGTGTTGGTTTTCTATTATTGGTTAATAAACAATTGTTTTTTTAGAATCATACTTCGTTGGCTTTGTCTTAGTGACTAGTTAACTATTAAACCTTTTCAGTGCCAATGTGTCTTTGTCTTAGTGACTAATTTAATCTTGCGACTGTTCATTGTCCACTTAGACAAAGTTGTCTTTGTTTAGTGTGTAACAAACTATTAAGTCTTTTCAATAACAACACTTGATTTGTCTTAGTGGCTAATCAAATATTAGATCTTTTCAGTTCGGAGTTGACTTTGCCCAAATAGCTAATAAACTATAAGGTCTTTCTTGAGCTAACTCAACTATTTGATATTTTCAGTGTTAAATGGTTTTGTCTAATTGACTAATTAACTATTAGGCTTTTCAGTGCCAAAGTTGGTTTTGTCATACTGTCTAATATACTATCATTTATTTTCAGTGCTAAAGTTTGATTTGTCTTAGCAGCTACTCAATTATTAAGTCTTTTCAGTGTCTACATTGCCATTGCTGTAGTAGCTTGGGTATTTTTAGTGAACAGGTCGGCTTAGTCTTGGTGGCTAATCAATTCTAAGGTATTTTCAATGTCAACATTAGTTTTGTCTTATTGGCTCTGTCTTAGTGAATAATCAACTTTTAAGTTTTTTCACTCCTAAAGTTAAATTCATCTTCATGCCTACACACACTATTGAGATATTCACTGCTAGAGCGTTTTTTTTACTGTATTGAAAATCAACCATTATTTATTTTCATTGTCAAAGTTGGCTTCATCAAAGTTTCTATCACATAGACCACCTGAGAGTAAGCAGCCTCTCCTAACTGGCAAAAAATACAAATGCTGGATCAATGTTCCCCAGGGACTAGACTACACATAAACCAGGAGTTTCTTTCACCACCTCCGATCTGATCAATACAAAAGCCAACTTCTGGCAGCAGAAAAGCCGGCTCTTTTTATACTCGTTCTTACACCTATGGGTACACCTTAGCTGATGATGTGTGTGCAGTCCATTCTAAGAATGGCCTCAACGACATTCACTTCACTTAATTATGCTTTCCACAACAAAAATATGCAAGCTACCTTTATCCTCTCAAGGTAAGCCTCCACCACAAGAATAAAACACAATTTTTGTTTCGTTCTGGTTAGATAAACTGAGACAGCCAACCTGATGTTAAAGGATTTAAGTAAACTGTAGGTTTTTGAGAAATTTTAGAATTTAAAGTCATTTTCTAAACTACCTGTTGGTACAGTTATAGACAAAAACTCGGTCATAATTGTACTAGATCATGCATGGGCAACCTTTGTTCATGTATGGGCCAGATTAAGTTTTCTCAGCTTCGACACAGGCCAGAACAGAGTCCTAATCATAGACTATGCATATGCACTTACACATTCATATATGCTATTGATTTCTATTTTAAAGGACATATCATTAGTACACTCCAACGACGCCTTTAATAACTCCTAAAAGCTTATCAAAGGCAATGAAACGTCTAAAAGGATTTCTAAAAATACATTTGCCCTCACATTCAGTTATTCTATTTTATCCCGAGGCTAACTTGAAGTTCTTGTGGTATATCAGAAGTGTTTCGGATAATCACTTTGGAATCTTTTTTTAATACTTTCCTGAAACGATTATCCTTATCAAAGGTCTCCGTGGGCCACAAGAAAAGTCTTTTTGAGTCGGATTTGACTCACGGGCCTTAGGTTGCCCATGCAAGTATTAGACTAATTTGAAAAAAAAAACGTTTATCACTGCAATCTTATATTGCCTTCTTGACCCAACTATTAGCTTTTCCCATACCAACCAGCACAGACTATACATATTTGTCAAAACATATCTGTTATAAGCTATATATAAATATAATTGGCTCAAATATACGAATGGAAAAGCCCCAAATATATTTGTGTGCATCAGTAAATTAAACCTGGAAATTGAAATGAGAACTTAATATGAAGCTGTACTAAAAAAATTAATTAAAATTAAATGATGAAAATAAGAAAAAAAATGATATTATTTGGATTATGCAGACTGCTGTTCTCATTTTGGATGTTATTCTCACAACGTTTCGGCCGATGTAACCTCCGAGGTCAGAGGTTATATTGCCCGAAACGTTGTGAGAATAACATCCAAGATGAGAACAGTAGTTCGAACGATCCAAATAATGCAAATTATCAATTCTCATTTACGAAATTTCGAAACATAAGAAAAAATTTTATTTTTTATTTTTCAGCTCATTCTCATTTTTCATTATTGAAAGTGTATAAACCAAATTGCTACTTGCCCATAAGTTTTCTTCGATTTATTGTGCAATTGTGGCTCCTTTCCTCACCCGAGGTTTCCATTCTTGATAAACGGCACTTAGCTTTCAGTGTTTTAGGTCCTTAATGCTTATCCGGTTATGGAGATGTTTTCTTCCTGAAAAATGTGAACATTATTTTGTTCTCTCTATTCTTTAAGTAATTTTATTCCATTTGTGAGTTTTGATCAAATATTTTATTACCTCCACCAAGGAGGTTATGTTTTCGACTGAGTTTGTAACAATGTTTGTTTGTTTGCTTGTTTGTCTACTGCCTAGCATCCACATTGCTTGACTAATCGTCACCAAACTTGCCCTAAATATTGGTCATGGTCTAACTTAGAACTGATTTAAATTTGGGGATATCTAGGTCACGGAAAAGGTGAATGTCACACTTCTGGTGATAACTTCGGTTCTGAGAATAAGATATACAGTTTATTTCCTAAGCTTGTGTTCAAGTGTATTTATTCTATTAACTGTTGGTGTACAATACAACAAAGTGTACATATTTTTCTTACCTTATTATTATTTACATTTGCTGCTGAGAACAAAGATGACCTCAATTTGAAAAATCATCTCGGTGTTAGAGGGGTGTTGGTGAGAGTGCATTTTTGGTAGTAGGAAATATAACTCCTACTCTTCTTTATATGAATATGAATGGCAATACAAAGTTTTTCCTACAATGAATCAATGATAAGATTCATCTGCAATTGTTTGTAATATTTGATGTGCTTATCAAAATATGTCATAAAACAAACAAAACCGTTTGTAACTTTTTTTTTTTACAAAAAAAAATATTCAATGTAGTAGTAGCAAACACGAAGGACATACTGTTGAAGACGAAGATGAATAATGACTTAACAAACGCTGAATCGTCCTGTTTTAAGTTCAGGATTTGCAGAGACTCTGATGTGTGTGTGTAAAACAGCATATATTATGCAGTGGACTCATTTCCGTAAGCAAGCGTATAAAGGCAAGAGGAATGTATGTGTACTTTGACTGTAAGAATTCTTTATTCCAAAAATGAGTGTGACCAGTCAATTTGTACAAATTCAATAAATACACAATTCAACATTTGACAAAATATTAATACTAGATTTAAATTTTAAAATTCATGTAAACATTTACTTTGTTGTCATCCTATTCAGAAAAATCTGTGTCAACTGTCAATCTAAAAAGCTTATATTCTGAACACAAAGACGTTTCATCGAATTTCCTGCTGGCTTGGCAGGCCGAGAGCAGCCTCAAGACGTTCTCTCGAATAATGGTAATGGAGAGGCGCTAGTAAAGCCAAGTCAATTCACGATGGTCTCCGGTGTGGCACATCGTTAATAAACCCAGGCGGTTGAGGAAATCACTTTATGTAAATGTTTTACAGATAAATTTTATTTCTGTTAATTCAAATTGGAGACATTTGTAATTTTCTTCTATGTTTTTATTTTGTTAAAGCAAATTTTCTTGTCATTTTCATGAATCTCTTCTTGTTTTAGTTGTCCATTTTTTAAATATTTCCATTTTTTTTCAGTCTGTTATGGGGGAAATAAGAAATTTGGAATATTTTAATAAATAATTTTTATGTTTGTTTTTTATTGGAAATCCATTTTGTTTTGTTCTTTTTGTTTTGTTTAGTGCGTTAAAGGCCGATATTTATTCTGAAAATTAAAAAAAACGTTTTTAATTTTTTATTCTCTCGATCTCTTTCAATTCTTATTTCTTTGCTTCTTGATAACACTAAATTCAGACATTCTAATTCGTTCTTCGTTTGTGCTTAAGGAAACGGAATAGTTTAAACTCATGAATAAAAATTGGATAAAAATTCATATTTGCTCAGAATTGGCCAAAGTACAGAAATGATGTGATGGGAGTAAAGGGGTAAAATTCACTTTTTTTTAAAATTCATCACAATAAACTTAATATTCATGAATTAAAATATGGGTAAGCAAAACCATACAATAAAATATGCATAGAGGAAGCATCTTTAAATGTTTATTTTAATTTTTTTTTCTTAGGCTTGGCTTTCGTTAAGAATATCTGTGATTGAATAGGTTCTTCAGAAAAAAAAATCTCGTTCGACAGAGACGAAACTGAATGAAAACCATTCACTGTTCAGAAAATATACCCAAGGTAAAACTACAAAAACGATCTAAAAAAATATCAAGATATAGTAAAAAAAGAAAGATAATTGTGATAAGAAAGAGAATAAACAGAAAGACGACAATAGAAAAGAAAGTATATAAAAATCATGACTGTCATAAACTTGTGTTATAATAAGATAACTTTTACAAAAGATAACATTAAAGAGATCACGATAAGAAGATAATCACGTGATAGAAAGATGTCTTGATAACAAAGGGAGACAATACGTAAGTAACTCGGTAATGCCTAAAGATTTGATATTACAATAAAGACTATGAGTATATAAAGAAACGATTCACCTTCAAACAAATATCTACAATAAAATAGAATAACTTAAAGATTAGCAATGAGATATGAATAAAGATAAAACAAGATTCAAATAATGTATAATTCTATTGTGTTTTGTTTTGAGTCTAGGACCAGCTTTGAAGTGTTAATGTAAATGGAGGAAGAACAATACAATGATAAAGTGGTGAAAGGAGATCATATAGTTTAATGCTAAATAACTCTTCCTAAATAAATGCTTGATCTACTAAGCACCTATGATTTATCATGATCTAAGACCATCTGTCATTTTTAACAGTATCTAAAAAGAACATAAGTCAGTCATGAGACTGCCTACCTCTGTCTGACAACGAAAGAATGGACCAAAATCTGAGCGTTAGTTCTCCATATTGTATGAAGTATTTTCGAAGTTATGCCATTGAAACGTTGATAAATTAAAAAGTGTTTATCTGATCAGGTTGGAATTTTGCATAGTTGATACTGTTATCAAAGAGCACCAGATCCATGCAGCAAATTTTAGAAAATCGGAAGTTGAAATTCCGTCAAAATGTTGACCATGATCGAAATGTTCATATACGGGACTTCATTGACTATTATATGGGCTATGTAGAGAGTCTATTATTTGGGCCATGTAGAGAGTCTATTATATGGGCCATGTAGAGAGTCTATTATATGGGCCATGTAGAGAGTCTATTATATGGGCTATTTAGAGAGTCTATTATTTGGGCCATGTAGAGAGTCTTTTATATGGGCTATGTAGAGAGTCTCTACGATGAACAGAAGAGAAGTTATCACCAAAAGTGTGACTTTTGCATTTTTCATGACCTTTACCTTGACAATTGACCGAGATATCCCAAAATTAAATCAGTTCTAAGTTAGATCATAACCGATATTTTGACCAAGTTTAGTAACCATTGGTCAAGCGATGTGGATGCTAGACTGTACACAAACATAGTGATAAATGCAACCGAAAACATAATCTCCTTGACGGAGGTAAAAAGATTAGGACTAGCCATCTGGAATTTAGAAAAAAAAGCCAAAAAGCGGCCAATACATTCTACACAGAAACCCTAGAATTATAGACTTTGTATTTTGTTTTTGTTTTTCATTTGATAATTACAGTTTTCTTTGATGTTATTTAGACAAATAATTAGATAAAATTCATTGTTCATAGTACATCATCACTAGTATTTAAATTTGAACAAGGAAGATTACCATTTTATTTTATATTTAACTTTGAAAGAACTTACACAGTATTTCAAGGATTAGTTTAACTTAAAAGTATATTTTTATTTTTACTGTAAAACAACAACAAACAAACAAATAACTTTGCTGCATTGACTGATTGTTGTTGCTTTAGATCTAGTATATTCTGATTTATGAAAGCTTTGTTTGGATCTCAAATTATCAATTCACAATCCAACCCAGTGTTGGAGAATTTCTCTTAGATGACCTACTATAAGATTTTTCTTACTTAAATAGTTTTAAATTCAACTTTATCCACCATTTTATCATTTTTCTTTTTTATTTTAGATAAAATGACTATTAAAACTTAATAATTTTATTATAATGTAACAACAGATAGTGTGACTCATCGGTCAGAGTATAACTGTTACAGTCAAAAAAATCTGGACGGACAAATCCAGTGCAGGATAAACGCAGGAGAAAAAATCTTATTATAATGAACTAGTAGCATACCCGTTTCAAGACGGGTATAAGCAATATGTATAACATTAGATTTTAATTTTAATTTTTTTTATTTTTCGGGTGGGGTGGGGTGGGAGGGGGTGATGGAGGGCACACCCCTTAAATGGTAAGATTTACAAAAAGGTAATATGCTCACGTTACTCACCGTATATATAATTCATAATGAGTGGTTTATTAGTTTAGGAGTGTATCCTATATATAGAAATGTATATAAACATATACACATACCTAGCTTTATATAGAGAGAGATTAGGGGCACACCCCGTAGATGGTAAAAAAATCATAATGTGCCTACGTTACTCACCATGTTCATGATGATCGATTCATTAGTTTATTAATGAATTCTATACATAAAAATATATATATGAGTGAATTCTATACATATATATCTATATATATATATATATATATATATATATATATATACACCTACCTAACTTTATATAGAGACAAAAGAGACCGTGTATGTAACTGAAACTAAAACACATTCCTTAAAATTATTTAGAAAACATTTTTTTACTGAAACATTGAGAATTATTGCCCTATTTTAATGTGAATACTGCTGTTGCTATTAGGTTGTTACTAAGATAATGGCCGATTTCAGAAACATACATTTATTCATGAAAAACCTTTCGCCTTTCCAATACTCTGTAAATGATGTGAAACTGTTACAGTGCTGACAGCAAGTATCAGACATTTCTTTAAAACTTTGATGTGGATTTCGCTCAACAAGTGCTTGCAATTGCTCATTGTCAAGATTAAACGGTCGTCTTCTACTTTCTTCATCTTCAAGACTCTCATCTCCACTACAGAATTTCTGGAACCACCTTCGTACTGTCCAATCGCTTGTGGATCCATCTCTCTATTGATATTTGCATAGGTTTTGGAGGCATTGTGCCTAAGTTTGAACTCATGCAGCATAAGAAGATGAAGGTCCTGTTTTGGCATGTTAATCATTGAGGGTCTTCTATACTTCAAAAATACTTTCTATCTGAAAAAAGTTACAAATTATTATTGAGAACACATTAATTATTATATATGTTAAAATTTACCAGAAATAAACTACAAATTCTGTGTTAAAATGACTTTTTGAAACCCAGCGCTTCAGGTGAACATTATTTTTGTAACGACCTAATATATAATAAATAGCTTTGTGTATAAGTGTTATAGTCTTTTTATGTACATTTACATCCAGAAAATGCATGTTTTCTAATAAGACAAAAGAAATGTAGAATTAAATGATTCAGTTTCATTATAAGTAACAGATCTTGAGAGAATAAAAGTCTCTATTTGCAAAGTTATAAGAACATATTTCTGTACTACTCCAAATGAAGCCTGATCAGGTTGCTGTCAATCATCTGCGTTCAGCACAACAAAACAAGCGGTAGGAAGACCTTTCAAACCGGCCGCAAACATATCCGTAAACCCTGACCTTCGACGAGAAAATATATGAAATTCCCCCCCAAAAAAAAATATACAAACAAAAACTTGCCTAAATATCCTAAGAAAAATAACATACTTCTTTGTTTTTATGTAAAAAAAAAAGACAAATGAACCATTTAAAATTTTTTACGAAAAAAATTTATAAAAAAAAATTTATTTATAGTTCTTCAGCTATGGTTTGTTCATTTTTTATTTTTTTCATTTTTTTTTCAAATATATGTATTTTTTTCTTTTGTTTTCTTATATTGTCGTCTGCCACTCTTCCATTTTTACGACTTTCAGTTTTGCTTCAGCCTCGTTTTCGTCTCAGCAGCTCTCGGGCGCTTCCGCAACCTGCCCGATCGTTGCCGCCGAGCAATCACAGAAATTAGGCACTTCATCTGAAGTAGTACCCATATTTTATCTGGTCGGATAAAGATGCCCATGCAGATATTTATATTATACTAGACATACCAGTGACCCGTTGGATCACAACCACTACCACTATTTATTTTAATTTGATTTCATTTGAACATTCATAAACTGTGACATAAATCTTTTTACTGCTATATTATTCTTATGGATAATATACAAGTAAAGAGACTTATTATTGTGCCATATAATGTACATACATGTTTGTTGTGTGTACAGAAACTATATAAATTAGATGGCAAAGCTGAAAAAAGAGAGTCACTTTTTCTCTAAATGCTCATAGAGACATTAAGAAATATTAGAGAGTGGTGGAATCAACAACTAGGTAGATGGGCCGAGAGAAATACATAGATAGTTAAGTGGAAGGTGGGTGATCTATCTAGTTAATTAAAAATTATGACTAATTAGAATAATTAAAATAGTTTTTTTTTTTTTCAAACATAACTCAATCCCAGAACTACGGTATATTTTAGTATGCATTTGTGTGATTAAAGTATATAAGAAAAAAATATTTAGGAAAACTAACGTTTGTTGACTCAGTTGTAGTATAATAATAGATTTATGCTTATGTTGAAAAAAGAAGCATATAAATGGTATGTATTTTTTTTAATAGGCAGTTTTAGATTATTGAGTTTATTTACCTATTCTCCAGGAGGTTAGACACAAAGTCAGATGTTGTTTTGAAAAGCCAACGCACTAGTCGAGGTGCACTCTGGCTTACAAAAATGCCTGAGCAGCCCCATCAGCATTCCCTAGTAGGGGAGCCTCAGGCGACAATAAAATACCCGCTTCTCAGAGAGAAGGTAAAGTCTGAGATGGTGGACCTCCTAAGACTGAACAGAACCCTACCTCAGCCTGACAGCAGCAAAGCCACTATTGAACGGATCGTTAAGGAAGAAAAACTGACTGGTACGAAAAACTGACTCAAGCTGTGCTGATAAGTATAAGGCTATTGAATTTTAATACGTAAAAAATACTATTTTAAAACCTAAAATCTCTCCATATAAAATCCAATTTCTGTGAGTGGTTGTGTGTGCCTTATAGAAAAAAAGGTTAGAGAATCTAGATAAAATCTAAAAGTTTATTCTCATGTAAAATTAACCGGGGAAGATAATGGAAGTATTCCCGAATCTCTAAATCCACTCCTAAGGGGGCTATGGGACAGATTTTCTCAGGGGGGTCAAGCTTTTCAGTCATTTTTCATCAAATTTCAATGTAATTATGTAATAATTTTAAAATGCTGATTCATTACTTCCGGAAATAACTTTTTATTTTATTTAATGTTTCTTAACACCATTTCTCTTCAAATGGAGGAGGGTAAGAAACTCGAAAAGGGTGGTTTTAGTAGTGTTCTGAAAGCATCCTTCATTTTAATTGGCTGGTTTTAGTAGCGCTCTGGAGGCCTGCTAAAACCGGGAGCAATAAATGTAAATTGCATATACAAATCCAAAAGTGTTCAACATCCAAGATAGAGCATGTGTGTTTAAACGCAGCGTTGTCCGGGAGAAACAACTTCTCTGTCTTTTAACTTGGTGTTGTCCAGGAGCCATGATAGTAATAATTCAGTATTCTATTTGGTAAGTGGTATAATTTAATTCAAAGTGCTCAATATCATAGATAGAGCAGGTGTGTTGGTGTTGCCAGGGAGTCATCAATATCCTAGATAGAGCAATCCTACATAGAGCAGATGTTTTTAAACGCCGCGTTGTCCGGAAGAAAGATTTTCATTGTATTTTGTTATACTATTGTATACCAGAAAAGGTGCTCTGTGTTCAATATCCTAGATAGAGCCATGTGCAATAATACAGTAGTACATTTTCAATGTGGTATATGCTTGATGGTGAAGGGGAAGATAAGAAACTCGGCGTTGCCCTGGAATAAATGAAAACAAATATTGATTTCATTATACTTTTTAGAAAGTGGGTGGGGAAGAAACTCGATGTTGCCCGGGAGCAATAACTTTAAAACTGAAAGCTCAGGTGATTCTTAGATTATTATTATTTTCAATACATTAAAACAAGAGATGATCAGGTTAAATAGCGGTGGAAGAGAGAGATGGGGAAAGAGAGAAAGATAGAGAGACGGATTGAGATAGGAGTTTTAATATAAAGATGTTACACACAATGTTAACTCTTTTAGTAATCTATAAATTCTAAAGATAAAATTTAGGTAAAATGAATTGTTATATTTTTTCTAAGCTTTTAAGAGTTTTATTGTTGAAAACAAATTAAGTTATATTTTATTACTAATGGTCACCGCTTATTAAGGCCCGGATGCCACTCGAGGATAAGGATTAAAGAGATCATCAGTTGGACGATAAACAACACTATAAGAGAATTGTAAACGATGTTTGGAATGGGCAGAATGTTATTATTTAAGAGGACGACTCAACAAGTATTTGTTAACATTAGACTTGAAGACAACCATGTTGTAGTCAGTTGGGAATCAACCCCGTGGTTTTTGTTCCACAGATGGAAAGTTCTATGAAATAAACTTTGTCCATGCAAGTTCTGTTTGGGTTTAAGTACACAGAGAGATTTCAGTAGAGTGGTTTCGAAAAAAATTAAAATGCACGACCTGTATAGTGATTGAACTCAAAGCCTTCAGATTATGACTCTTGTGTAGACCGACGTCCAGGACAACGAAGTGAGCCGCGTCTGATTATGCAAGTGATATTTGTTTTACACAAGAGGTTGTAGATAAACGTCCAGGACAACAAATGATAGCTTTTACTGGCCAATTAATGAGATTTTGGGCTCAATATAAGCAGGCCTATTTTGCCTATTCAGTAGTAGCTAACCTGCTGCTCAGTTCTCATCGACTTCCGTTAGAAGGTCGCTCCCCATTGTGATAACCAGTGTTTGTTGAAGGCAGTGTTCATCAAAGTCTTGTAGCCCTTAGTCCGTTTGTCCATCTAAATTTAAGTTCGTTAGAGGCTGGTCAACCTTTGGCTTTCTTTCTCTTTGCTGATCTAAGTTTGTCTTTTTTTTACTACAGTTCCTATTACTGGCCTCCCAACGAGGGCAGAATTAGACATAAGGTCAGTGTTTAATGTGAGGAAACTCCAGCTCCCCAAATAGGAGCGCTCTGGATTGGAACAAAAATAAAAATGGCCTCAGTCTAGAAGTATCCCTCCTCTTCCGACCGAAACATCAAGAAAAGTTTACAAGTTTTAATTTTTGTTTTTAATGTCTATTGCTTTTTTATGCTTTAATTAATTAAAATATTATTATAATACTAGCAGGCTATCTTAATCTATCTGCAATTATATTTCGTTTGAAATATATCAAGCAAACATTGTCTCTTTTTTTCTCCTATAAAAGTAATTGATATTGTCAGCTAAATATTCTTGAAATAAATAAAACGAATATGTCTCTTCTTTATTTATTGAAAATTGTAACAATTTATATATTTTTAAAACAATAAATATTCTCTTTCTTCTTACCATAAAAATAATGGTTAGCGAAATATTTTCTTTTAAATAAATAAAACGAAACTTTTAACCGTTTTATTTAGTGTTACAATTTAAATTGTTAGAAAATAAATACTGCCTTCATTTTTATTGTAAAAATAATTGTCAGCTAAATATTTTTTTAATAAATAAATCTTTGGCGACCGGCCAATTCCATCTTTTAAAATAATTGTGGCAGGTGATAACGTACGTACGAATATGAAATTGCCTTAGCGTATTATTATTTTTATTATTATTACTATCAAATATATGCTCCCTCCGGTCGCATATTTTTGCGAGGCTGCCACGTCAGAAATGAACGCTGACGTGTAAACTGATGGAGCCTCAGTCATATTTCTTGGGTGGTTAGACGTTGATATTCTTTATTTATGACCAAGAATATTTTTAGATGAAAATAAAGAAAAAAAAATTTTCGACCCCACCCCGATTTTTCTATTACTTTTCCCCATACATAGGAATAT
The DNA here is from genome assembly GCA_963556195.1 of Sepiola atlantica. Lineage (NCBI taxonomy): Eukaryota > Metazoa > Mollusca > Cephalopoda > Sepiida > Sepiolidae > Sepiola > Sepiola atlantica. The sequence goes on from OY744515.1 coordinate 65,491,090, forward strand.
TTTTAGTTAAGAAAAGAAAAAAAGAAAGATTTTTGACCGCCCCCCAATGTAAAAAGAAAAAAAAAAGAAAAATAGTAAAAAAATCAAATACAGCGAACACGATTAGTTAGTTAAATGCTCTCGAGATGAAGTTTATGTAAATTAAATTCATTACAATTTTTAAATCAATAGTAATTTTTAAATCAATTTTTATTTTAATTAAACAATTTGATTCAATAAAATTGTTAAAATCAACAATTTAAAAAACTAAATACAGCGAACAGTATTTTTCGAATCGGAAGAAAGGTGTACATAAAATAAAACAATAAAAAAATCCGTACTCTTTTACTGTAGGACCTGTGCTGACTTTGACCATGACCCAAACCCTAACCCTAACCCTAACCCCCACTTTGACCCTAACCCTAACGACGGAGTCAAAGTTAGCGTGGGTCCTATAGTGTAAAAGCACCAAAATATCAAATACAGTGAACACGATTAGTTATGTAAATGGTCTCCGAAAGAAAGTTTACCTAAATCAAATTCGTTAGAATGTGTGTGTGTGTGTGTGTTTGTTTGATGACCTTTTATAATTAAACAATTTGATTCTAAAATCAGTTATATTGTTTTTTTGTTGACAGAAAAGAAAAAAAAATCACATCTTTTATTTTAATAAATAAAACATGGAATAATAAGAACAGTTTGTGAACAGTAAGTTAAAGTAACACAGTAAATGCCAGCGTTTTGTTTACATTTTAAATTACGCGCTCGTCTTGTGTCCATACTGATTTGACGGAGGGAGGTAAACGTTTAAATGGATTAACGTTCGCTGTTCAATCAGTTGGACGTAGATGGAATAACTACGTAACTCATTTCACATATATATATATGTAAATAATAAAAGAAATAATTATAATTTATAAGTAAGATTATTACCGAGCAAAATAGCGTAAATACATGTGGAAATCTGAAGAAAACAATCATGAGTGTATATTTGTGAATACTAATTTATTAGAAGTTGAAAAGCAATTGATTGTGTAAATTGAGGAATGCGCATAGTGTTTACGGCGGTTTTTGTAGTAGTATATAATGAAGCTAGCGGACTTAGTAAATAGTCATACTACTTTGATGGAGTTTCGGCTTCAGACAGACAGAAAGACAGACAGACAGACAGATACATAAACTCCATTATTAATAGATTAATATTATATATATATATATATATTTTTAATTTCTTTGATTTAGTAATTTTTATATTTTTATAGTTTGCCTGTCTTCTGGTTAGATTTATTTGTGGTATTAACAGCGTTAAATGTATGGGAATTTAAAGGTTTTCTGTTTTTCTAATTATACTATTGGTCAAGGCCAAGAGCCACCCGAGGATTAATGAGACTGAATGATTGTCAACTGAAAGATGATGAACACTGTGAGAGTAATAACAGTGAGCAATGGTATGAACCTAAAGCTGATCCATATATCGCCTTGTATGAACCGTATTTGATTTATGACGAGAATTTGTTGATATTGAATTTAAAGATGACCAAGTTGTAATCAGTCGGGAAGCAATACCACGTGAATCCCTTGTAAATAATCTCTATGGAAATTCCGTCTGACGCTAGGCACATGGAAGAAAATAGGAAAGTCTTTATCCATTGTTGTAGAAGACGAGTTCTTGCTGTGAATGTCTTACAAGGAGGAAACAAAGATCAGGGCTCAGTTGAGCACCTTCCATTGAAATAACGATAGAGTAGACAGAGACTAGCAACATTTCTTCTGTGAGAAAGGGGTTGTAGGGAAGAGAATAGGTACCCCCACTAGATTTCAAAGCCGATTTTGTACTGTGCCAAGGCAGAAAAAAGTGCTCTATGCAGCACCTTCCCAGATGTGGCAACAGTATTCCATCTTTGGATATAGTTGACTCTTATATAGTATTTGTATGCAACGAATTCAGTAAATATAATCCCCATCAAAGGAAAACCAAAGATTACTCAGTTGAAACACTTTAAACATTATTAAACACAAAATATCTAATTCGAATTTAAACGATAGGAAAATAAAACGAAATCAAAACAAAAACATGAATAAAAAGTAACGTTTCTCTCTATTGTCTATATTTTCAGATATTAAGATTCTGTCTTTATTGTGAGATATTGTTTATATAGTCTATATTGTCAGATTGCAAACTGAAGGCATGTATATTCAAAAAACAAACAAACGATGTTACCACTGATTTTTTGTTTCTATCAAGATATAATGATACTAAACCTTATGTCTCGAATCTTTGTTCCAATCTTGTATCAAAATCTATTACATAATTTTGATTCTACAAAATGTCTAAAATTTAAGGTTTAAGCTTAAGGGGTCTTAAGAAGAAATTAAAATTCAGGGAATCTTGTTTAACTCTTGTCTAATGACTATGCATCAAATTCAGTGAATTTTCAAATGGAAGGTTGTGCCCATATTATGCCCATAAAACTCCTTTTAAAATTCTCCAAAGGAACTAAAATTTGGGGAATATTTATTAATTGATGTCTAATATCTATTGTTAAAATTTCACAAAATTCGGAGGTATCTGAATTTTCACGACTGGCTTTCATCCTCTTTTGACAAAACTAAATTAAACTAAATATATCCGAAATTTGGACCTCTTACGCCTAACAGCTGTGTTACAAAATTCATAATGATCGGTTAACTGGTTTAGGTGTAAATCCTGTACATACAAATATATAAACTAGTTTCTTCCATCATAAAAATAAATGAAACAAAATCTGAAACAAAACCTATTTTATAGCCAGACTCTCTGGCGTTATGGCACATCCTTGAAATAAATTAAAACAATATATTTTAATTAATAATCTAACTTTTTTCAACATATTATGAATTCACTAAATTTTTAAGAAAATGTGATAGCAACGACTGAACAAAGAAATCAGCATTGTGCTTCCCCTCCCCTTCCTTTTTCTGGTAGTGTCAGTTCTTTGAGGAATGGATTTAACAAATGAAAAATATTTTGATGAAGTTGCTTCCAGCCTTTTAAAAACTCTGACTTATTTTTTTATTACTCTTTTTAAATTTAATTCATCCCAAACAAGGCACATTGCCACTGAGACGTAAGGGGCTACTGTGAATTAGGGGCCAGATTTATAGGGGTCATCCTAAGTGAGGAATTGAGCAGCAAGATGTGTGTTTACATTACATTTAAATTTCTGTATGTCAGTATAGTTAGATAAACAGAGAGTAGGGAGGGAATTCCAAAAGCTAGCAGTTTGAGGAAAGAAGCTATTAGAGTAGAAAGTCCTCCGCCATCTGGGAACCTCCACAGTGAATGGATGTGATATAACTGATGGTCGGGTTTGTTGGGTGTATTTACGTTGAGGAGGCATCAGAGCAGCAAGTTCGTCAGAGCACATTCCGTTAAAGTACTTATAAAACAAGTACAGGGATGCAACATTGTGGCAATGGGACAGGGGCTGGAGCTTGGTAGATAGTGTGGGACCTATTAGATTACAGACTCTTTTTTGGACCCTGTCTGGTAGAGAGAGACTAGTTAATGGTGCACCAGCCCATATGTGACAACAATACTCCATGCATGCGCAGATGGTAACTTTGTAGTGATATAGAATACTGGAAGGTGTGAGGAGTTTTCTAGTATGGTAGAGGGGGCCCACTTTCTTTGCAGCAACCGTGGCAGTATCTTCTATCTTGGGGTTTTTTCATAGTACAGTTTTTTTGAATTTCCACAGTAAATCTTTGATCAGATTAAAATTCAAACTATTAGCTGACAATTACATTTGTGAGGAGATTACTCTAGGTTGATCGAAAAAGCAGGATAGTAAATAAGAATTATAACCGAGAGTGTAACGAGATGTAGGTCAGGGGTGTGGGTAGACGTCGCGTTTGGAATGCGACTGTAATTGTTTTGATAATTTCAAGGTTAAGAAAAATATAAAAATATAAATATTTTATTGTTTGTATTTTGAAGTATTTGATTGAGTAAGAAAAAAATTGCAGAATTATGTCACCGATCGAGAGAGGATCAGGGGAAAGAACAAAGCAAAACTTGCGATCAAACAGAGCGGACGTTTTATCTTTTGCTCCTTCCAACGTCTAAGTCTAGAAGAAATGAATAAATAAGATAGTTCTATATGGAAGTATTATTATTCAGTTCATGTACTGAATTAAAGAGATATGAATCATTAGCATATATTTAAGTGTTTTACTATATGACATTTTTTGGAAGAAATATTTGCTATTTTAGTTACCTCCACCAAGGAGGTTATGTTTTTGGTTGAGTTTGTTTGTGTACACCCTACCGTCCGCATCGCTTGAATAATCATTATCAAAATTGGTCAAAATATCGATCATAGTCAAACTTAGAAATGATTTAATTTTGGGATATCTATGTCAAGATCAAGGAAAAGATGAAAGTTCCACTTTTAGCGATAACTTCGGTTCTTCTTATCATAGAGACTCATTACTTGACCCATATTGTAGCCAATGAAGTCCCACATCTTATATGACTTTGAAAAGTTCGGTGATAGTCAACATTTTGACGGAATTTCAACTTTCGATTTTTCCGCATTTGATGCATGGATCTGATGCTCTTTGATAAGAGTAACCACTATGCAAAATTTCAGCCTTATTAGATAAATAGTTTTTGAGTTATCACCGTTTCTATGGCATAACTTCAGGAATAATTCATATAAAGTAGAAGTAAGGCCCAGATAAGACTTTGACCCATCCTTACATTGTCAGGCGGAGGTATGCAATCTTACGACTAACTTAGTTCTTGTTATTTATTCTTTTAGTTTTTTTCTAACAGACAGACAGACATTTATATTTTCAATTTGAATATATTTCATGTGAAATAAGAATTTGGTACACAAGAAGTGCAATGGAATTACTGGTAGGTTTAAAGAGAATAACCAATTTTGTGTGCAAGAAGTGTAAGACAATGGAGATGGATGTGGACAAAGTATATCTAGATGGTGAAGCTATTGAGGCTGATACCATTGGAGCACAGGGTGGAGCATCTGATAGTGTTATTGCAAGAGTTAGGAGTGGATGAATTAAGTTTAGAGAATTTCTGCTATTACTAACCAATAGAGCATTACTACTGTCGAACCAAAGGAAGAGTCTATCAGGCATTTGTATGAAGATAATTACAATATAGGGAGATGTGTGAAGAACAAGAGACGTTAAAAAATGGATGAGACTTCTTGGGTTAGTAGATGTAGAACAGTTAAGGTAGCAAGTTCAGTTCACAGGGGAAGACCAAGGAAAACATGGGAGGAAGTGATAAAAATGGACTTGAAAGAAATAGGGATAAATAAAGAGATAGGTTAGTTTGGAAATCAATTTCTTAAAGCTGTTGTAACGTATGTCAGCATATAAAATGGATATTAAAGAAAAAGATGTTTAATTAAAAATGATGATGATTAGGATTTCTCACACACGTCATCATCAGTGATTAATCACTGATAATAACCGGTGGTGTTCCCTGGAGTTTGAGTGACAATAAGTCTCCTCAGATTTCCAGTACTTTCCACCTCTTTGCTAACTATTGCAAATGACTTTGTGTTATCGCAACAACCGCTTACCATTGATTTTTCGCTGGCAACGACCATTGGTCTTCTCTAGGATTTAGGTGGCAATATGCCTCCCCAATGTCCTAGTACTCTCTGCACTTTTCCAGTGGAGGTCTGGTTAGTACTCTCCTTCCTTGGTCTTTCACAATAATGTTGTGCGGTATCAACCGAAGCTGATGCCTTTTTTGGAGGTTGGGGGCACAGTTTACAACATTTATGGCAGTTTCAGTTCCCTTGGTTTCATGTGGTGTTCCTTCCATGTTTTTGTGTTACTTCTGTTGCAATTTCTATGTGGCTGGTTAGTGTTCGTAGCTTAACTGGGTTGGTTTCCGCATTCGAGGATTTTCCTTAAGATTTCAGCTGTTTTCATCATGGCTGTCCATTGTATAGTCTCAGTCTTCCCTTTGATTCAAATTTCTTCTAGTTTTTTTTCCAGGTTTTTTAGGACTTTTCTTAGTGCTCCGATAATTATTGGTATTATATTGACTTTCTTCATGTTCTATATTCCTTTCAGTTCTCTGTATTTGCTTTGCTTTTCCGTTTCTTTGATCTTTATCCTGTGGTCTGCCAGGACGACAAAATCAACAATTTGGCAGTTTCTTTCTTTCTTGTTAACTATTATGACGTCCGGTCTTCTTGCTTGGATGAATTTATCTGTTTGTACCTCCAGAAGATTTTGTGGTTTTCTTTTTCCAGTACTGTTTCCGGTTTGTGTCTGTACCCTTTGTCTGCATGTTCAAAATGCAGTCATTTGCAAAGTTCCCAGTGTACTGCTTTCCCCAGACAGTCGTGGCTGTTTTTGTATTCTTTGTGGCTAGTATGCTGCATTCACGTATGTGATTTACCGTTTTGTCTCTTTGTCACATAAGTGAATGCAGCAAACTAGCCACAAAAGAATACAAAAACTGACACGACTGTGTAGGGAAAGCAGTATACTGGGAACTGTGCAAACGATTGCATTTTGAACATGCAGACAGTCTACATTTAAGATTTCCTGGGTTTTATCAATTTTAGCTTTAATGTAGTTAGTTCTAATCACATTGTTCTGTGCAGCTGTCAGTAGCGATTCTGTTTCTCTCTTCAGGTGTCCTTTTTCTTAGCCATGACCATGTGTTTTTGTGGGTCTCTTCTCTTGTCATTCTTATGAATCGTCTATGTAGCTATTTCTATTATTATTAATAATAATAATAATAATAATAATAATAATAATAATAATAATAAATGCATCACAAAGAGTAAATAAGATTCTTCTATTTCCATTTCATTCAATCATCCTTCCTCTTAATCATTGCGCCAATGCACACCTGACCTAACTTTACATAACCTTAACTCATATTCATTAATTTTGTCATGTATTCTTTAATTTGAGATAGATATCTTGAGATAAATCTGACAAAACATTTCACCTCGAATAGGATATGGCTTCTTCTCATGATTCAAAGTTAATCAATTGAAAGTGATCAAAATGGAACTTATTGCAAGAATTCTGTCTTGTTTACATGTAGTCTTCATTTACGTTATTTTTAATATCTTTCTTTTATTTGCATCCATTCCATTTTGTTTACATCTTAATCTTATCCTATTTGGAATAGGTCTTACTCGATTCCATTCCTTTCATTTTTTTTCCAGGTTGAAACTGATTTTTTTTTGCTTATTTTCCTCTTCTTTTTAAACTTTCTTTTTTACCACATTTTTTTATTTCTTTCTTTGTTTTCCAGGCGGACCTCTCTTTATTTTCTGCCTTTTGCTCTCTATTCTCCTTTGTATAATTATTGATTATTTGTTATTGCTCCTATTTACTTGCCTCCCCACGAGGGCTGAGTTTGATACAAGATCGGATTTTAATGTGGAGAAAACCCAGCTCCCCAAAAAGAGGTACTTGGACATAAATTAAAATTACCTCACTCTAGAAGGATTTCTCCTTCACTTGCTGAGGACAGAACACTTTCCTCCTAGCCAAATGGCCAAGAAAATTGTTATTTATCTTTCATCTTTTATTTCTGACTATACTTTCTATAAGTTTTATTCATTTTTCCTTCTTCAGTTATTTTAATAGACAAGAAGTACAGTATTTTTCACAACCACATTTAAAACAATTCCTAATTTGGTTTAGTGGTTCTTCTGATGTCATCAACCATACCTGAACTTCTTCAGTTTCAATTTCATTGGCATGGCAACAACTACTATAAGTCCAGTATTTGCAAACTTCACCATTAAACTATTCCCATCAGCACAAAGTGGGTTATTTCTTCTCCCTTGTCTTGAAATACTTCCAATGTGTACTTTCTTTTCTGACTGTTTTTTCCCCCTAATAATGTACCATCCTTTTTTCATCTTTAAATGTTGATCACACCATTGTTTTCTTTAGGTTTAATTCATTTTCATTTCTCTTTCTTTCCTTACTATCTTTCCTCTCTCTTCTTTATTTATTTAATTAGTCTCTGGAACCAATGCCCTAATGAGAGGTGGCAGTGATGAAGTGTATACCCTTGTGAACTGACATCTTGACATGCCATATTCCAGTAATCTGAGAACCATGCCACTGTTTCCAATAGGAATATTGACAACATTCACATGGTCACTCGATAATAGATCACCAAAGTTAAGCAACGTTGAGTCTGATCAGTACCAGATGGGTTACCATTTGGGAATACCAGGTACTGTATGTAGGAGGATGATGACACCTCCTTTGCAAAAACTAACCGCGTCAAAATGGTATCTGTAGTTGGCAGAAGAGCTGAACCATTGGTCAATGGCTCCAAATAAAGGCTTTGGAGTATTGGGAAAAAAAGATTTTCTTTAAAATTGAGCCAACACAAAAATAATTAAAGCTTCAGATGTTTTGTATGAAAAGTAAAAATATTTTTTAACTGAGGTCACACCATGTTCAGTTAATGCATAATTACGACATAATCATGTTAACACACTGGTTTTCATTAGATCACCGAAGTTAAGCGACGTTGAACCTGGTCAGTACCAGATGGGTGATCATTTGAGAATACAAGGCGCTGTATGTGGGAAGACGGCAACACCTCCATGCAAAAAACTGCATACAAAAAATAAACGTCATCTCCTCTGACTGGGGTATATATGCGACTGGGGACCGCTTATGAATTTAATATTCTCTATAAACTTCTTCATTTGGGGGAAACCAGCTCAACCTCCTGTGAGTAGCTGATTCTAGCATGGATGCTAATGCCAACAAAACATAATCAAGCTTGCTGATTCATATAAAGTGCTATTTTTTTACTTACATAATTTTGTATTTCTTTCTTTCCACGAGTCAAACAAAAACAAAATATTAACAATACCTGTGAGTGTTCTTATTGATTCAACAAACTATTAGAAATATTTTTTGACAGTTGCTTTCAATGTCAGTTTTAAGCTTCACTTAAAACATCTTTTACCTATAAGTTATCTTCTCATGTCTATGTCATGAATATTTTTAGTGTTTATTATACTTTTCTTTCAATCATAATCATGTAAAGTTCTCTGAAAGCAACTTTTACTACTTTATCATGAGATGTTTTCAAAATTACTTCATGCTCTGGCTGTATCCTGCTCTTAAAACATACTTTTGCTACTTCTTAGACATAGAAAAATATTGGATATTATCTTATATTGTGTATGCTATATTTATGTATTGTGCATATATCAACTAGACCCAATAGCTATTTTTAAGTAAGCAGCATATTAACAAATAACGTTTTATTTATATCACAATAGTTGAATGACAAATAAGATGATAAATGGTTTAATCGTTAGAAGGTATTGGGATTTCGCATAATTAGGTATATAGTTTTAGAAATATATGGCATAAAAAAGAAATGTAGCAATGTCAAGAAAAAAACACAAACAACGTTTAAATTGGAACACTTTCTATGTGATATGCAAAAGAGAAAAGAAGAAAAGACAGAATGATATAAAGATATGTTGTATTGTTAATAATTGGTATTTGTGGAACTTATCTTGTTCTGTGTATATTTCGTCCAAGTAATAGTTCTTGAGTTCTTTGTATTTTCTGTGATGATATATTAGGTAAGAAGAAAGTGTTTTCGGGTAACTTGTTTTTCTCTGTTGCTTCTTCTGTTATTAACGCCTGTTGTAGCAGTCAGAGTTATGTTGAACCGACTTGCTTCTACGAAAAGTGGAGAAAAATAGAAAAAAAATGATTAAAACCATGCAAGCTTTTCGACCAAGCTGGTTTCGTTATGCAGCCTGTAATTGGTTCTTACTGAGCGAACCACAGACACCGTTACAATAGAGCTCATTCGAAAGGTCGTTTGGTTGTTTTGTTTTACAGCATATCAACCCTTTTCGGGTTATTTAATGTCTTATATGGTTATTTTGGTAAAAGTGTTTATGCTTCAAGTTCTATATATCTTCAAATATTTATTCATGGTGTTTGGTTTGGTTTGGTTGTTTTGTAGAAGAAAATTGTTATTTTTATTTTTGGCTTTGCAGAACATGATTGAGTTTTGCAAAGGGAAAGAAAAAAACAACAACATCAATGTTTGGTGCATTTTTTGTTAGGAAGTCAGTATCTTTATCATTCAAAAGGAGGTGATTCTGAATGTTTTGTAAAAAATATATATATAAAGGGGCTAGTCTGGCGCAAAGTACAAATACATTTAAACTAAATGAAGGAACGAATTTATGACAACATAAACAATAAAGTGATTCTTCTTGTGATATTGGGAGGAGATATTAAAACAGTATTCATCAGTAAAAATATATCTATTAACACATATACATTATGAATAAGTTTGATAGCATTAATCTTCTTTCTAGGATTAGTGTCAATGTAAATTATACCCTCTTTGCTAATTGGAGGGTTGGCGTGAGTGAATTATTAAAGTAGGTGGCACTGGAAACTACTTTGCTTGGCAAAGGTTGTTTCGATGTGTTCAGTAGTCAGAATCGACCCATAATGTATCTAGAGGCAATCATAGAATGACTGTGATGCTCAATGTGTGACCATCAGAATACAATTTCAAGAAGAAAGATATGGAGTTATTTTACTGCAGAAACAATATCACTGCATTGATTTACTCCTCTCCAGGAGCTAGGCACAAGGCCAGTTTTTATCTTACTCCCACAAGTAAGATGTGACCAACGGTCGGGTCGGGAAAGTGGGGTTTAAAAATTGCCTGGGCAGCCCCGTCGGCATTCCCCGGTAGGGGCGCCTCAGGCAGTAAGCAATAAACTTACTCCTCCCCAAAGAGGAGAAGCGAAGCCTGGGAGGGTGGACCTCCTAGAACTGCACAGGACAGACCCATAGACCGGCGTAAATCAAGCCCCGAAGGCCAAGACAATACCAGTCTATGAGGTGTAGTATCCATCGGAACAGATACTACACTTTGATCTTAGCCCAAAAGGCCAAGATCACTGTAGGGAACAAGAGATTGCTAGGAAATACTGAGTCCTATTATGCATCTGAAAGGTGATTTGTCTCATAACGCATGAAGATTTGAATGAAGATAATAATCCTTGTTATTATGGGAAAAGTTGTGCATGATAGGAGTGGTATTTTCTTTTAAGCAATGGGATCAACTACACATGATCTGTTATACAGAAATTGTCCAATGAACATAAAGTTTACCTGACTGCCAAAATTTCCGGATGTCAACTTTTTGGATCATTTTTTAGATGGGTTGAACTAGCAAGCTTGCTTCACAGAAACTTTATCACATGACTATATGGTTAGAAGCAAAGCGTAGTATCTGTTCTGATACTACACTTTATTTTTTCTGTCCTTGATGAATGAAGGAGAAATCTTTCTTTTTATTTTTGTTTATATCCAGAGTGCCATTTGGGAGCTGGATTTTTTCCACTTTAAAAATCGCCCTTTTGTGTTTAACTCTAACCTCGGCAAGTAAATAATCAGTTAAAATATGTGTATATAAGATTATGACACAAGATTAACTATCTGAATTTTTTCAGCAGAAAAATTGCTTTCACCTTATCAAGCAGACGATCATAAAACCATGATGCATTAGTGTATATGAAACGACTTATGTATTTATTTATATTTATATTTATAAAGTATATCAGTTATGATATTAAAACAATATTTAAAACAATAATAATGCATAGTTTTGTTTCTTCACAAATTCTCTTTTAAAATGTAATCATACAGATATTAGCACAGCTTGAGTAGGTGTTCTTCGTACCAGTTGGGGATAAGTCTTTGAAAATCAGTCCGACAGTGGCTTTATTGCTGTTGGGCTGAGGTGTGGTTCTATTCAGTCCTAAGAGGTCCCCCCCCTCCAATGCTTTACCTACTCTCTGAGAAAGAGTTAGTTTATTGCTAATCGCCTACCGGGGAATTCCGACGGGGCTGCTTAGGCATTTTTGTAGGCCAGAGTGCATTTCACCTAGTGCGCTGACTTTCCAAAACCCACCTGACGTTGTGTCTAACCTCTTACAGAGAAGGTAAATAAACATATATCGATATTAGATGTTCATGTTATATACTGCCATGTTTGTTTTTTTACTAATGAGTGAGCACTTATCAAAGATAAAACAACTCGAGGACAAGGATTACTGTGATGGATAGATTGACAGTTGAATGATGATGAATACGATGAGAGGATTGAAAATAATGAAGGGAAGGAATAAAATGTGATTGACTTATGAGGAGGGTTTATTGACATTATATTCGAATAGTACCATGTTGTAGCCATCGGGAAAGCAATTTTGTGGCAACGTGTTTCACAGATAGGAAGTTTGGGGAATGAAACTGTTCATGGAAATTCCATTTTGTGTTAGGCACATGAAGGAAGAAAGGAAAGTTCTTTGCATCAGTGGTAGAAGACAAGTTCTTGCTGTGAGTGTCTTACAAAGAGGAACCAGAGATTGAAGCTCAGTCAAGCACTTCCATGGAAAAAACAATAGAGTAGAGAAAGACTAACAACATTTATTCTGTGAGAAAGGGGGTGTAGACAACAGAAGAGATCACCCCTACTAGAATGCGATGTCGATTTTTAACTCTGTCAAGGCAAGAAAGAGTACTGTGAGCAGCATCTCCTCAGATGTGACAGCAGTATGCCATCTTAGGACATATTTGACTCTTATACAGTTAGAGAATTGTATCAGGAGTCAGATACTTTCTGAAGCAGTAGAATGATCCAACCATTTTTCCAACAACCTTAGCAACAGATTTGATATAAGTCTTACATTTTAGATCTGCAGTAAAAGTCCATTCTAGGAGCTTTTCAAAACAAAGAGCTTCCTTAAGGAAAGAGCCTTTTATTCCAACTGGACTAAAACAAGGATCTGAACGTTGGTGGTGAAAGAAGAGAAGCTTGGCTTTACAGGTGTTAAAAGTATCAAGCCATTTTTTCCTCATTGCACCACATACTCCAGATCAGAAGAGAGAGAATCAGTAAGATTTTGATCGCCAATGCTCTTCGAAGTGCAATCATAGACAGCTGTGTTGTCTTTATAGATGTCAATAAATGATTTCAGAATATGATTAGAAAAATCATTAATGAAAATGGGATCCCTCTACCGTGCTAGTAAACTTTTCACACATGACAGTATCCTATATCTCTACAAAGCCACCATCCACCCATGCATGAAGTATTGTTGTCACATCTGGGCTGGTACACTATCCACTACTCTCTCCCTCTTAGACAAGGTCCAAAAAAGAGTCGCTAATCTAATAGGTCCCTCACTTTTCACCAAGTTTCATCCCCTGTCCCATCACTGCAATGTTGCATCCTTGTGCTTGTTTTACAAGTACCTCAATGGAATCTACTCTGACGAACTTGCTGCTCTGGTGCCCCCTCGACGTAAACACACTCGACCAAGACGACAACTAGCTATATCCCATCCATTCACTGTGGAGGTCTCCAGATGCCGGAGAGCCTTCTACTCCAATAGCTTCTGTCTTCATGCTGTCGAGCTTCTGAACTCCCTACATGCTTCCTGTTTCCCCACCTGCACCGACATGCAGAAATTATAAAATTAATGTGAACAAACATCTCGCTGCACAGTTCCAGATTTAGGATGTCCTCCAAAACTTTCGCCCTAATTCTCAGTAGCCCCTTACGTCTACAGTGGCGGCCTGCCTTATTTGGGATGAACTATATAAAAATAAAAGGTATTTAATGGTTGAAAAGACACTGTCAGATATTCTATAGATAGCAAATCTATGAAGCAACCGTTTGTGCCACATCCTATAAAGGACTGTAATATGCAGAAAGATATTACCCTAGAAACAAAGCTCTGATTGAGAGATTCACTGATCCTTGCGATATCATGGTCAGCACGTCAGCACGTCAGCAGTTGACTTTGCAGTACAAAATCCATATTGCTTGTTGCTAAGTATACTGAGGTGATTGACAACTTCTTAATTTATTACCGATTAAGACAAACCTTTTAATGAGGCAAAAGAAACTGATCAGTCTGTAATGAGGAAGACTATTTACCAGTACTTTTAAATATTGTCCAGACTGACGAAATTTTTCAAGGAGATAAAAATCATCTCTCCTATAAACAAGGATTGAATATCTTTGTAAGGATAAGAGCAAGTTCTGACAGCAGATTCTTAACGACTGGAATGTTGTCAGGACTAGTTGCTTTGCTAGTATAGAGATTCTTGATAAATTTGGCAACATCCTGAACAGATATGTTAATATCACTTAAAATCTTTTCAACCATAGGGGGAAATTTCAGAAGTAGATAGCCCTGATCACAAAGCGTGGAACTTGAAGCAAAGGTCTTTGTAAAAGCTTAGCCTTGTCAAATGATGAGGAAATCACCTCTAGTTCATTAAAGCATGTGGAACAGATCCTATTCCTGCTATAGTAATAAAGAAATGCTTTGCTAAACTAACCTCTGTTCTCTTCAAACTCTATAATAAATGCCTTGCCAAATATTGCTTCCCTGGTAGCTGGAAAATTGCCTCTGTGGTACCAGTTAAAACTCTGCTGAAAGAACTCACCCACAAAATTATTGCACCATAAGTCTCCTCTCACTCTTTGCTAAAATTGAATCATTAATCAATCTAGCGATTGTCCAGCACCTAGAAAATGCTAACCTTCTTTCTGACAAACAATATGGATTTAGACAATCCAGTTCTACTGCAGATATCCTAATGAGCATCTCTGAACGCATATATCATACACTGGAAGAGGCAGATAAAGCTAGGTGGGTAGCGCTTAACATATCCAAGACCTTTGACAAGGTTTAGCATGAAAGTATTTTCATGAAAATTAATTTGTATGGTACTACTGGACGAATATTTAATATAATGAGATCTTTCTTAGCTAAGAGAAAGATGCAGGTCGTTCTCAATAGTCGTACATCTAAACATCATATTAATGTGGGTTTTCCTCAAGGGTCGATACTTGGACCTTTATTATTAGTGATTTTCAGAAATTACCTTTCTGATACAATCACATTCGAGATGAGTATATTTGCTGATGACATGATTCTCTATTCTAGACATGCGGGCAAATCGAACACACATAATTTCAAGGCAATCGTTGCATCCATAGAAAATAAACTTCAGTCTGTAGTAGAATGGGGACAAAAATGGATGATTACATTTAATGCTACCAAAACAAAACCCCTTTCCTTTAACAATTATAAGAAACTTTTTCAACCACTGATTGCCATGGCTGATAGCACCCCCCCCCCCTGAGAGTCCAACTTTCAAACTCTTCAGCCTAACATTCACAGGCAACATGTATTGGAATAAATACATAAAAGATACTGCTAAGTCTTCTGTAAATAAGGTGGGCACCCTCTACCTTCTCACACCTGCCAGTATCCTATATCTCTATAAAGCCACCATTCGCTCATGCATGGAGTATTGCTATCACATCTTGGCTGCTGCACCAACTACTGGTCCTTCCTTCTTGGACAGGGTACAAAAAAGAGTCTTTGACATGTCTTATCTTCGCAATGTTGCACCCCTGTGCTTGTTTTACAAGTACTTTCATGGAATGTGCTCCAATGAACGTTATGCACCTGTAACCCCCGCTCAATATAAATCTCCCCGAAAACCTGACTAGCAACAAAATCTCACTCCTTCACAAGTCGTCAGATGTCAAAAAACTTTCTACTCTAATAGCTTTTTTCCTTGAACAGCTTGCCTTTGGATTTCCCTGCCTGCTCCCTGTTTCCCCGATGTACAAACACGCAGACATTTAAATTTAATGTGAACAAATATCTTGCTGCACAACTCCCTACTTAAGATGCCCCCTATAAATCTGGCTCCTAATCACAGTAACCCTGATATCTCAGTGCCAATACGCCTTGTTTGGGGTGAAGAAAAAAAAGAGTTTTACATCTATTCAGTACCGTTTGTTATTCTCCAAATTTCTTGAGAACCAAGTCACTGCTAAGCAACTCTAAATTTAACAATCGATCGAAGTAACTGAGATATAAGCAAGAACAGAGGCGCTAGTTGCAGTTGGATGCAGTAGCTGGAAATTGTCAAACTTCTTTTTTTAGAATAGTGAGTGTAGCATTATTCTGTTATGATGTTTGATGTTCACGAGTCATATCACCATTTCCTCGGCTCACATGTCACCAGAACCTGACAACTTACATCACTTTCATTTTGATACTTTACCATAAATTCACATAATTTTACTAAAAATATGTAATCAACTCACCCTCTCGTTGTTTCAGAATGTGGAAGCTCTGTTTACCTTCTTGTATAATTCCCTGACTATGACTAGCCATATTTGGTTTAGAAGTTGTTCCTCCATAAGTATCTTGGCTCTGATCAAGTCGAATTACAACCTTTTCACTATCTGTTATATCCGGTTCCATTGTATGATTTGCCAAGCCGACCATGAAATCCTTCCTTTCAGGGTCCTAGATATGACCTTAAAGTGCATCAGGAAGCTTTGCGGAGCATGACATCACCTCTTAGTTGCCATTACTTCTAGGTCCACTCTGACCTAAAGTGGTAGTACCTGTTAGGGTCCTACTTATGTGTTAAATTGAACATGTCCCAGGCACACAATAAACTGTTTCGGACACATTTAAACAAGGTGTTCCCTCCACCACTCCAGAATCTATTTTTTCTAGCCATTTCTACCTTTTTTGAACTTGAATACATTCTAACACTTTTCCAGCCTCCTTGCTGATTAAGTGCTTTGCTCCTATAACCCTGAAAAGTGTTTACAAAAACGATACACACACCACTGTCTCAATTTTGGTGAATAATTCTACCTCTTCATCTGATATATGCTCATATTCAACTAGGTCACTTGGTGGAATGGAAACCTGACAATTAGGGTGTGAAAAAAATTAACAAATATAATCCAAACTTTACCACAAAGATATAATTACTTATTCTAAATATTTATAAATTTCCTATTCATTTCATTGTTTTTATTGTGCAAGTTTTTAATGTGTTCAGAATGTAAGCAGAGACTAAACAGGCTACATCTTGTGGCAAGGCTTTAAACCTTCTCGGTATTACCGCATACTTTTACATAAATAATTTTCTACAGCCTACCTATATAATAAATATAAACCAATGTAACTGTCAATAGAGCCCACACGTAGACATATATTAGTGTTTTATTAAAAGTAAGACCAATATTTAAAAAGAAAATAATATAATAATTTCTTTATGCTTCTAAACCATGTATTATGTTTGGTAAATTAATATTTAAACACCATGCAAAATATCAGCTTGAACAGATAAATAGTTTTTGAGTTTTTAATGTTTCCATGGTATTACTTCTGGAATACTTCATACAATATGGAGAAGTAAGGCCCGCCAATATTAGACTTTGACTCATTCTTATGTTGTCAGGTGGAGATATGTAGTCTCACAACTGACTTATGTTCTTTTTATACTAATGAGTCACCACTTATAAAAGCCACAAGTTCAACATCCACGTTTTTATCCATTTTTGAACATTTATAAACACTTGATTGTCAGCATGTGAGCATCACCTATACCCTATCCGAGCCAGAATCCATGCTACAGAGTTATTGCATGTTGCTGTCTATATTTTATTATTATACTGTGATATTAATATGCAACTGATTATCGAACTGTCTCACTTGTAAACCTAAGTAAACTCTTTCTACAGTGCCACATGTTTATATTCGTATTATAGGATGTATCATCCATTATAATTCACACACATACACGATAACTTGTTTGTAGAAATAAATTCAAGTAGCATTTCAAAAAAGAATAATGATACCAAATTCTACGGCTTCATTTCAGAGAGAGGAAAAGTTATTCTGAAAAATATTCATGTGATAAAGTTTAAAGCAAAAATGAAGGCTATGGGAAGAGACTGGGAATGGGGAAACAGGTTCTTTTTGATTTTCAGATCAAAGTCTTAATCAAATAAAGAATGGCACAAACTTGCGTTCAATTTGTTCGCTTTTTATAAATATTTCAAGATTTTGATATCTATGTACTTACCTACATAGATATATTATATATGTCTGAAAGAGAGAGAGAGAGAGAGAGAGAGATTATATTCCATGTAAGATAGTGGGTTGTGGAGACATGTTATTGACGTCATAAAAATACTAAAAAAAAGTTATAAATAAAATCACAAAGGTCATATTTTTGGTAATAATATTTATTATAATAAAATTTATATGCAACATCAAAGTATTCAATTATTCAGTTGTATAAGGACTGAAAAATATATTTCTATCAAGAGTGCTAAATAGCTGAGTTGTGAAATATCTACTGAAAGAACTCAGTTTTTTTTATTTTTATATTATTTACTGTTTCGCTATTTAATCTGAATTAATATTTTATTAATATTATTTTAAAGCAAAAAGAAAATGGTTATTTCAATTCTTTACTTTTTTTATATAATTGTAGAACTTTAACAATCAGACAATGAATAGATAAAGCAACATAAAGTGATTGGGAAAAAGTTGATAATTTTTTTATATTCTCTCATTTTAAAACCATTTAAAGTATTTAATTAATGTAAAGTGCAATGGATACTGTTTCTGTGTACTATTAGGTTAGTAGGTTTTAGAAATGGAGATCATGGACGACTGGAAAGCACCAGAATATTGGAAGAGAGTGACCTACATCCTGATGATTCGTGCCTGATTAAAAATTTTGGAAATCTTAGCTGCAACTCAGTACTCCTTGAATACCTTGAAGGCCGTAAAATGTGAGCTGGAGAATTACAATAGAGATGTGGAAGTATTGGCTAGCAGGAAAGATCATAGCAGGCCTTGTGACTGTGTCCGCACAAGGAAATTCGTCGAAAAGCTGGAAAAAGGTGCGGCAAGATCCAGACAAGGCAATGTAGACTTTGTCGAGAGAGATGGCCTTTAGCGACTATGAAGAAAGTGCTGAATGAGGATCTTTGCTACTCCTCATACAGGATTTGCAAGCACTTACTACACACTGTCTAGGTTCAAGGGAATCGCCTTATGAAAACCAAGAAACTCGTCATCAATGGTTAAACATCTAGTCGAGCCAAAGATACGCTTGTTCTTCTCAGGACAAGTTGCACAACAGGTGACTAGTCTACAGACTGCAAAAGTCTCACGCATCATGAAGACCAAGTTCTCATAAACTGTGATGGTCTTTGGGTGTGTTTCCAGCAAAGGCCACATCATGCGGCCCCTACATCTTCGAAAAGGAACTCAAGCTCAATTGAGATGGCTATATTGAATTGCTGTCCACTATTGTCAAACGTTGTGTGGAGAGGATGGCTGTGGGAAGCCTATATGTGTGGCAGCAGTACTCAGCTCCATGTCACACCACCGGAAAAACCCAGGAGTGGCTACCTGAGAACTTTCACGACTTCACCGGCCCCAAAATCTGTCCGCTCAACTCATCTGATAGCAACCCCATGAACTATTATGTGTGGGGCACAGTTGAGAAAGACACCAACCATACTGCCTGCAATATGTTGCTTAGCTTTGGTGATCTAATGAGAACCGATGTGTCAAGATGATTATGACATAAAGGCTCGTCAACACCTCATCTATATAATATTATGCAACCCATCACATTACAATGTGTAGAGGTCGAAGTGCAAATGATTGTCTCAAAAAGTCAAGACTCTCAAGTTCCACAATGTTCCAAGCGCTGCAGAATATGTGGAAAGAATTCACACTCTAAGGAAAAAATGGATTGCTTGGCAGCCAAGATGGCCTGTTTTAATCGTGGGATAATTGGGCTTGGAAAGGGTGTGCCAGAAATGAAAAAGGGGTCTACAAACAGATCAACAACAAGCATAACACTGCACAACCAACATCCATACCTCACCTCCTGTAGAATATAAACAAGTTCCTGGGAGGAGGTTGGAGGCTCTGAATCTACCACTATTCATGACAATAGAGATAACGTTAATTCCAGAAGTCTATGTGGAATTCGGGCACATCTCCATGGGACCAACTAGCTTCTGTACTCACTGAATCAATGCTTGAGCTGACACTGGGGCACAGACATGCTCCAGTTGATATGAAATACAGAAAGTTCTAAGATACCAAGTCAAATACCTAGTATTGACGTGTCACCGAATCTGGGGTATAACAGAAGAGCAGCTATATATAAAAGGCGTAATATTTGCTAACATCAGAGTTTGATTTCGGGATGGGATGAAACTCACTAAGAGGATGACAGAAACAATACTGAACTTATCCACACATAAAAACATCACCAATATCAGATCCTGGTTCGGACTTGTAAACCTAGTTGCATACACATTTTCTCAAGCTGAGATAATAGCCCTATTCCGGGAAACTACTACAAACTGGGACAGCATGCTCAATAAAATATTCAATGAATCGCACAAGGAGAATAACTCAACAAACAAGCTACACAGAGTTATCTTCCCATAAACAAAACAGAACACAACACAAAAACAGTGAGAAATAGCAATAAATAAAAACAAAAATACCAAAAGAAATATTTAATAATTATTTAAGAAAAAAATCCAGAAAAATACATTTTTGCTAAAAAAAATGGGATAGCTTAAATGATCGGTAGTAATTTTGTGTCGACCTACTATCTAAAGACTAGAAGTGACCGATATCAACAAAGCTGGAGAGCTTCAAAAATGGTAGTCATCTGACGATTCACATCAAGCATGAAACCAATGATGATGACTGAATAATCCATATATGTTATGTAATTGTAGGACACGCCGCCCGGCGTTGCCCGGGAGAAATATAAAAGAATGAATTATAATTTGTAAGCAGCTGACAGAATGCAATAGGCCACATTTGATAGTTTTAATGTTTAGAAGAAATGTCGGTTTTGAATTGTGCAAAATCTATGTACCCACGAAAAGGATAACTTTGGAGTGGAACAAAAATAGAAATTGTCACAGTGTAGAAAGATATCTCCTTCACTGACTGATTATGGAAAAGGATACTTCTTGCGGGCCGGGATATTTGTTCGATCTGTTATCTATTCTCTCCTCCGCCATTGAAGCAATTCCTTCTAGACTGCAGCAATTTTTATTTATGTTATTACTTTAGAAAATGTAATAAACGTTGGTGGATTTTCGCCAAATTAAGAACTTACGTTGTGTCAAACTCTACCCTCGTGGGGAGTCAAAAATGAAGGTGGTGAGTAATTACTATTTTAGTTACGTAAAATCCAATTCCGTATGGAGCTAGAAAAGCAAAACAAATCTGATGTGTCGGTCACTAAATACTGTTTGAAGCAAGTATGAGTGTAAAAAGACGAAACATGTGTATGATATCTATCATGAAAAATGTTCAATGAGAAGAATATTTTCGCTAAATTGTTCTAATACTTACGGTAAGTCACAACTACGAATGTACTGTCTGTTAATGGAAAAATGTATAAGGAATATGCAATTATCAATCATTGTAAAACACCGAAAGTACTTACGGTTGAAAGAATGATGGTCTGTGTAATGTGGCTACATGTTCGTTTATAATTCTAGCGAATTCACTCAAGCGTGCTGTTTGCAGAGACACATCCTCCGATAGGGCATTTAAACACGTATATGGCATTACTAGTTTTAAGTGAGCGACTATCAGCCGGGCTATGTTTTATTAATAAATTACTAGTTTTTGACTTTTTGTAGTATATAATGAATCTGATTTTAGAGTTATTATCTACTGGGGTTACGTGTTTGTGTCTAATATTTTTTATTATTATCGGAGAATGTGTCTCTGCAAACAGCATGTATATTGGCATGACTAGGACTACCATATCACGCCGACTTACTTGCCACCTCACCTCCCCTCAAAGCTCCATATACGAACATCTTATAAAGCATGGCATCCAAAAGAACGAATTTAGGAACATTTTAACAAATAACACATCCATTCTGGCGGTTTCGGGTTGCAGTGTTCGCCTCTCCATAATGGAAGCATTGTTTATACGCATTAATAAGCAAAACATCAACCATTCCCATTATGAGGGGGGTTGAAGGTGTATTGATGTGCTGTTGAAATAATTTAAAAGAGTGCTTTCTTGATAGATTCACCAATTTATTTCATTTTGCAACCGCCTGACGACGACCGATGTCGGTCGAAAACGTTTGCACAAAATACAGAGATTTTTTACACTTCTTGGATTATAACATCAAATCCGTCGTACAAAGACTAGAAAAAACGGATCAAAAGCTGAATAAGCAGAAGTTGGCACTCCTGTTTAATCAATTAATCAAACATGTATATATATATATATATATATATATATATATATATATATATATATATATATATATTATATATGAATTGTCGGTAAGCATTACTATTACTGATATAAATTATTTTAACGGAAATACAATTGGGAATTTAATCAAAAAGAAGTGTAAAGCAATTTAATTTGCTGTAAATAGTGACTGAGTAAAATAATCCGCGTTCAGTCATTACAGGAAGTAAGTGCATAACCGGATTATTTTACTCGCAGTCTCTATTTATGGCAACTTACATTAAATTTTTTTTTAAAACAATGGTTGATGCAAATAGGTCACAAATGAGTAGATAAAGCAAATTAAATTGTTTTTGACTAATTTCCCAGCGGAATTTCCTTTAAAATAATTTATGTCGGTAATAGTAATGATTACCAGATACTCATACAAGTCTACCATTTGTTTGTGCCAATCTTGAATATCTTAAACCAGTAGAGAACAAAAGAATAAATTCAACAGCTTATTTTAGATGTTTTTGCCTTGATGGACAAAGTGATTTTAAACCCTCTGTCTGGCAAATTGCCAATGTCACCCAACCCAGCGAAAAAAAATCCTCTACTCTGAGTCGAATGGCAAACTCAGAAAATCTGAGCCATAAATATTTATTACATCAAGAATATAAATAGTTTCATATTAACAGTGGCATTTTTAGGTACCAAGTTGAAAGCTAAATTCTCGGACATAAGTTCTGATAAACTTAGTTCATGTATTTCTTGAGCAGAACTTAGTATCAATTAGGGTTGTGAAGTCAGAAGGTATAACGTCCGACTGCGACATCAAATCTCAGGATTTAAAAAATTCTGCCTCCAAAATATCCGACTCGCCCAAGGAATAGCAACATTGCATACAATATTCCAAAGAATAATACAAATCATAGATTACACTTCAAAAAATCAAATACGGATTCTATGTTTTCGTGCAAAGTCTATTTTGTTGTAATAAAGTGTATATCCTTATTCTTAAAATTCATGAATTCGATCTGCTCCATTGCGATCGTTTTGTAGTTAGAACACAAGATTCAGTTTCAATGCACCAACCATTTTTGAAATGATGTTGACAATTATATACTAGGGAGTTTGTTTTTGTTGATTGTGTTGTTTTATTTTTGTTTTCATGAAAAAAAAACACCTACCATATTGTGATATTTGTATTTAGATGAAACTTGTGTTGTGTGGTAGGATTCAATTTGTTCGCAACAACTAAGTGTTCAAATGGTAACACTTCAAAGAACTAGTTCCCGAATTTTCAAAATCTGTTCATCATAAAATATAGACTTAAATTAGTAAATGTTCTCATTAGTTTGTAACCAAACAGAATAACTGTTGGGAATTTATTTATTCTAAACTTTTGTAAATCACTGCCATATATGCACAGTAGACTATTCGGCATTTATACTGTTCATTCGGGTTCTATGTAAATTCTACTAATCATTTTTACATGAAACGATATTCTGGAGTTAGTGTAACCATGCATTATGATATATTTAATCATTATTCATTATTAGAGGGATCCAACATCAAATCCAGTAAACTTGATATCAAATTATAAGGGTTACTCTCATAAAAAATAAGTTATTTTGGACAAATACTGAACGATATTGCATAGTGTTTGAAACTTTTGGTGAACACAAATTTGATCCCATGAATAGCTGCACTCTAAGTCCTTTTATTTGCTGTATCAGCAATGGGGGAATAGCAGCTTTGGACAAAAACAATGATACCAATGAATAAATCTCAATTTTAGGTGAATTATAAAGACTCAGAAATAGTAATATGTGTCAGATATAAACTTTACTTTCAATTATCTGATGTATATTGATATCAAATTATAAGGGTTACTCTCATAAAAAATAAGTTATTTTGGACAAATACTGAACGATATTGCATTGTTGCAATGTACAATGTAATATCTTCTTTTAGATTTACAGCATAGCTATTGTTTCATTTGGACTAATAAAAAGCTTTAGAATTCATACATGTTATCATCATAAACCACTTCCAGGATTTTAAAGAACCCATAAATGAATTCATTTAACATTCACAGGTAACATGAATTGGAACAAATACATTGAAGACAAGGCTGCTGCAAAGAAAGTGGGCTCCCTCTACCGTGCTAGTAAACTTCTCACACCTGACATGATCCTATATCTCTACAAAGTCATCATCCGCCTATGCATGGAGTATTGTTGCCACATATGGGCTGGTGCATCATTTACTAATCTCTCCCTCTTAGACAAGGTCCAAAAAAGAGTCACCAACTTAATAGGCCCCTCATTATCCACCAAGTTCCAGCCCCTGTCCCGTCGCCACAATGCTGCATCCTTGTGCTTGTTTTACAAGTACTTCAATGGATTGTGTTCTGATGAACTTGCTGCACTAGATCCCATCCATTCACTGTATAGGTCCCCAGATGCCAGAGAGCCTTCTACTCCAGTAGCTTCTTTCCTTGTGCTGCCGGCTTCTGGAACTCCCTCCCTGCTCCCTGTTTCTTCGACTGTACCAACATGCAGAAATTTAAAACTAATGTAAACAGACATCTTGTGGCACGGCTCCCAACTTAGGATGATCCCCAAAACTTACACCCTAATTCTCAGTAGCCCCTTATGTCTACAGTGGCGACCTGCCTTATTTGGGGTGAACTATGTTAAAAAAAAATGTCCACTGTCACTTAGTCAGTTGATAGCTTGAAAACCAGGCTAGTCCACATACCAACCTCTTAGTGATTTGAAAAATCTATAAAATTATCTTTTAGAAGATACTATAGTTTGGTATGTGGACTACAGCATTTTGGGAGATATTTAGCGCTAAATATGATTTTTCTAGGCAAAAAATTATGCAAAAATAGTCATTTTGGGGACAAATTGTAACAAAACTTGGTCTGTAGAACATTAAAAACAGTATGAAAATTGATAAAATAGTGTTTGACGATGTATTTGAGGTTGATAGAATGATAATGACTCACAAAAAAAAATCAAGAACCAATTCAACAAACTCAAAAATGATTTTTATGGTCTTTTGGGAAAATGTTAATTTTATAAGATTCACAGGTAAATATACAAGGTTTTGAAACTTTTGGTGAATTTCCAGTGACTTCAAATTGTCATATTTTTTAATGCATAAAGATATCGATCTGATTTATTTGCAAAATACTGAGAATTTTATCAAGTTTTGTAATATCTTAATGGATTTTCTTTTTGAATAACTTCATTTTTCACCAAAGGACACCCCATAGCACACTGTGATATGGTAGTATTTTGTGAAACTGAATTCGGACAGAGTTATGTCTCTTGGAGATATTTGGTTTTAACGCTAGAAAGCGCTACTGTAACGAGATGTTCTACTCTCTTTCTCCATGTGGTGGAAAACTATCTTTTATTGGCACAACTTTCAAAGCATATGAACGTCTGTCTATTGCTCTATGTTTGAGCATGCTTTTTCAACCATAACAGGTCTTGTCTGTTCTAGTCTATCTCTATTCAATCGTTATTTCCATGGAAGGTTCTCACCCAAGCGTCTTTCTTTGGTTCCTACTTGTAAAACATTCACAGCAAGAACTCGTCTTCTACCACAACGGGGAAAGTTTTTCTTTCTCCCTCTATGTGCCTCGCATCAGGTAAAATTCCCATGGACAGAGCTTCTTTGCAAGGACTTTCTATCTGTGGAACACATTGCCACGGGACTGCTCCCTTGCTGATTACAACTTGGGCATCTTCAAATTCAATATCAACAAATTCTTGTGGTGGACCACCCCAAAAGTAATCAAACACATTTCCTACCATTGATCAATGTTAATACTCTCATAGTGTTCTACATCTTTCGGCTGGCAACTATTTGCGTATCATTGTCCCTTATCCTCGAGTGGCTCTTGGCATTCATAAGTGGTGACCTCAAAATAAAATTTTAAAAAGTTATCTTTCTGATGATTAAGTCAACTAACTCTCAGACATTGATCACAGAACAGAACGAATCTTTCTCCGTTTTCATGTATTTTCCGAGTGGCATGTCACCACCGTTGAGACTCTATGAGTAATTTTGCATTTCTGAGCATTCACACACTTTTATTTCACTTCTCTAACACAACGTGCATTTTCTGTATTTTCATGGAACATTTGTAATCCTTGTTTGGAATTCATTTCTTTCTACTTATTTCCTTTGTGTGCCTTCATGTATTGTATGTCTTTAACAGCCCTTTTATGTCTAATCTCCAGCAACTGTAAATAAACATAAATGTTATATGTTAACAAATTGTTTCCTATTATCTTTCTTTACCAACACAAACAAACGTGGATGTGTCTTAAGAGAATTATATATTCTGAACATGTAGCAAACAAAATGTAAAGATGAATATCAAATGTTTCAACTTTATATTGTTATTAGAAGAATACCCGTCCCAGGACGGGTAAAATCAATTTCCTGAAAAGAACAGTTTTGCACAACTTGTATGTCCCTTTGCAAAGATTAAAATGATAAGATATAATAATATTAAACCTTGTTTCTAGAATCCTTATTTCAATTTTGATCAAATTCTATTACATGATTTTAATTCTAAAAATGTCTAAAATCTAATTTAAGAGGTCTAAAGAAGAAATTGAAATTCATGAAATCTTATTTAATTAGTGTCTAGTGACTATGGATCAAATTTAATGCAAATCTGAAATATGTAAATTTTCAAATAGGAGGTTGTTCCCATATTATGTTTCCTGAAACACTTTAAAATACTCCAAAGAAACTGAAATTTGGGGAATATTTATTAATTGACGTCTAATACTTATTGCTTGAATTTCGCAAAAATAGGAGGTATCTGAATTTTCATAAAGAGCTTCCACCCCCTTTTTATGCCTTTTGAATAGAGCTAAATCAAATTAAATATAGCCCACATTACGACCCCTTAAGCCTAGTAACTGTGTTTAAAAATTCATAATGATCTGTTAATTAGTTTATGAGTGAATACTGTACATACAAATATGTAAACATATACACGTACCTAACTATATATATATATATATGGTTTTGTGTTTCTATACCTTAGAACCTATATACCTATATTGTGTGATCGAACTTAAAAAGGACTTTCTGTTAAACTAACAAATCATGTGCTCATATTTTATTGCAAAGCGTAAAGAATGTTGAATCTCTAGACGACTTAGAATAAAGTAACCACGTGGATGGAGTAATCGAAATAAGCCTTCCCAAATTTTTTGGTTGGTTGAAGTACATAGGACGGACGACATCTCACCATCACATTGTACATTGTGGATGTTGTATATTTTATCATATTTACCTTTAATATGGTATACCATTAGACTGTTTCCCTGCAGACTTCAACATGGTCGTCTTCAAAACCAATTTCAGTAAATACACGTCATAAAACATCTTCATAAGAAATCAAATTTTGTTTATTCTCTTCGTCATTTTTAATCCCCTCATAATATTTTTCATTATTTAACTGCCGATCTATCCATCTCATTAACCCCTATCCTCGAGTAGCTTTTTGCCTTGTTAAGTAATGACTCATTAAAAAAAAATATTATTGTTAACTATTCGGTCTGAAATTCATGAAGGATGTGTGTTCATCTGATACCATTGTTTTCCATGATTCAAGTTTTCAAAAATCTTTATTCATATGTATGACCAGATACATTGCAGAAAATATCCTGATTGGGACACATGAGTCCGATCTTCAATACCTTAAGCAATTTTCTACCAGTATCACGTACTGAGAATTCTAAAGCTAACGGTTGAGATAAGTGGTGTCTTCAACCAATGGCGATGGGACCTGACAATGTCATCTCACAGAAATCTGATATCTAAAATTCAATAGTCATTGTCTCTTTTAACATGAGGGGATCTTCAATTCGTTACCCTGAAGGCGCTTTTGTAATAAGTTCTCGACAATTATATGGTCAATTAGAAAATCCAGCTAGCTGCCTAATTCATAGAAAGTCTTGTGCCTGAAATGCTTAAACATCTTTGTGGTTCCCAGTATCCAGATCCACTTCTCTCGATAAGACAGTATAACCAGCCATTATTAAAGATCTGTATGTACGCCTTGTTACATTTACGAAGTTGCTGGAGGTCCTACTATTTAGTCAGCAGTTTACAAGTGGGATGATGACACAATCAATTCTTATTCAAGACCACTCATCAGAAATTACAAACAGATGGGCTTTATACAAAAATTGAACTTGAATGTAAAGGAATTGACAATTCATTGAGGCTATGCGAGCTACACTTTAGAGGCAGTGAACTTGAATCAATGTGTTGTGCTGATTCACAGAAGGTATAAAAGAAGGTATAAAAATGTTCTTCTAAGTTTCTTTTAAAAGATTAGTTTATTTTAGCACTAGTTTAAACATCTTATGAACCTAGGGACTATTAAATTTACAGTCATAGTAATGATGTGTAAGACAAATTTAATGATGATTTTTACATGACAAGGTTATCATGCTTTTGTCATTACTATTTTCTCTTTTTGCTGTTTTGTTTCATTTTACTTCAGTCAAAGTACTCAGAAATATAGGGGCCCCCTTCCTGGGGCTAACATTTGATATTCGAATATTCCATTAATTTTCCTCTCCCTAATTGATCAGTTAACTATGTTCTAGTACATCTTTCTTGTGGTCTCTTGGTATTACCGGATTCTAGGACAAAAATTCATCTAGTCTGGTGGAGTATCCAGCTAAGTGTTGTTACTTGAGGTAACATCACTAGGAGAAAGTGCACTATTCCTTGTATGAGAAAGTATATAGCCATGCTAAGGGGATCTTATTTGTGCTGTGAATACTATGTTATTTTGAATATTTGGTCAGGGTTTACTTGTAGTTTGAAGTATCCTCGTGTCAGGTTGCCCTGACAAAACCCTGTACAGAGAGACCGAAGACACTCGAGGATGGTGTCTAGTAGGTAATTCAAACTCCTCTGCATGTATGTAATTTACAATTATGAAGAAAACAAAAGGGTAAAATGATATAAGTCTTAGGTGCTCTTGATAAGTAACATCCATCATTTCTTTGTCATTATTTTGTCTGTTTAATTGTTTTTTAACTAATGTATCACCACTCATCAAGGTCAAAAGCCACTCGAGGATAAGGATTAATGAGAAGGAATGATTGTCAATTGAGAGATGAAAAACCTTATGAGAGGATTGAGAATCATTGATGAGATCGACCTAAATACTAGTGGGAACCATTCATAACATGAATCTGTTAACATTGGATTTGAAGATGACCATGTTGTAATCTGCAGGGAAGTAGTCTCGTGGTAATGTGTTCCACAGACAGGAAGCCCTTGTGAAGAAGCTCTGTTTGTTGAAACTCCACCTGACACTCGACACACAGGAAGAAAAAAGTTTTTCTTTTGTTATGGTAGAAAACGAGTTCTTGCTGTGAATGGCTTACAAGGATGAACCAGGGATTGGAGCTCAGTCGATCAACTTCCATGGAAATAACAAAAGAGCAGAGAGAGACTAACAAAGTCTCTTTGTGGGAAAGAGACTGTAAGGAACGGGAGAGATCATCAGCCACTAAATTCCGAAGAGATCAATGAAACAAAACGTCAACTATGTCATCTTTCGAAAGTGATTTCGAAGCCTTTAAACTGTCAGTTAGGATTAGATAAATAATGGCTAGACTCAAAGGCAAACAGTTTAGTTGTGTTCCTAAATAAAAGGAAAATATTAATGCTATACACTTTCACGAAGAAAACCTTATATCATAGAATTAAGATGGGTTTTTGTTTATCGTTGCGAAACCAACATATTTTTATAGGGATTTTTCCCCCATTGTTTTTTTTTAATATTTTCTCTGATTTTGGAAAGTTTTTCTTTTACACATATTTTTAAAAGGGTTTTATAATGCTTGCAACAAATATTTTTTGAGGAATTTGATTCGTTTCATGCATTTGTTGTCTTTTCTGGAAAACGAAACTCAAATTAAGATATCTTTTTTTGTTCTACAATAAATTCTGAAATATAAAATCCATAAAAGGAGATTAGTTTCATTGTGTTTACTTGTTTCCGTTATGCTGCTCTCTGCAGGAGTTTCAGTTTAATACTCTCTTTTTCATGCTAATTTCATGCTAATTTCATGCTAATATCTCTACTCTTTTTTTCATGCTAGTTTCATGCTAATATTATGCTAGTTTCATGCTAATATCTCTACTCTCTTTTTCATGCTAGTTTCATGCTAGTTTCATTCTAATTTCATGCTAGTTTCATGCTAGTTTCATGCTAATATCTCTACTCTTTTTTTCATGCTAGTTTCATGCTAATATCTCTACTCTCTTTTTCATGCTAGTTTCATGCTAATATCTCTACTCTCTTTTTCATGCTAGTTTCATGCTAGTTTCATGCTAATATCTCTACTCCCTTTTTCATGCTAATTTCATGCTAATATCTCTACTCTCTTTTTCATGCTGATTTCATGCTAGTTGCATGCTAATATCTCTACTCTCTTTTTCATGCTAATTTCATGCTAATATCTCTACTCTCTTTTTCATGCTAATTTCATGCTAGTTTCATGCTAATATCTCTACTCTCTTTTTCATGCTAATTTCATGCTAGTTTCATGCTAATATCTCTACTGCTTCTCTCCTTTTTCTTTTCCTTCGTTGGGGTTGTTCTTTTACTAATACATTGAATTCCAGATCACACGACAACGTGTGCGGTCAATCATTTAACCACATGGCTTGACTCAGAAGTACACTTCCTCTTTCCCCCTTTTTTGTTTTAATTCCCAAAGCGACAACATTGTTGTCTACTGCTCCTATTTTGTTCAGACTTGTTCTGTGACATATGGTCGGTCTCCTAATCAAACAGATCAGTTCTTTCGATTTTCCCCTACATATCTTAGTACGTCCGTCTTTTCATATATTCACATATTAGGAAAATTGACATCTATGCATATTTTGGTGTATTACTCTTAAATAAAAAATAAATCTTGTTATATTTTTATGAGGTCTATAGTTCTTTTTTATCTCTTTTGTGTAAGAACAATGAACAATTAAATAAAAAAATAAATGGATTGACCATAGTCAAGGGTGACCCAAGGCTCCCTTTTCATTGGATACTACACCGAGATGTAGGGGAGGGCACCACTCCTTCCCCGGTATTGCTCCACTTACCCTTATAATGCTGAGTGTTTAGCAAGGAGGCGTCAAGTACCATTTTTTTAGTCTTTGGTATAACTCGATCAAGAATTGAACCTTGGCCTCCTGGCCCATTAGTGAACACTCTAACCATTGTGTCAAATAGTTTGGTTTAAGCCAAATGATCCAGTGAATAATTAAGAAACCAAGAATATTATTCATTTTCCTTCTCTTTCCATCTTCTTTTTTTTCAATTCACTGATATGTATGCACCTCTTCTTTCTTTTTCTCATGTTTATTTTCTATTCACAGCTTCTCTCTCTTTCTCTCTCTTTATCCCCCCTCTCTCTTTCTCTCCCTCTCTCTCTCGTGTTTTCTTTCTTTCGTTTTTCTTTCATTTTTCTTTAATGTTTCCATTCTATCACTTATACATTCTTCTTTCGAATTCTTCATTTTCAACCATTTTTACCGTCTCCTCCCATTTTCCTTCTTCCTTTTTTTACTTTTCCTATCACTCTTTAATCTTTTCCTATTTTGTTGTTGCTTCAAATACAGAATTATCATTAATGCTATGTCATAGCATCCAGATTCCCACTGCTGATATGCAAAACCTGATTGGTTTTTCTATCAAAATGGATATTCTGTAATTGCATCAAGTCAGACAACCGTTTACACAGAAACAAAGAAGAAAGGATTAATATTGAATGCAATCCTCTCAAAATACTTTCTATTCTTTGCTACAGTAACATTAAGTAAAATTTACATTCATGTTTTTGTTTCAATCTTTTTATATAACCAATCCATCTGTCTGATGACAACGGACAACTTTATTGCATGCTATCTATATGGTGGAAATTGAACTTTTTCAGGCATATTATTTACCTCGCTGCCAAAGGTTAGACACAAGGTCAGGTGTGGTTTTGAGAAGCGAACACACTAGGATAACTGCACTCGAGCCTACAAAAAATGCCTGAGCAGCCCCAACGATTAGCAATAAAATAACCCCTTCTGGGTATTTACAGAATTATGCTCTGATGAGATTCGATGTTTTTAAAACATTTTATGTTGCATTATATGAATTAAAATAAACATTGCATTGAAACAGCTGTAAACAACTTTATAGCTTTGTGTATACACTTTATTTGGAACATGATTTGAAAATGATTTAAATCGTCAAAAATACATATATTAGAAAAAAGTGTAACCCAAGAAAATGTGAATTAAAAAAAATGAATCTCTTTCTCTATACAGCTACAGGTTAAATAATAGTTCTACCTCTTTTGCTCATAATGGACTATTCCAATCTGTTTATTCTTTCCTTTCTTTATTACGTTCCACTATTAATAACTGGAGAAAGAGAGATAATAGCGGAAGGGGGAGTTATAAATACTGTGTAAAATAAGAGTGTGAGAAAGGGGCTTAAACAAAATACAGTGAGCGCGGATGAGAGTGATAGATAGAGGAGTAGTAAGTGATGGGTCACTTGGTGAGTTGATTGCAAATTGTGGCTAATTAGAACAATTAAAATGTAGGATTTTAAAGATAACTCAATCCCAAAACTGAGGAATATTTTTGCATGTATTTTATGTGATTAAAATATATAGGAAAAACCCCTTAAGGAAACAAACTTTGATTAATTCAGCTTTAATATATATATATATATATATATATATATATATATATATATATATATATATATATATATATATATATATATATATATTAGCAGTTCTAACCTGGCGTTGCCACGGAGTATTTATAATTTCATGTTTTGTTTCGAAATATATTAATAGTGTTTGTAAGTCTATTGGACATATTTGCAAAATTAGCTTTGCAACTGCTCGGGAGTGCTTTAAATTTTTTTTGTAATGAGTCGTAACTTATTACGTAGCCCGTTCCTTAAATCGTTCTTCGAAAAGTCATCATTGTCATAATTCTCCTTCTCTTCCACCATAAACAAACTTTCACCTGAATCTCTCTTCGTTATTCTTATGTAATGCCCTTCCCAACGGAGAAGGTGATGCCTATGAGAATGACTTCATGGCGACAGAACAGAACATATACTACACAAGGGGGAAAACTTCTGTAGAGCCTTGTAGTAGCCGCGATACACACTACTCTACGATCATAACATTAGAAACCATTCATAATTACTTGTTAATTGAAATTGCAGGTTTCTTTTACTTTACTCAGCAGACTAAAAACGCTCAAAAAACAAATATACAACAAATAAAAGTAGGCGATAAAAGTTATTTTCAAACTTACCTGTGGCATTTGTTTGTATTTTTAACTCGTTCGAAGTGCTATTTATTAGAAAATAAATTCTTCGTCACACCAACATCGGACAAATCCAAGATGGCGGTCGCAGGGGGGTATGTAAGAGAATGAAGACCGGCGCCATTTTCTTTTTGTGCAAAAAAAAAACAAGAATTTTTTTTTACATCTAATAAAAACCCATGTATACTACGTAAAAATACAAATATCATAGCTACGTAAGAAAATATCTATTCTCGACGTAGGTCGCCTTTACTTGTTGCATATTTATGTTTTTTAAACACTATCTCGTTCGTTTTTTTTACCCCGTTCACGACTCTGCGGAGTAAAGTAAAATATACCCGAAATTGCAAGTCTAACAGTTTTATTTTTTGTTGTTGTCCTGGCGACGCAAATGTACAGAAAGTAAGTTATTAATGAAAAAAATAAACAAACGTTTTTTCTCTTAAATTCGCCTCCTTCTAAAAATCATCGCCGCCCGTCTCCTCTTCTAATCCCATCACAAACCAATGTAATTCCATGGGAAGGTGGCCTTACGATGAACGAACAGATATTACACTGCCCACATCCAAAAGAGGAAGTAATCCCCATAAAAAATTATTCACGATTGTTAATTGAAATTACAAGTCTGACACTTTTATTTATTGTTTTTGTCCCGGTGTCGCATATATAAAGGAACTAAATTGTCTTTGAAAAAAATGTAACCAAACATTTTTGTGAAGATCTGTAATTTATTTCCTCCTCCTTTTTTCGAAAAATCATTGTCATGGTCCTCCTCCAACTATTACTCCTTCTCTCATCCCAGCAAAAAAACTTTCACCTGAATATTTCTTCGATATTCTTGTGTATTACCTGGGTGGGTGGCCCCCTGGCGACAGAACAGAACATATATTACACAAGGGGGTCTGTAGGACCTTGTAGTAGTTGTGATAAGCACTTTACTATGCTACCATTACATTAGAAATCATTCACAAGTATGTGTTACTTGAAATTACAAGTCTGAAAGTTGTTTTTATTTTTTGCTGTCTGCAACGAATTTTTTATTGATCTTTAATAGTTGAATGTCATTGTCAATCGAAGGACAATAAAATTCCTACAGAGATTTTATTTATGACGCAATAATTAATGGGAAGAAATTACAGAATAAAAACTTGGATTTTAAAAGAATTGATAACAAATAAATAACAATTTTAAACTGACCGGCCCTTGAAAGAAAATTGTTTAAACAAAATTAGTGCAAACATTATCTAGGTAGCCATTTGTAAAAAAAAGCTGAAGTAGGTGTCAGGTATTGCTGTATTTGTTAGGAAGGATGAATTAATTTACAAAAAGCGTTATTTGTAAAGCAATTTTTTATTGAGCCAATTATGGATTAATTTTGAAAATATTATTTTAAAAGATTATGTAAATATTACGATATCATTTGACTTTGTGCTGACCGACACTGGCGCCTCAAAAGTCTGTCTTCACCCTAGCCAGAATAAGTATTTGCAGAAAAAAACTGAAATAAAATATATTCGTGCCAATAGCATCAAAAATATCTTCAACATGAATACTAAAACTGAACAAAAATTACAAAAGACAACAATGTAAATGATTTTACTATTAACACAAACTGTAGTTCTCGCTTGGCCCTCTAAATAAATGCGGTGTAAACTGTTTATCCATCCTTTAAATAAAGTACATATAAATAAAAAAGAGGGATAACTCAGCTTCTTTTACAGTGAAAACTGTGTGAAAATAGAGCTTATATGAGTAGAATTAGTTTTAATATTTGCCTTCATTACTGGATGTAAAAATGATTGAAATTTTCTACAATTATAGGAATGCTTACAACTTTATGGTATCTGTGTGTATTTTAACTTTCAGTATAAATAAGTAAAAACTATTTTACTTTTATCAACGAGGAAGTAAATTTGTAGTGACTATTTTACACATTAGCTCTCAGCCCTAATTACTAGTCAATTCAGTGATTCTGGTGTCATAAATAATCTTCGCTTTCTCATACAGATGTATTATTTACACTGCCGGGTCTGTTCAGTTCACTTTTAATTTAGTTTGAGTCGGTACATTTTACTGAGTCAGACACTACATTTGAGGTATTTTTTGTTTGTTTGAAATAATTATACCTGACAATCGGTTGCAGAAGTTGCCACTGATGTATAATATATATATATATATATATATATATATATATATATATATATATATGTATATATATATATATATATATGTATGTATGTGTGTGTATATATATGAATGTATATATATGTATGTATATGTATATGTATGTATATATATATGTATGTATATGTATGTATGTGTATATATATATGTATATATATATGTATATATACATATATATACATATATATATGTATATATATATACACACACATATATATATATACATATATATATATGTACATATATACACATATGTATATATATGTATATATGTATATATGTACATATATACATATATATATATACATATATATATATATATATGTACATATATATATATGTGCATATATATATATATATATATATATATATATATATATATATATATATATATATATATATATATATATATATATATATATATATATATATATATATATGGAAACTGAAATCAACGTTTCGTCTTTATTTCAACATTTCCTCAGGATAATTGGTCTGAAGAAAACGACACAAGTACACATATTTGAAACAGTGGTAGTAGGAGGAGAAAAGCTTAAAAAGGTCGCTTACAAAAAGATAAATTATGAGCTGCAAATAGATAGTAGCAGTGGGAGAAATTGCGTTTACTGTGGAAAATGTGTGTGTGAGAATGCTAGCGGTCGGAGTTATTAAATCATTAGGGAGGGGAGTTAGTCGCTTATTAACAGATAAAGCATTTTAAATCTCCATGATACAAGCGAAATCCAAAAGAACTCATATATTATAACTCGATATTTGTTAATGTTACATTTTTGGAGTATGATTACAAAATATTAGTCATGTCATAAATTTTATATTCTACTGAATTATATATATATATATATATATATATATATATATATATATATATATATATATATATATATATATATTAATTCAGATTATATCATTCTGTGATTTAATAACAAGTTCGGAACAAAATAACTTTTACACATGTTTCTAGAGGAGCCGGAATTAAACACAGGTAATCCAAACTGCTTACTCTAATATCCATTTCATCAGAAAGTAGAAAAGAAAGCACATCCAAAGGTAATCCGGAGAAGAAGAATTCAGAAAAATGGCACATGGACGATTAGAAATTTCAAATCGTTAGACAAGTCAAAAGCAGAGTAAATGTCCAAACAAAAAGAAACAAATAATAATGTTCAAAGTTCTGCCAGGTCTCAAACCAAAAGATTATATGATGTTAAAAGTCCAGAAATCGTCTAAAAACATGCTGCATTTATGGTGAAAAGACTAAAGATTGAAAATATCATATATATATATATATATATATATATATATATATATATATATATATATATATATATATATAATGTGTGTGTGTGTGAATGAAAGAAGGAGAAACTAAATTATCAGTAAAGTTATGAACGTTTCGTCTTTATAAAGAAAATACTTCCTCAGGATGGTTTAGAGAGAAATAAAAAAGTTATAAACACAAGTACATTACTTGGAAATATTCTGTATATATAGAATGTAAAAAATATGTATGTTCATCTTCTGAGCGAAAAATGTGTAAAATAAAAATGTATTACACATTTTTATTTTAGTAGACCATGTTTTGCCCAGAAGATGAACATAAATATTTTTTTACATTTTATATATACAGACTATTTCCAAGTAATGTACTTGTGTTTATAACTTTTTTTTTATTTCTCTTTAAACCATCCTGAGGAAGTCTTTTCTTTATGAAGACGAAATGTTCATGACTTTACTGATAATTTAGTTTCTCCTTCTTTCATTCACATTACGTTTGGAATATATATATATATTTCATAAAATGTATTTTTTTAGTCAGCATACAATTGTTTCTGCAAACACCAATATATATGTAAAATCATCCTGTGCATTTATTTCTTGGTGTGATATCTTCAGTGCTAATTTTACTAAACAAAGCAAAAACGAAAAAAAAAAGATGAAACTAGGCGATCAAAGTCTAAAATTACAATCAGTACTCATTATCAATATTATATAAATAGAAATAAATGCACAGGAGCATTTTACAAATATATCGGTGTTTGCAGAAACAATTGTATGCTGACTAAAAATAAGTTTTATGAAATAATGTGAATCAGTCCTTTACAACATTGAAATGGTATAAAACTACATAAAAAATATTGAATATAGCATAGCTCTGGCCTTAAACTATTGAGATATTATAATTACTTTATGCTATAAAATTTATATTTGAATCGAAACAATTCTTAATATAAATAATAAAGAAATACACACACACACACACACACACACATATATATATATATATATATATATATATATATATATATATATATATATATATATATATATATTGACTGGTGGTTGCATTTTATTGGGAACTAAAAATGCATTATTTTAAATGTTTGCTGATACATGCATCTCAATGGTTTTTGTACAAATTAGAATGCTTATGACTAATTCTGCACATCTATTTTCGATGTGTTGGTCGGAACATGAATAACATATCTATCTCTATTCAAATTAAGTTATATATGTTTATATGTTTATATATTTCTATGAAAAGGATTCACTCCGAAACTAATTATGCTATCATTATGAATTTTGGAACATAGCTTCTATGAGTAATGTAAAGTATATTTAGTTTAATTTAGTTTCATGTAAAATGGCGGAGAGGGAGCCCTTTGTGAAAATTCAGATAGCTCTGAGTTTTGTGAAATTTTAACAATAGGTATTAGACATCAATTAATAAATATTCCACAAATTTCAGTTTCTTTGAAGTATTTTAAAGGATTTTATAGAACATAATATGAGCATCACGTATCATTTGAAAATTCAAATATTTCAGATTTGCATTAAATTTGATCCATAGTCATTAGACACCAATTAAGCAAGATTCTCTAAATTTTAATTTCTTCTGAAGACTCCTTAAATTTTAAACATTTTCTAGAATCAAAATCATGTAATGGATTTTAATAAAAATGGTAAAAGGATTTATATACAAAAAGTTAAGTAGTATTATATCTTTTTAATAGGACATAAAAGTGGTGAAAAACTGTTCTGTTTAGGGAAATAATTTTACCCGTCCTGAGACGGGTATTTTTATAGTAAATATATATGCATAACATATTCAATGAATAAACAGATATTTATGCATGTGTAAGTAAATAAATTGTAAGCGGGTCTCACATAACCCTATTTCCGGGTCGTAGGGATGTAGTATGGTGGATAGCTATCATGCAGCATGTCTTCGGCTGGCGAATCCTAGCGATGCGCATCTCTTTCCAGGTCATATAAATATAAATAAATAAACCTGTCTAATGTGATTGATCTTTATTTTGGCTAAAGTAACATTGATAGAAATTCACAATCGTTTATTTCGATTTCTCAATATCTATTATTAATGGAGATGTGTTATCTGTCTGTGTGAAGCCGTAACTATACTATTACTTCTATTAATTGTACTATTGTACTATCTTTTAATGCGCAATTCAGTTTACTATGCTATTTCAGACTAGCGTACCATCTTCCAAAGCTCAATTCAGGGAGAGGTCGTTTAGTATCTGCTCTGTTTTCATGGGATCCTCCTCCCAGGCATTACTTCTTCCTTTAGAGTGGGTAGTGTAGTATATGTTCATTCATCCAGATACTATTTTCCCAGGTATTACCTCCACTTTATTTAGGGCAAGGGGTAGTGCAATATATGTTCTGTTCTCATGATACCATCCTCCCAGGAATTACCTTCTCCAGAGGTCGCATTATTTTGTTAAATATCTATAATGCCTTTTCTACTTTTTTCTCCCTCTATTACTATAATTAAGTCACTGTCTATCTCTCTTCAACATATTGTTATTAACTTTATCTATCTATCTATCTATCTATCTATCTATCTCTTCAACAATGAAATTGATCTTAAGTTAAACTATTATTCATGATCGCCAGTTAAAATCTTTATGACTTTTGCAGAAAAATAATTTACAGATTTTCATCTTTCGTTTTTGGAAATTTCTAACTTAATGTTTTGATTTTTTTCCAAAAAACATTAGTTTTTTGAAAACTCTTAAATTCAAAGAAATCGATTGGTAAATGTATAAATTCTAAGCAGTCAGCGATAAATAGCATGAAGAGGAATTTTTTTTTGTCTCCAATAATAAACACATAACAAGCACTTTTACTATATGCAAAGAGGTTTCATATTCATCTATTTTTCAAAAGAAATATTCTTTCTTTAAACTTTTTAGACTTCCTTCCTTCTTCAAGGCAGTCAAAAGCAATACCATCATATTATAATTTGAACTATTCTTTAAACAGTTTTATACTTAATACATCATAAAATAATTCTGCTTTAATATTAACCAAATGAGAAATCAAAAAGCTTCTTAGATAGCAGTGTTCATCTGTCTAAGGTTTTAGTTAAAATTATTAATGAATATCAGTTACCTCAAACCAGGCTTCTACCAAGCTTATCATAGACTCAGACCTGTGCCCAATTGTTCATGGACCTATGTCTGTGTCTAGCTGATTACACTGGTTAACAAAAAACATTTTTGCTCTGTACATGATTCTAGGTAACTTCAAGCTGCTGAATTCAAATATAAAGTCAGTTTTGCCCAATTAGGTCACGATTTATTGCTTTTGAGGTTTATATTTTTCATGTATTCGCTTATTGTATGCTACTCCATTCATTTAAGAGGACTGTATAATGTGCCTTTAAGCAAGTTTTCATTGTTTCCAATAGAATTGATAGCTTTTATATGAATCATATTAAGTTAAATCGTATAGTTTGCACAATTCCTGTAGATATTTTCATTAGGAGATTGTATTAGCATGAACAGCCCTTTAGCACTTGAGGCACATTTTCTATGTGATTCCCCTGCTGTTATGTAAGGAAATAGTTAATATAGTTCTCTCAGCTTGATATACATTTCCTTTCAAAGGAATCATTAGCGGTTCTGGCACTAAGGCTGAAAGAAAAATACTTATCGAAACTGGGAGTAAAGTTTATTACCAGTTTTTTACTGAAATAGACAACTTAGTTTACTGTAATGAAATTAAAAATCTCCCTATACAAAAGATTGTTACTGAATGAAAAATCTGCATGAAAAATGTCGGCGTATTTGGGGCAACAGTTGGCTTATACAAAATATCCTTGCTTCTTGTGCCTGTAGAACAGCAGGGATAAAGCACAAATTGGGGGAGGAAAGATTGGCCTGTGAGAGAAATTTTGGAGATTGATGATCGTAACATCATTAATGAAGAACTTGTTGAAAGAAAAGAAAATCACATTACCGCATCTTCACATCAAATTGTGACTGATCAAACAACTAGTCAAATCATTCGATTAAGATGCAAATTTTTTTTTGCCATATATGCAAAACATTTCGGGGCTTAAGCAGTGAAAAGATTAAAGCTTCCCAGATACAACATTCCTGAATTCAATGACTGATATCGAATCTTCTGCTTGCAAATCATTTGTGAATGTTGCTCAAAATTTTCTCGGAAACCACAAAGCTGACAACTATGAAGAATTAGTGGATTTGATGCTCAAACATTTGAGAAAATTGGAGCTAATATGAGCATAAAGATGCAATATCTCCATAGCAATATTGATCGTTTACTAGAAAACCTTGGTGATCTACATGATAAGCAAGGAGAACGATTCCATCAAGATATAAGAGTGATGGAGGAGGGCTACCAGAAGCGGTAGGATAGCCATATGATGGCTGATTATTTTTGAAACCTTCAATGGGATTGTGCAGGTAACCACTCACAAAAATCAAAGAAAAGTAGCTTTAAACCAAACGAGTAAACTTAACTATGACAAGAAATTTTCTTATGTAATTGTTTTCTCTATTTAACATTCTTTACTAGAAGTTTGATTCTTTTTTATAAAAACATTTTGTTTTTTCTGTCTTTAACACTCATGACTGAACCCAATTGTGCCTCAAAAAACGTGATCTTAATATGATAAATTAGGAGCAATGTCTACTGTTTGAGGGAGGATATGAGTTAATACTACTAGATAAAAGTAAA
The DNA here is from genome assembly GCA_963556195.1 of Sepiola atlantica. NCBI lineage: Eukaryota > Metazoa > Mollusca > Cephalopoda > Sepiida > Sepiolidae > Sepiola > Sepiola atlantica. The sequence goes on from OY744515.1 coordinate 65,532,880, forward strand.
TGGCAAAGTTTTATCTCTTTATTTCGAGAAAATAGAAATTTATACAGTTCAAATTTCATTCAAAAAATGAAATAATACCATTTCCAATACACCAAAAATCTGACCAAATGAGAAAAAAATTGACCGTATTTTTGGATTCGGTGTATTCTAAATCATCCCAAATCACTTATTAGCTTCCTGACAGTAAAATATGTGTTGACCAGTGTTATAGGTCCCTGCCAATGCTCAGCTGATCTTAGGCCCATGCACATGTCCAGCTTATTGTAGGTCTGTTGTCAGTTGATTAAAAGCCCAACGTGTGGACAAATGGTCCAAGGCCTTTGATCAATTGATCATAGACTCAGACCTGTGCCCAGTTTGTCCTATTATCATGCAAGTGTCAAGCTCGTTTAGGCCTGTTACCAGTTAATTAAAGGTTTATGCCTGTAGACAAATGGTCCTAGGACTGTATCCAGGTGCTCATACATTCATGCTTGTACCCAACTCATTATTAGCTCAGCTTTGTACCTGTGACCAGCTTATTATAGATGTAAGCCTGTCCTAGTTGATTAAAATCATACCATGCGTGTGTCCAGTTGTTCATAGACTCAGATGTTGATAGACCCATCCATGTATTCCTCCCACTTTGTCATATGCGCATGTTTTTATGGGTTATATAAAGTTATGACACAATTACTGATTTTAATTAGGTTTTTAGATTCAATAGTTATTGACCGTAACCATTATATTACTTGTATATTGTATAAATGTTTATTACTTTTATAAGTTAAAATATAATTATTTTAGCCTGTGATCACAACACTTTGTAACTGATAACTGAAATACATTAAAAATAAATTTACTTAAGATGAAATAATATCCTTCAAAAGTAATTGGAAAGAAAAACAGGAGAAAATGTGTTCCTTCAACTGCACCATTTTTGTTTTTCTTAATTTTCCAGATCTTTCTTATTTCCATTTTTAAAGAACTTGCACCTTACAATCTACCAACTGTTGAGACCAAAGCAGGTGGCAAATAATTCCAAAAACAATTTATTATGGCGCCTTCATCAGCACCTGCATTGTTGTCTGTAGTTCGTACTTGTCAAAGTTTGGCCATACAAAAAGACAACCTCATCTGACCGTTTGGATCTGACATTTTCCTATCTTTTTCCATCTTATCTACAAAAAAAGGTTTCACTTTACTTGTGTAGACATTTGTCTTCAAAAAGTTCACACTGTCAATATATTGTGATATATTTGAGCCGGGGGATATATGCAACTATTGATTTAGCAGGTCACAGAGGTGAGGTGCCATTTGGTATTTGATTGCAAATACTGATGTGCTTTTGACAAAAGGTCTATAATGGAGTTATAATGGAGAAACGGGTGATTTACTGCCATGGATGATTGCATGTGAACTTAGGTAAACTATTCTTATCCTTGAATGGATGTTGGCCTTGATAAATGGTGATTCATTAGTAGAGAAACAAATTCTGCAATTTTGGGGTTTCGTTTTAGTATACAGTAATCGCCATCAGAGCACCATCTTGTGTTGCTTCATTTTAATTTATCTGATAGATATTTCAGAGTATAGCTTTGGGATTATTCAGTTCTAAACTCTCAAAATAATTGTACTTGATATATTCTGAAAAAAAATACTCAGAAGAAAATAAGTATAGAGTGTATTTCATAACATTTTATTGGGGAAGAATAATTTACTGTTACAAGCAAACAAATCATATTTTGATTAAAAAATGGTTCCGTTTAAGTAAACTCAAATAATAAAAATCATATTTGAAATAAAGGTATGTTTATGACTATATTATTTAAATACATTTCTTTAAGCCGACCACCTGGGCAATGTTTAGTAAATACAGCTAGCAGTATGATATAATGAAGTCGTTGTCTTTAGAAATGTAAGTCAAATCAGATTTGAAGTAGAAGTTGATAAAAGAATGCAAATATTTTTTATATTTGGAGTTGGCTTTAGGTAGAACATCTTATATCTCTATTTATATTTAGTTTAATCTAGTTTTATAAAAAAGGGGTGGAAGCCCTTCGTAAAATGTTAACTATAAGTATTAAACATCAATTGATAAATATTCCCCAAGTTTCAGTTTCTTTGACGTATTTTAAAGGTTTTTTTAGGGATATAATATGGGCACAACAACTGATTTTGTGATCTTTTTTGTAATATAGAAACTCGTCCTTATGTTTTAGTTCACGTTTTAATCAAGAACATTCCGTCATTCTCAAAGAAAAATATGAAAGAAAGATAATTTTTCCAGAAAGTTTTCTCTGTTTATCTCTTTTGATTTTCTATGTCTATTTTAATCAATATGTATTAACAATTTATTCTGCTTTTTATTGTTGGACATTGTCAAAGCAAAATGATGAAGAGAAAAACATAAAATTGGAAGAAGCAGCAAATAAGCAAGAAAAATCAATGAATAGAAATGAAAAATGTGAAAGCAGAAAATATTTAAAGGGAATTTACAAGGAAGAAAGAAACAATGTGTATAAATATTAGATAAATCGAATTAAAAGAGAGGGGGGAAAATAAATAAGATTTTAAAAAGCTATGGAAAAAAGTAGAATTGAAAAAAATAAACATTAATCCGATTTATCTAAAATTGGATGAATAAAGATACAAGTTTCAAATCATATAAAAAAAATCTAGAAGAATATCCGTCCCTGGACAGATAAAATTAATTTCCCGAACAGAACAGTTTTGCACCACTTTTATGTCACCTTACAAAGATTAATATCAAGATATAATATTACTAAACCTTATATCTAGAATTCTTATTTCAATTTTGATAAAAATCCATTATATGATTTTGATTCTAGAAAATGTCTAAAATTTAAGGCTTAAGCTTAAATAATCTTAAGAAGAAAGTGAAATTCAGGGAATCTTGCTTAATTGGTGTCTATAACTATGGATCAAATTCGATGCAAATCTGAAATATTTGAATTTTCAAATAGGAGGTTAAAATATTCCATCAAACTGAAATTTGGGGAATATTTATTAATTAATGTCTATAATACCTATTATTAAAATTTCACAAAAATCGGAGGGATCTGAATTTTCATGAAGGGTTTAAAACCCCTTTCCATAAAACTAAATAAAACTACATATAGACCGCATTACGACCCCTTATATCTAGCAGCTGTGTTTCAAAATTCATAATGATCAGTTGATCATTATAGCTGAAGTGAATCCTACACATACAAGTATATAAACATATACACATACCTAACTTTATATAAATAGAGAGAGAGATATGATGTTCTACTTAAAGCCGATCCCAAAACAGCCATGTTCCTTACCCACAACCCTAATTTTTACCTACAGACATTCATCCGTTTTCTAACCTTAGTCAGTATTCGTCATTGATCACCTAGGTGTATATTTTTCAGTAAGCAAAACTTTGTACATTTTTTTTGACAATTTCCTTATTTTTTTACCATTTAATTGTATATCTGTCTTCTCTCTTCTTAAAGTGTCAGAAATGGAAACTTTATTTGTTGAGGGTTTATTTTTTAAATTTCCTGTTTTATTTTTTTTATTTTTCCATTTCATTTTTATTGATGTGCTGTGAATTTTATATAAAATTTTCTTCCGATATGAAATTTGTTGATTTTTTTTGTTTCAATCAAAAAATTCCGAAAAGATTAGCAGGATATATTTCACTGTCTACGTTTTTATATTTCTCGTTTGTTTTACATCAATTTACTTTCTCTTTTTCTCTTCTTTTTCATCTGTTTCTTCTTATTTTCTTATCTTTTCTTATTCATCCCTCTCTCTAAATTTCATATCCCCTTCCTCTTTTTTAATTTTTCTCTCCATTTCTCTACAATTGTATTACATTTTACATGTTTTCTCCTTTTTTCTTATATTTATCTTCTACTAGCGGAACCCCATGGAAAGTCCACAGTACTTTCTACATCAATTTGTATGATTTACTGTTAATAATAATATTACTTTTGAAATAACAAATGTCTGTCAGGGTCAATGCAATTAAGAAAAAAAGTATTCTTTCTTCTTCCGTAAAAATAATTGTCAGTTAAATATTCTTTAAATAAATAAAACGAATATGTCTCTTCTTTATTTATTTAAAATTGTAGCAACAATTTTTCAAAGGCATGAAACGAATGTCACTTTTTGAAATGTAGTTGACGGTTCGACATTATTTGATTTTGGAACAATTCATTTTAAAATGGGTAAAATCGGAATTGTTTACCATAGCGATATCAGATTAATAACCACTGCCTTTTCTGCTGCTGATCGGACGATCTTATTTTCTAAATGTGTGTGAAAGGTGATAACGTAAGTACGAACATGAAACAATGTCTTAGCATGTTATTATATAATTTTTTTTAATTCTTTTCATTAAGCTAATTATTTTCCTTCTTCTCCACTCCTTATTATCCTCTCTGAAATTGATTGTCATCGACGGTCAGTTTCTGGTAAGCACAGATCACAACTAACGGTCTATTTTGTCTGTAATGCATCTAGGAGCGAGTTTTACGTACAACCCTCTCACACCTATTTATTTTCTCATTCTTTCTTCTCATCCTCTTTTTTTATTCATTCCCCCTTCTCACATTTATCCAATGTTTCTCTTTCTTCCCGAATAAACTTCTTTTTTTTCTTCAGATTTGCATGAAACTTATAGACATAGCTAACTTTATACAAAAAGAAGTATGAGAGAGTGAGCGAGAATGAATTGAAATGAAAACGTGATTGAGAAATAAAGAAATTGGGAGAGAAATAAATGAGTAATTGTGAACAAAGAAGAAAATGATTTTGAGAAAGAATTTGCTGCTAAACAGAAAAGAATTATCTTTTCTATCTCACATCAAAGGTATGTCTATATGTTTATATATTTATATGTACAGAATTCACTCCTAAACTAATTAACCGATCATTATGAATTTGGGAACACAGTTGCTAGGTGTAAGGGTGTGTAATGTGGGTTATATTTAGTTTTATGTAAAGGAGAGGAAAGAGGGTGTGGAAGCCCTTCATAAAGATTCAGATATCTCTGATTTTTGTTAAATTTTAACAATAGGTATTAGATATCAATTAATAAACATTCCCAAAATTTCAGTTTCTTTGAAGTATTTTAAAAGGTTTTTAGGGGTCATAATATGGACACAACCTCCCATTTGAAAATTCAAATATTTCAGATTTGCATTGAATTTGATCCATAGTCGTTAGACACCAATTAAGCAAGATTCCCTGAATTTCACTTTCTTCTTAAGACTATTTAAGCTTAATTCTTGAATTTTAGTCATTTTCTAGAATAAAAATCATGTAATTGATGTTTATCAGAATTGCAAAAAGGATTCTAGACATAAGTTATAGTCGCATTATATAGTGATTTCAATATTTGTAATGGGACATAAAAGTGGTGTAAAACTGTTTTGTTCGTAGATTTTTTTACCTGTCCTGGGACGGGTATTTTTTCGAGTATATATAAACACTAGCTGCCTTTGCCAACTCGCTATCGCTTCGCAAAGTTCGCTACTTGAAATACTTAAAATTAAAGTGTTTAATTTAAAACATTTCTTTCATAAGTTTGTTGTAACCTCGCATATTAACATTTTTCGTAATTTCGATCTTTTTAATAAAACCGCCAAGTCATGAACAGAAAGAGGAAATCAATTCACTGCGTGCGTGCGTGCGTGCGTGCGTGCGTGCGTATTTTTCTTTATTTTTCTTTATTAAAAACAAGTTAAAAAAATGTGACGTCGGTCGCTAACTGGAGGAAGCAGTCAGAGACGTTTTGCTCTTCCTCTATATGGCGTCGCTAACGGGAGAGAGAGAGTGGTGTTGTAATCGGTCATTCTTTTCCCTTTCAGAACTATTTCTTATGCCCTCGGTATCTTTCTCTCATGCTCAAATTACTTCCCCTGCAAATATTTCAAGAAAGATTTAATAATTTATCCTTTTTGTATTAAATTACTTTAATTAATTACTATTAAGATCGACAAAAATATTGTACATATATGGAATAAAGAGAACGATAAAATTACGAATAAATGACACCAAACATTAATTAATTATGTGTTTAAAAATAGTTATGCACTTAGTTATGGAAACAGTTCTTGGGCCTTCCGCCCATACGATATATATACATTATTTTCAAACGATGTGTTTTATTATTGATTTAAATAGCACAAACCGTTCTGACGGTTATATAGGAGTGATAAATGAAAAAAAAAACTTTAGCATTTATTCATTTAGATAAGATATATACACACACACACACATATATATATATATATATATATATATATATATATATATATATATATATATATATATATATATATATAATTTCCGTTTAAACAGTTAGCCTTTCGTTCGTTTCGCACATTATTTCTATTTTTTTATCATGTTCTTTCTAGTTATTTCCACACAGGGAAACTGAAAATAAATTATTCCTTTCCACTTGATTCTCGTGGCATTATTTCTCTTCCCAAATGATAGCTTTACATTGAAGCCAAAGAAAACATAACAACTAAAACATATTAAGAATCAGATCATGTTTGCTTGTCAGTGTCTAAAGTGAGAAAACGTTTTAACAAAAAGAAAAGAAAACACTGCACAAAATATAAGTTGCCAAGGTTACTCGAGGGAAAATTACACACTTTTCTCACCCAGTTAAGTATATACATCTGAAAGAAAAATAGTTATCTGTCTATTTTTACATCATCATATGGATATATATGTGTAACACTTTTTTAAATGTTTAAGTGTATATTTCAACAATATTTTGGGTGTTAGCCCAAACATTTTTTCACTTAAATCTGTTTGCCTTTTTATCATTTTTCTTGGATTTGCTAAATTCAATTTCCTCATTTTCATTTTTTTACAATCCTTTATATATATATATATATATATATATATATATTGGTACAGAAAAATTGGTACAACATTCGTACCGTCGGTTTCAAGCTCAGAAAGACTCAGCCATCCGGATGGCTAAGTCCTTCTGTGCTTGAAACCGACAGTACGAATGTTGTACTAATTTTTCTGTACAAAAATGAATACATATTACGCTCTTAATTTTTAACTTTATTAATTAATCAAGCACTCTGCTGGGATTTTTTCCTGCTATATTACAAAGAAGTTATATATATATATATATATATAATCATAAATTAGTAATAAAGGAAAGCAATAAAATGCTTGAGATTAAGTTTTACAAGAACTAATATAAAGTATTTTATTTAAAAACTATATATATATTACAGTATCTGTTTGGTGTACCGGGGTTTCATCGTTTTGGACATACTGTTCTGGGATAGAAACCGTCTTATTGTCAGACCGAATCTTTGGCACTGTTCAGTGGTCTGACAACAATAAGATGGTTTCTACCCAAGAAACCATACGTCCACACAAATAAAACCCGGGTACACACAGTGTTTTTTCCATGATCTATTGTTCGGTATTGACATTCATTATTAATTCGTAATTCAGGTGTTTTTTCCATTTTCTTCCCTTTTCGGCGGGGAGGGGGGGGATAATTTTTTATTCTTAGATTTGAATTTTTAATTTCCTTGTGCCAGAAACGAAGGAATACAATTGGGGGTCAGCATAATCTCGACCTAAATTCACAGATCAAAGAAAAAAAGTATTTTTACTTGCCAATCGAAGTTGAAATAGATTTGTCATTCGTACATCTTTATCTCTCTTCCTTCATTTATCTTTATAATTGCTCTATCTGGTATATTGAGCTTAAACCATTTCACTATAAGTTCTATCCTCTAAAAGTATACTTTTAGTTTCATATTTTATATACATATGTATGTATTTATATATATATATGTGTATAGCATTAGATAAAGTGAAAGAATAAAAACAGGTGTGAATCAAATTTTATTACAATTCAAAGTTCAAGCAAAGTAATTGAAAGTCCTTAACTCATGAGTTTTCAAAGAAAATCTTCTCCTCAGAGGACCATTACCGCAATGGCATTACTGAAGGTAATAAAATTAAATTTTGAAAATATATAAAAATATATAAAATACATAAAAGTATATAAAACATCAAGAGATATTTAGGCATTTTCAATGTCTAAACATTTTAGGCTGGGAAGATTTAACAAACACAACCTCCAAAACTGGATCCACCTAAGCTTGTCCCGATACTCACTCAATCAGCTACGGTGGGTTTGGTGGTGGGCTGAATTGTGCATACTTGAATTTGGAAACTAATTCATTTCTAGAGTTGATCAAATTTAAACGTTTAGGTGCTGTGGCAATCATCACGGCCTCTGAGTTGCATAGACCGCAAGATCTAGATCCTGAGTTATAAGAGTTTTATTTTTTCAGGATAGACCATTTTATACTGTGTGGAATATTTTTGGATCTTAGATTTTTAACTAAAGTAGTCAGTGATGTCTTGTTGTTGCTGACATCGTTATTGAAGGAGTAATTATGCGTAGAAATGCGGGTTTTAATTAGATTTGCTGTGGCCCCAATATAAGTGTGTATCTTAGGGTTTGCTATTCCTCCTGAACCCGGTGTATTCCTATTCACGGGTCTACTTCGGTTTACTGTATTATCATGATATGGATTAGGTTGGTCAATTAATTGTATATTATGGTTAACGTTATCGTTAACTACCATTGGGGGGGGGTCGTTTTCGGCTTGCTGAGGTGGAGGATGGATAGTAGAATTATTAGGTGTAGCATTATGGTGCAAATTAGTCATAAGGCTCAGTTGTTGAGTTTGATTAGGAGCTGCATTTATGTGATCTCTAGGGTTCATTGTAGAATTATTTAGTTCAGTTACAGTACCATCATACACAATGTCAGTGTATGTGCATATGTTACCCTTGGAACAACTAGCATTGGATTGGATAGATTTTATTTTTTTGCTATTTGCTGAAATTATTGTTTGGGCTATGTTAGGCATAGTAGAGTAGGAAATTTTGATTGAGTTTTTATTAAGTATGGAACTATATTTATGTGGGTATTTAAAGGAGTTTCCTAATATTTTAAAGAATTCCTTGGGAATATTGATTTTAACGTTGTTATTAAAAGTGAGTTAAACCAGATGTTGTTTTTTCTTCTAAAGCGTTTACGTGAAGTAAGTATGAAACAATCAATATGTTGTTCATTAACATCAGGTCTGATGGAGTGCCTCTGCTGTCTCCGGTCATTTGTATTTCTTTTGGTCCGGCTCTTATTGCTAATTGTCATATTATGTGTAATAATATTTACACTTGTGTCTTCCTGTTGATTCTGGTTATAAGTTATTTTTTTAGAATATCCTGAGTTAAGTAAAGAATTATTATAAAATTGTGCGTTTTGGTTAAAAATGTTTTTATTAGCGGAAAGCCTAGAGATTCTATTGCAAACCGAAGGGACTATTGAATTGATTATAGCTGAAGGTGGTTAGATAGTTTGTGTACATAAAAAAGAGTTAGGTGTATGGAAGAGGCTGTATAGTCCGTCATTGAAGTTAAGAGTGATATCTAGGAAGTTAGAGGTTTTCCTCTCAGGATCAACAGTAATGGATAGGCCGATATTTCTGAAAAAATCATGCAAGGCTTCATTTGTTTTGCTATACCTTCTAGGCCTCTCATCAGAGACAAATAAGGCCCCCTTTTATATTTCTAAAATTATGCATCTGTATATATATATAGATATATATATATTTACATATATATATATATATATATATTTACATATATATATATATATTTACATATATATATATATATAT
>OY744515.1:65552604-65555104 GCA_963556195.1 Sepiola atlantica
AAAAGATCTCTAGGCTGGAGTGTCTGAAATAGCCGGTGAATGTCTGTCATCCGGTAGGATGCCCCATCTCCAGCAAAAACGGTAAGATAAGAAAAATATAAAAAAGAGAACATATACATTTATATAATCATATATTGGTACATGTCTACATATATACACATACATTAATATATGCACATACATATGTACATATATATATATATATGTATGTATGTATGTATATATATATATATATATATATATGTATGTATGTATGTATATATATATATATATATATATATATATATGTATGTATATATATATATATATGTATGTATATATATATGTATGTATATGTATATACACACACACAAACAGGTATATACACACATATTTACACATCGATGTATATACACGTATATGTGTTACTCTAGTTTGATATGTATACATTTTAATTTTTTCATAAAAAATGTTACCTATTAATAATTACATTCATCGTTCAACTATGTTATTCTTTATATTAATAAACGCAGACAGAAAATATATGAATAAAATATTTGCTGTCTTTTTATAAATAAAAACAATGTCAGAATAGGCAGAGATCAACTAATTTAATTTTCAGTATTGATTTGTTCTGTATTTTTGTTATGTGGTGATGACAAATAAACAGAACAAAATTATTAGATATGTAAAAGTTTTTAACTAATCTTTGACTAATGGTTGGCAGAGGTGAGTGTGGGGGCTAGCCCTGTGTATCCAATCATATTCAAATTATCTCCCGTCTTCATAATATTTACCTTACTAATACTTATACACGAGTTGGCCCCGGGCATCACCAGTTTTCTGCACACCACTGCCAGGGACACACACATTATATGATGTACATCCGCAATTCTGAATGATAGAAAACAATTATGGTTCACCACTGTTTTCACTTACTTATTATCTAGATTTATTATTAAAATATTAGTATAAAATCAGAGAATTAGGTCAGTCATTTAATTTTTCTTATAAATTATTTAATCATTTTGGATGACCTAAAGAAAAAAAAACACTGATTGTTGACTTTATATTATAGAGTGAAGGATTTCTTAACAAATTCATTTAAGACGGTTGGGTACGTCTGAGGTGATTGTTCAACTTGCTATTTGCTTTCTAGCTTCTCCTCCCTTGAAATGTTTCGTCTTAGGAAGAGAAAAAAGGCATATATTTGACTCGCTAACTTTTGCATAATATATATATATATATATATATATATATATATATATATATATATATAATAATGGTAATAATCCAGGTGAAAAATATCCACAGGGTGGTAATCCAGAGAATTTTAACCGGGTTTATAAAAAGTGCTCAATATCAAAATAGAGCTTTATATATGATAATTTTATTTACATAGACATGTACAAAATCTGCGACACTGGCATGTCGATGTTATCGATCAACAGTTACTATAAACTGAGATCTCATCAGGCAGAGTTAGAATCCGATCTTAACCTCAGATTATATTTGGAGAGAATGAAGTGGAGGGATAGAGAAAGAATGTTTAAAGAAGAATGTTAAATTTCTTTTCTTCTTCTTCTCTTTCTCTATCCCTCCACTTCATTCTCTCCAAATATGATCTGAGGTTAAGATCGGATTCTAACGGATCCAGAACTTTGTTATATTATAGATACATTTTTTTCTTAAACTTATAAACTTAATTTAACAAAAAGGCAATATTTAGTGAATTTTTCTAGGTGGCATAATTTATAGTTCTGTATACGATCTGTCATCGCCGGCTAGTGTCTGATCGACACAGATCACAACGAATGACCCCAGACTCTTATGTTTGTTATATTTTCAGATTGGTACTGATTCTCGGCTTGCAAGGCCAGCAGAACAGCATTTTACATACAGCACCTTGTATATTCCCAAATGGTCAGCTATCTAAATACGTGGTAACAACAGTTATAGTTCAGGACGAATCAAAACAACAAACAAACTTTCTTCTATTCCCCAGTCAAGAACAGATTTGGTGTACTTTTATGTAGACTGTCATACATGTTTATTATTTTGGCCAAGCTGTAGTCATAGAAGCCGTGTAGGACAATTCGAAAAAGAGAGTTGACAGTATACTTTCTTCTATTCCCTAGTTCAGAATAGATTTGGTCTATTTTTATGTAAACCTTTAGACATATTTGCTATCGTTTTGAGTTGTTGTTTATAGTAACTAATAATATAATTCATCTAAACACATTTTTATCCTTTATCAAATAGTTAAACAATAGAATTACAAAGATAAATATATTAATTTCCTGTGTTTTTATTTTCAGTCGCCTGCACAAGGCTGAACGGACTGCACGAAACAACCACAAACAGCCAACACCATCGAATACCATAAACTGCCATGAAGGTTTCAATTCTAAAACTACCGCAAATCATCATTCATCCAAAAACTGAAAAAAAAAACAATATTATTTCATTTCGTTTTTATCTTTTATGGATGCATTATTTTTAAATGTTAACAGTTTTGTTT
>OY744515.1:65559888-65564888 GCA_963556195.1 Sepiola atlantica
CATCACATATAATTTGAAACAAATGCATTTCAACATTTTACCATAAAAAGATGACACGAAAAAAACTCTTGTTTGTTTCGTGTCATACTTGATATTCGCCCTTCTTTATAACTTGGATTCTGTGGTGCAATATCCAGAACTTTATTATATTATAGATACATTTTTTTCTTAAAGTTATAAACTTAATTTAACAAAAAAGCAATATTTAGTGAATTTTTCTAGGTGGCATAATTTATAGTTCTGTATACGATCTGTCATCGCCGGCTAGTGTCTGATCGACACAGATCACAACGAATGAACGAATCAAAACAACAAACAAACTTTCTTCTATTCCCCAGTCAAGAACAGATTTGGTGTACTTTTATGTAGACTGTCATACATGTTTATTATTTTGGCCAAGCTGTAGTCATAGGACAATTCGAAAAAGAGAGTTGACAGTATACTTTCTTCTATTCCTTAGTTCAGAATAGATTTGGTCTATTTTTATGTAAACCTTTAGACATATTTGCTATTGTTTTGAGTTGTTGTTATAGTAACTAATAATATAATTCATCTAAACACATTTTTATCCTTTATCAAATAGTTAAACAATAGAATTACAAAGATAAATATATTAATTTCCTGTGTTTTTATTTTCAGTCGCCTGCACAAGGCTGAACGGACTGCACGAAACAACCACAAACAGCCAACCCCATCGAATACCATAAACTGCCATGAAGGTTTCAATTCTAGAACTACCGCAAATCATCATTCATCCAAAAACTGAAAAAAAAAACAATATTATTTCATTTCGTTTTTATCTTTTATGGATGCATTATTTTTAAATGTTAACAGTTTTGTTTTGGAATTTTTTAGATGAGGATTGATAATTTGTATTATTCGGACTACTGTTCTCATATTGGATGTTATTCTCACAACGTTTCGCCCGATGTAACCTCCGACCTTATTCAGGTGCATCTTGTCGAACTCTGGAATCTTTGTGTTAAACTCAAAGAATCTGTACGAAATTTCGAACTGAATCCATTATTTAATCCATGGCAGTAGATCGTTCTCATTCCATGAACGAATAGAAATATTTAGTAATTTATATTATATTCTGAGCATCACCTGTACTGAGGATTGAACCTCATCTCCAGAAGATTGTCACTTAAAACTGTTGTGCCACATGGATGTTATTTATGCTGGGGTTCAAAGATAAGATCAGAGAATTCCAAATAATCGCAATAAGACGAATTAACAGTTTTGTGTCAATTTTATGTTTTGAAAATAATAAAATTTAATTTTTTTTCTAAATTTAGAAGAATTGAATTTTATGCTTAAGAAAATATGCGATTGTTTAGTTGAATGGATATTATGTGGTGATGTCTGTACAATCGGTTAACCAAACTTATTTACTAAATAGGGAGAACAGAATTTGCAAATGACTGCTTTTTACTAAGCAAAATATTATTTGACAAAAGTTAAGAAAGCTTTAATTCTGAAATCAAACATTCCCAGTGAATAGTTCAAGTTGTGCTTTAACAAACAATTGAGAACATTTTGTTTACTCTTTATTAATGGAAACAACAATAATTTCTTAATTATCATTTCTTTTTCACATTGTTTGACAATTTTTTTGCATTTGAAACAAGCAGATTTCATTAAATCATTGTTGTTGTATTTTATAAAAAGAATAAATATTACTCACAACTTCTTCTTCTTCTTCTTGATTTGATTTGGAGTAAAAATGGCGTTCAAGTAAATATCTATATCTTTGCAAATATCTATCACAGAGTCATGATTTTTACAACCAAGTCTAAATTATTTACATTCTAAATATATTTTCTTTTGGTTTTTGTGTTACAAAATGATTTTTGTATTGAACAAGATTTTCAAATCTATTTGTATTATGTATTCGACAATTTAATTTATAACCTATTCTCCCAGAGTTGTGTCTCTTACATTGTACACATCTTTAACAAGAATTCTTATCCATGTTTTAAACTGCTGGAGTTAAAAAAAATGAATAAATAAAAAATCAGATTTCCATTTTATTCTTATAAAAATACTTTGGAAGAAATACAAAATCCTATCCTACTGAATAAATTGCACTAATTTTAATCATTTATATTTCCTTATTAAAAATCTGTATTACAAAATATTTTAAATATTTTTTTTCTAAAATAAATTATAAAATACGAAACTTATTAATTTTGGCATATGTTAAGTGAGAACAGATATTTTTCTGGAATTTCAACACTGAATAAAAACAATATTTGTCACAATATTTTCATCTAAAAAAAAAAATTTTTTATCATTGATTTCTAATTAATTACTTTTTCCATTGATTATTTTTAGTGTCAATTTTGAACAGTATAGTTAACCATCATAGAATAAATGACATGAAAGAATGTTTTTTTGTTTTTGACCACTATGTTCCTTCCATCAACCATCTACAAACACTGCTTAAAGGAGTTTAAATTATATATACATATATATATATATTTATATAAAGATATATTTATATATATATAGATAGATAGATGTATAGATATATATATATATATTAATTGAATGACATAATAACATGAGAAATTAATCAGATTTTATTAAAGTTCAAAAACAAGGAGTGATATATATATATAAATCTATATATACTTATGTATCTATATCTATATATCTATATATATATCGATATAGATATATATATATAGATATATAGATATATAAGTATATATAAGTATATATATATATATATAGAGAGAGAGAGAGATAGATAGATAGATAGATAGATAGATAGATAGATAGATAGATAGATAGATAGATAGATAGATATATTAGATATAGACTAAATTAAAACCTAACAACTTAAAAACTAAAACCTAAAATAGAAATACAAGGAACCACGCGTTGAAATAAGTTCACCCATTATATTGACACAACAAAAAAATATGATATAGGCCACTCTATAGAACAAGAAATAAGAAGTAAAACTAACAACAAAGAATCTGATTGGTTAACTAGCAAGCTGTGTATATAAAAACACCCGGCAAATCTAACTCCATGCATTTTAGCCAGGGGATGAAATGCGGGAGCATCTGTGTAGCTTAATTGCCATAAATATATTGTTGAATATACTGTTGAAGTAAATACTGAAAATTGATACAAAAAAAATATATATATTCTTATAAAATTTGATGTGGATACATGAAATGGTAATATATATATATATATATATATATATATATATTTGAATATATATATATATATATATATATATATATATATATATATATATATATATATATATATAGATATATAAAGAAAAGAGGGTAGTGCAGTATTAGTGCATCTCCAACGAGAGAAAAGTATATGTGTAAAGGAGTAAGGCCACCAACATTTGTAAAACTTTTTTTCAACATTTATTTATTATTTTGTTATTTCATCATTTTATATATGTTTATTATTTCATAATTGTATATAACGCGTGAAGAAATGTCTTTCGATTTTAAAGAGTGTTGTTTCATTTGAGGAAATGTGTTATTGTTTGGCGTTTCTGTGCATGTGTGGGTTTGCAGGTGTGTGTATATGTGTTTTGATATTTAGATATTTTTATTTTTATTTCTTATTATTTTTTGCTTCTCTTGGTCAAAGTCGTGTGTGTTTATTAAGTATGTGTGATTTTGACCTTTATTTTATGAGTGATCTCCGTTTCTTCAAGTGTTTTGGGTTTTCTTTTGAAATTTACTATTTTTATGTGTCTTGCTGGAACTTGAAGTAAGTATTATCCACAATGATACGTAGGAGCTGATGTATGTCGGTCGGGGTAAGCCCAAAACAGTCAAGATTGTTAGAGGAGATGTGGTCAGTTATGAGGTCAATGGCGGGGTGTGCGGGAATGGAAGTATAAAGTGAGACAACATCAAGGCTGAAGATGTAGTTGTTGAGGCAGAGCTGTTGGGGTTGGAGTAAGTAGAGTCTATTTAATACCTGGTCAGAGCTGCTGACATGTGCCAGGAAGGTGGGGAGTAGCGGTTTAAGTAAGTGGAAGAGGAGCCAGGAGATCTTGTAAAGAGGTCCCTCAGTAGTGGATGCTGGTTTTGTGGGTTTTAATGAGATGGTAAAAGGTGTGGAGTCTGCTGTTCCTAGTGGTGAGATTGAGCCTATAAGCCTTGGGGAGATTACGTCTGGAGCAAATTTGGGACCAAGCGTTGTTGATAGAGGTTAGTATGTGGGTAGCTGAGATGTTATTATCGAGTGTGTAAAGGGATGTATTGCTGAGGTGTTGTAGGATTCTTGGGAGATAATGCAGAATTCCTTGCCTTGTCAGAGGGTAGGTAGACCAGGTTTTTATCCCTAAGGCCTTTGAGGGTGAGGCGCTGGGAATGGGAGATTGGTGTGATACGGTGGTTTTCTCGTTGTAGTATGGAGAAAATCTTATGTTTGAGATTAACTAGCTTTATGTCTAAAGGGTGGTTTTCGGGAGGGGGGTGTAGGGGGCGGTCAGGTTGATAAACGGGGAAGGGGTTGGATGAAAAGTTAGGAGGGTTGAAGGGATGGAGTCGTTAAGTGGGTCAAGGGAAGGTTGTTCAAAGGCCGATAACCATTTCAAATGGTACGCTGTCCTGCAGAACTGCGTTTCAATATCGAGGAGGGTTTGGTCATAAAGTTTTTGGGTAATGAAAAATTTGTGTCCGAGATCGGTTTCCGTTGCGGAGAGAGAACTCGTGAGGTCAGTGATGAGTGGTTGGGTAGTAGTTTGAGGACGGAGAGAGGGTCTGTGTACAGCTTCATAATTGGTAAGTGTCTGTGAGTTCTATTTTTGGTGAAGCCAGTTGAATTTAAGTATGAGCCTGTTTTTTCCGTGTGGAAACAGTGGTGGAAAGCTTTGTTAACAGCTGTGGAGATGCGGGGTGGAAGGAGTGAGGGGGAGGGAAATTTGGTATCTGATATAGAGTTGATATGTTGGTGTAGCTTGCAGTGGAGGTGTTTGATGATTTGTTTGATACAAAAGGTATGTA
>OY744515.1:65572388-65614888 GCA_963556195.1 Sepiola atlantica
GAGCCAGAACTAAGAATAATGGGATGTTTTGGTCAAAATGAGGTGAGAGAAAAGGTCTGACCTATGGAATTTTTTGTTTTTTTGTGTGATGTATTGTGCGCAGAGAGCATGCCTTTTTGTTTTTTGTTTTTAAAAAAATTGTGTTTATAAACACCGAAATCAAGATGGGACGTATATAGCAATGTCTTTGTTCAAATGACTTTGAATCAGAGAGGCAGTGAATTTTGATCAAATGCGATTTACATTGTTTTATAATGTGTGATAGTTCATACCAATTTCCTACAGGCTCAACTGAATTTAGATTTGAGATATTCATGCCATGAAGACATAGGATTCTGTCCTTGGCCAAAGGTTACTTATCCAGAGATAAACTAAATTTTCCGAGGCTAAAAGATAGAAAAGAATGACGAGTTGTAACAAGGAAATTCCCTGGATGTACATTTTTATTTTTGGTAGGGATGATCTCCCGATGGGTGGTCATTTTTGGCAATTTTCTACTGGAATTGCCCAAATCGTTGATCACTTATTCTATTATTTAATGGGATTAGGTTTTTAATTTAGTTAGCATAAATTTTGATTTGTTTATATGGAACAAATGTAACAATATTTAACATAGAATAAGTAGGTTACACCAAATATAGGTTAGAGAATAGAAGTTATGTGGCTGAGAAATGAATAGTGACGGAAATAGTTGAATGTTGCAAAAAAAGAAAGACTAGACTTTCTCTCTCTGGTTCTCTATATGAGGTGAAGCAGACGACTTTTGAAAAAATTCTTCTCTCATTTTATGACAAGAGGGTTGCATGAAAACTCATAAAGTGTAATGGTCTGAGAGTAATTTAAAGAAAAAGATTAAACCCAAAAGAATGATGTGTTGTTGCTGTTATTACACATTGTTGACTACTGCAATGAACAACACCAGACGTCACAGACAATGTTACATGACAAGCACTGATCACATCTGACAACTTATTACAGCTTTGATACCCTTATATTATATATACATACATATATATATATATATATATATATATATATATATATATATATATATATACAGGGTGGCGCAAAAGTCACGCATTAGTTTGAATCAGTAACAACTTTCACATTTAATAAAATTTTCTCCTTATTTTTCAGAATATTACAGATATAAACATTGATAATTTATCATGAAAAAATATAGCACTGAACAACGAACCAAAATGATTGAACTTTACTTCGGAAACCATCGTTCAATAACCTTAACCCAAAGAGCCTATCGTCGGCATTATAATGTCAGACAATCTCCCAGTCAGACCACAATTGATCGTCTTATGGCCCGGTTTCGGCAGCAGGGTTCAGTCAGTGATCTTCCACGATCTGGCAGACCACGTTCAGTACGGACAGTGGAAAATGTAGCACTCGTTGAGGATAGCATTGCTGAAAATCCAGACACCTTAACTCGAAGATGAGCTACTCAGATTGGGATGTCCAGAAGGTCACTTCAAAGAATTTTGCGTGAATTGCATCTGTATCCATACAAAATTCAATTGGTACAGGCATTACAACCCACAGATTTGCAATCACGCGTAGCTTATGCTGTTCACATTCAGCAATTAGCCAGAGAACAAAATGAGTTCATCCATTAGCTGAAAATGAGCGACGAAGCACATTTTCATCTGAACGGGTTCGTAAATAAGCAAAACTGCAGAATATGGGCCATTGAAAATCCAAGAACCGTTCATCAGCGTGAATTACATCCACTAAAATGTACCGTATCGTGTGGTGTTACCGCGGAAAGAGTGATCGGTCCATATTTCTTTGAAGACGAAGAAGGTGTCGCTGTGACGATAACTGCACAGCGATATCAACAAATGATAGAAATTTTTTAAGGCCAGCTGTTCAGGACAACCCAGAAATGTGGTTCCAACAAGATGGAGCTACTGCCCGCACTGCCCGACAAAGTATGGCACTCTTAAGGGGATTGTTTGGCGAGCGCTTAATTAACAGATTTTCTGATTTTAACTGGCCTTCACGTTCACCGGATTTAACAGCCCCTGACTTTTTCCTTTGTGGTTATCTTACGGAAAGAGTATATGTGAACAAGCCTACAACGATTCAAGAAGCTTAAAAACAATATCAGACATGAAATCCAAGAACTAGAGCCAGTTATTCTAAGGACTGTAATGGAAAATGCCCTAACTAGAGCCCGTCTTTGTGAGGCCGAAAATGGTCTCCATTTAAAGGATATTATTTTAAAACCTACTGCAACAAAATTACCAAGTAAATGTATTATTTATCAGAACAGCCCAGTAAATTACTTCAAATGTTGTAGTTTCTATCACCTAAACAAACTAATGCGCGACTTTTGCACCACCCTATATATATAATTGCATAACATATATTCTTATTATATAGTCCAAACTATTCAAAGTAAAAGCTCGATGATTGTTAACATTTAACAACAGGGCATATATAAATAAAGAATATTACGTTAATACCAGTGACCAAGTTTTTATTCATTATTTTCAAAATCTCCCAAAAAGAAACTTTAGTGCATTTTAACAGACTGTTTCACGCAAAGATGAAAAACCAAAATTTATATGTCGATTCAGGATCTTTTATCCATGCTGCTCTTCAGAAAACCAAAAATGGCTTCCAGAAAAAATATTAATTATAAGGCAGCAAACTGCGTTATAATGAATTTTTCATCAAGCGCCGTCACCAACATGTTATAAGAATTTGGGAGACTAGCTAGATGTACAACTATCCTCCTCATTAATCAAGTCGCTAATGACTGAAAACTCATTGAATATGATCATCGTTTTGATGTGTTTATGAGTCACTCTTTTAATTTAAGAGAATATAATTAACTCCTCAATGCTAATTTATTAGCCCATGTTTTCTTTTAAAATTGGTCGGTCAATTTCTTCCATACCATTGCAGGATTATCAGGATACCCAATCAAATACAAAAGTGGTGGTTCCACTGACAGCACAATCGTCGTTAAGGCACGATCCTTCCGCTATAAGTATTTCGTGTGTAATGTTGCATCTGTCATTTGGAAACAACCTGTCTCATTCAAAATGCAGCAGCTTTAATTAATGCCCTTTTGTATTGCACTTTCCATCTGTTTATAACTTATTTGCAATTTCATTATTTATTTTCAGTTAAATCGGTTATATTTTATTTTAAATTTCATCATTTTATATTAATTTTTATTTGAATCCATTTATAATATAGTTTTAATTCATCTATTCATAATGTATTTCCCATATGCATTTCATCATAATTTATTTCAATTTGAATCTATTTATAACATATTTTCAATTACATCTGTGCAAAATATGTTCATAATTTTAAAAAAATAGCTCTTTATGTTTTTAGGATTTATCTTGTTTTTCACTTGAATATGTTTACAATTTCTTTTCAATTGTGCCTGTTTATCACTTGTTTAAAATTGCACATGTAAATATTTTATTTTAATTTGAATTTATTCATAATTTATATTAAATTGCATTTGTTTATATAATTTTTAATTACATCTGTTTATAATTATTTTTAATTACATCTGTTTATAATTTATTTCCTATTGCATGTTTATAATTATTTTAAAATTTGAATCAGTTAATAATTTCACCTATTTATAATTCATTATCAATTTGTGTTTTCAGCATTGGTCAAGACAGAAATCTTTTGTTTCCAGACAAAGATTTCACGATTTTTATTTTTAATTTCTTTTTCTATTGGGTCACAACCTATCCTCGAGTGACTCTTGGCCTTGATAAAGGTTTATGGGATGGAATGAGTGTCAGCTGAAAGAGGAAGAACACTGAGAGTACTAAATTTGATCAATGGAATGAACTAAGTTTATGGGGACGGTATATGACAAGTATTTGTTGACATTGGATTTGAAGACGACTATGTTGTAGTCTGCAGGGAATCAGTTCCACAGTAGTGTATTCCACAGGCAGGGAGCCCTTACAAAGAAACTATGTCGATGGAAATTCTGCCTAACGCTAGGCACATGTAGGAAGAAAAGTCATTTTCTGTTGTGATAGTAAGACGAGTTCTTGCTGTAAATGTCTTACAAGGGGGAACCAGAGATTGGAACTCGAACACTTTCCATGAAGATAACAAAAGAGTAGATTCTGAAGTCGATATTCATAACATCAGAGTCAAGACATTCTCTTTCTCAGAACTTCATAAACAAAAGACTTTCACAATTATCTATTGATAAAATTCTCCTTCATCTTTTCTTTATTTTCTTTAGAAGAGTTTATCAGGCATGTGTACGCACTGTGATGATGTATGGAAGTAAAACTTGGCCAGTGAGGGTTGAGGACATGCGTTGCATGGAGAGAAATGATATGAGAATGATACAATGAGTGTGTAATGCAAGTTTTAAAAACAGGCTTAGATCTGATTACCTTAGAGAAAGATTAAATCTGGGTAGTATAGAGAGATGCATGCAGAACAGGAGACTTTGTTGGTATGGTCACATTGAAAGAATCGATTAAAGTTCTTGGGTTAGTAGATGTAGAACCGTTTATGTAGCAGGTTCAGTTGGCAGGGGAAGGCCAAGGAAAACATGGGAGGAAGTGATAAAAATGGACCTGAGAGAAAGAGGGATAAATAATAACCTGGTCAGAGATTGATTACTTTAGAAGTCAATTTCTGAAAGCCATCCAACACATGCCAACATGTAAAACGGACGTTAAACAGATGATGATGATGTTTTCCTTATTTGTAATAAAAGTTAATGCATGGAAATATACTAAAACATATCAAGTTAGATGAAAGAAAAAGCGACAAAGAATTCCTCTATTGATTTGATTAGCAAACATTTTTTTTTCACATTGGAATGTTTCGTTTGCACTACAACTCCAAGATTTTGATTACAAATATTTTCTTTGAAGCTCAAAAATATTCCTGAAATTCACGAGAGAGATTCCTTAATTAAATATTGATTACTTATAAAGATATTCTTCGAACTTAACTTCAGTTAGTTTTTGTTTTTAAACTTTCTAATCTTGTTAATGTATCTATTTACAAATAACAATTCATTTAAAGATTACATCTTGAAGTGTGCCAATTCATCTTCCGAGAAGTTTTAATCAAATGGAACGATACCAATGATATTGACAACAAGTGAAATAGTTATTTCACACTTAGAACAGAATAAAGGAAAATAAAATAAATAACACAAATTAATAAAATTAAAAAGAAAGAAATAAGAATAATGAATTATTTGTATTCTGTTGAATACAAATAATTAATTATTCTTGATTGTTTAGAAGATAATTTTTATAATGAGCAAAAACTAGTCACGTACTATTTTTTGTAATCTATGATATAAACTTTATTCCAACTGATATTAACAAAAGGCTAATCTTTATTTATATAAAGTTAAGTATGTGTATATGTTTATATATTTGTATGTACAGGATTCACTCCGATAATTATGAATTTTGGAACACAGCTTTTAAGCGCATGGGTGGATAATGTGGGCTATATTTAGTTTGATTTAGATTTATGCAAAAGGGTTAGAAGACCTTCATGAAAATTCAGATACCTCTGATTTTTTGTGAAATTTTAACGATAGGTTTAGACATCAATTAATAAATATTCCTCAAATTTCAATTTCTTTGGAGTATCTTAAAAGGTCTTAGGAGGCGCAAACTTCAATTTGAAAATTTAAATATTTCAGAATTGCATTGAATTTGAAGTCATTAGACACCAATTAAGCAAGATTCTCTGAATTTAAATTTCTTCGTAAGACCCTTTAAGCCTTAAATTTTAAACATTTTATCGAATCAAATTCATGTAATGGATTTTGATGAAAATTGGAATAAGGATTCTAGACAAGTTTTAGTAGCATTATATGTTGACTTTAATCTTCGTAAAAGGACATAAAAGTGGCGCAAAACTGTTCTGTTTAGGTAATTAATTTTACCTCTTCCTAGGACGGGTATTCTAGTTATTAAGTGCCAGTAGTTCGTTAGGACTATTTCATAAAAGAAGATGATGATGATTCATGAATACATCAGTTTCAATGTAATCTGAATTTATTAATATCGTTTGCATCGATAGCAACGAATCTGAGATTTCCTACCTCTATTCTGGAGTAAGCAATCCTTTGTCATGTGACCAATATGATTGCACTTGTAGCAGACTATTGCTTTGCATGGGTCCATCGTCAGATCTTCTGGTTCACACTGCATCAACCGCATCTTTCTTCTACATTAGGACTCGAGTAGGCACTAGCAGTTGGTCCAGAGTTAAACGCTTCATCTCGGACAAAGCACACAGGAGATGCTCTACATAAGTCAGCAATATTGCCACAAAAGCAGACATCAAAATTTGCTAAGGATCTCCTTCAAACAACAGCACAAGTTTGTGTAATTCAGTTAAACATCTACTGATTCGTCCTGGCATAGTTTTCTGGTCAAAAACTGTTCATAGGGTTAGAACAAATTTGTCGCGAACGATATATACAGAACATGTGTTACACTTTCTATGTCATGCTTCTCCTCGTCTCTCCAAGACGTTGATAGATGGCAAATTCTCCAATGGTTAAGCGCAGATGAATAACATTTTCAACTTCTTTCACACTGCACAATCTGTAGCCAATTTCCACCTTCTAAATCCATTTAACAACAAATGTGGATACATCAAATTCCAGGATTAATCGCAAATCAAATTTGCCGTCCACCATATTAGTGGTGAAAAATAAATCAAGATAGCTTGTAACAGAATAATCACCCAACTGCAACACAAACACGTCTCACAATCTTAAAACAATAGTCTTCATCTCTCGCATCAGACTCTTCAAATGTTTTCCATTTTTGTTTTCTAGATGTGCATCTTCAAAAATTTACATATTGTACCGAGATTCACAATAACACTGATAGTTAGGCCTGACATGGCACTATCTGTGCATTGGGGCTGATAACGTGACGCATATTTCTTATGTGGCATGACATGCTTATATATAATGATAGTGTGTTCACCGATACTCCCAGTAATCCAATATAGAGTTGGCCTTATCCACATTCTGTCTGCCAAGTTGCAGCCCCTATCACATCGCCTTCAAGATTAGGTAAGGTTCCCCATTGTCCATTTCTATCCTTTTCCACGTATCTCCTACATCCAATGTTCTTTCAGGCTATCATGTCGGTGATGGCTTACAGACAGGAGTACTCAATTCGAGTCGAAGTTGTTCTTGAAGCTTTTGAAAATAATAAATTTCTATAGATTAAGAATGACTTTGTATCAACCACAGATTAATTGAATCATAGAACGGACAGATCACCAAGAAAGATTCATCGTTGTTGGCTCTTTCTATTGTCCGAAGTAAAGTAAAGCAGTCGGCCTGAAGTCTCCCTTTTCATTCGCTACTACACCAAGAGAGCACCACTCCTTTCTCAGGATTAATCCCCTTACCCTTGATCCTCACCTTACTATACTGAATGTAAGTAAAGGAGCATTAAATACTAATTTTTGAATCTCTGGTATGACTCGACCGAGGATTGAACACTAATCTCCCGACCCATTAGTGAATACTCTAATCATTATGCCAAATTGGCCGGTTAAATTGTCCTATGTACAAAAATACAGAGATATTTAAAAGAATATCCTCCTTACATGGGGGTGCGTGTTTCATACATATCTGTAATATCAAACAGAAAAACAAATAAATTAATTTCCTTTGAGACTTGGTATAACCTTTAACTCCACTATTTCTTTTGATTCACAATTAATGAATTTATGTAAATTTTATTTATTATAATGTCCATTTCTGACTAACATTTATACCAAGACATATTAGAGCTGTCACATATTATCGCAATATTTCAATCTCTTTATCTCTTGATAAAGCTGCTACCTGGCAAATATGCTACCAAAAAATTAAATTCACCAATACATCAATTAAAATACAATTGAAAACATAAAAATGTGAAAGTTCAACCATCATCCGTTAGGAAACGGATGATGGTTGAACTTTCACATTTTTATAAAAAAAATATAAGAAATGCAAAAATAACTGTTTTTACTTTCATGTTTGTGTGAACAATTGTAATTAAGTTATATCAATGTCTAATTATTATTTTTTTGCTTAGAATTACAATGCAAGTTTTTTTTACTTTGTGAGTGGGTGTTCTAAGTGTTTATATTCTTTTTACATATCTGTCTTTTCAATGTCAAACCATTTTTTATTTGTTAATGTTTTTACCAATATCACAGTGAGTTTTTTTTCTTTTAGTCTGTATTCGTAAGCTCAGAAACATACTTTTACTTACATCTTTTTCTCTTAAGTTTTCTTTTTGTTTTCTTCTTTGTCTTCATCTATCTACCAAGAATATTCCATAGATATTTTCCTTTTTCTATTGTTGTTGTTGTTGTTAGCCAAATTTCGATTATTTTTTGGTCCAGGCGTTGCGTTGATTGTGGCAATCCCAGCTTGTCTCAAAGCACCCTTTTGGGGAGTGGTCTGGTCACGGTAACCAAATAGTATGCAACGTTTTGGCCCACTTCCTTCTTTAGGAAAAGTCTGTAATATTCTTCATTAGGGGGAGTCGCTTGTAGCTCGTCAGGCTGCCATATAACAAAGCTAAAAAATTGCACTTACTTGGTGTCTTCGGCCAGTGGATTCGTCAAACATTTCCGTGAAAATTACTTAAAACTCTTCCATTGATTTAAAATATACACAGAAAACTCACCATACAATGTATACAAATCTTGCATAGACAAACAACAACTTCATGTAAAAAAAAAAAAATTAAAAGAAAAAAAAAATGATTGAGATCTGTATATTTATAAAATAAGGCAAGCTTTTGAAACCAACGGAAGAATTTCAACCAATTCTCACATTTCATAGTGACCTCAGAAGGACAGAGGTTGTCCAGAATATATCACTCATCAGCACCAGAAAAAAAAAACATTTATTCGTCCTACCAATTGTCTTAATTGTCAGATTTAAAAAAAAAAAAAAAGAAAGTGAGTTGCAGTTTTCTATAATTCATTTTTTGTATCTCCAAAAGATAGATAGATAGATAGATCTCTCGGAGCTCTTTTGATCAACATCTCCTCAGGATACAATCGTTGGTAATGTTGGGCTGACTGCAATTTGAGATCTTATCAGACCGACAACAGAACAGAAAATGATGAAGTGCACATGCGCAACATAACCACCTACACAAACAGTAGTCAATCAGTGTTAGGCACAAAGGAAAAAGAATTTTAGAACTTTCGGTGTGCACTTTTATAAAAAGCCAAGAGAAACTAAATAAGATTGACAATGGAAGCCCACGAGGCAGCTGGTCTTGTCTCCACATGGGAGTTAAATATACATTCCCATCAACGAAAACACAGTGAGAGCAAATATTGGGGAAATTTATGCTGCAGAATTTTTTAGATAAGAATTGATAATGTGTATTATTTCGACGACTGTGGTCATCTTGGATTTTATTCTCACATGTTGGCCCATATAACCTCCGACTTGAATTTTGTCGAATTCGGGAATCTGTATGGAACTTTGAATGGAACACTTTATTTAATTCATAGGTTTAGCTTGTCCTTGTTCTGTCAGCCATGACTAGGTAACAGTCTTAAGTAATTATTAATTATATTACAAGTAGCACCTGAACTAGAAGTTTATGGTTCAATCTTCAGTATAGGTGATACCAATATATATAAGATACTATATAATTAATAATTACTTTAGACTTTTACTTAGTCATGGCTGATGGATGGGAACAATCTACCCCTGTGGATTAAATAAAGTGTTCCATTCAAAGTTCCATACAGATTGTAGAGTTTGACAAGATGCACTTGAAAAAGGTCAGAAATTACATCGGCTGAAATGTTGTGAAAATAAAATCCAAAATTCGAATAGTAGTCAGAATAATACAAATTAATACTTCCTGTCACCATGTTAAGCACCTTATGTAAATCATCAGCATCAACACGGTAACTATAATGAGCCGCATCATCAGCATCGTCAATATCAGATTGTCACCAGCAGCCAAGAATGCACCATTGTTATGTTGCCATCTAATTACTTCCACCCTGGTGGAGGTTATGTTTTTGGTAGAGTTTCTTTGTCATTATGTTTGTTTGTGTACAGCCTAACATCCACATTGCTTGACCAATCGTCACTAAACTTTGTCAAAATATCAGTCATGGTCTGATTTAATTTGGGGATATCAAAGTCAAAGGTCACAGAAAAGGTGAAAGTCAAACTTCGGTTCATAAAGATTCACTACTTCGACTGTATTGTAGCCAATGAGGTTCTGCCTCTTCTTATATGACCTTGACAAGTTTGGTCAGGGTCAGAATTTTGACTTCCGATTTTTTCAAATTTGGTGTATGGATCTGATGCTCTTTGATAACACTAACCACCATGCAAAATTTTAACCTGATCCGATAAGTAGTTTTTGAGTTATCAATGTTTCCATGGCATAACTTTGAAAATACTTCATACAATATCAAGTTGTCCAGCTGAGGTATGCAGTTTCACAACTGACTTATGTTCTTGTTTATATATGTATTTGTGGGGTGTACAGACACATATGTAAATTAGATGACAACACTCTAAATGAGACATTAAAAACTATTAGAGAATGCTTGAAACAACAGAGTGAAAGGGGGCAACAGAAATACATAGATAGCTAAAAGAGAAATGGATGATTGTTCAGTTAAATATAAATCACAGCTAATTCGAACCATTAAAACAGAATTTTTTTTTCAAACATAACTCAATCCCAGAACTATCCCTTTAATTTTTGAGCCTCTAAAAATATGACCATTGCAACACAGTTCAAAACTAAAATCTGTAGCAAGGCCCCTATATCATCTTAGTTTATAACACACCACTCAATAAGTCTCAGGCCTAACTAATGAAACAACTTTTAGGAAAATTTTTACTTTATTTATCAACATATACCACCGTAGAAGGAGACTGTCTTTTTTGTAGAAGGTTTGTCATTGACCTTAAAAATATGAAGCCTTCTTTTGAGCTCTTTAAACAGTCAGTAATCACTGGGAGCTCGATCTGGAGAATAGGGTGGGTGCGAAAGCAATTCATGTAGTTTTACCACAGCTTCTCCAGAGATTTTGCTTTTTTTTTTGTCAAGAATTACAATGTCTTTGAGATCAGGGCTGTATTCAAGTAGCAATACCTATCGACCATAAAACAGTTCAGATAATCACGGATTTCAAGGTAGTTCTACTAAAATAGTCATATTTAAAAAACCAAAGCACTTTAAGTTGTCAAAATACCATTATTCTGTTTGTAAATGAATATCCTTTCACATGCATTAATATACAGTATATATTTTGAGAGTTTTCAGAAAATAAAGTCATAAAAATGTTAACGTCATTTTTGGCCCTTTACGTCAGTTTTTTTTCTTTTAAAGATATCGTACCATTCGTCTTTGGGGAATTTTGACATGAAATTTGGAAAACAATCAGTAAAAATATCAATTTCAATTATTGTCGGGGTACGAAATTACTTTATTCATTATTTTTTTTGTAATCTTAAAAATAAACCTACAACATGACATGTATCAAACATTTTTTTAAAACTATTTTTCGTACCCCATAATAAATCAATCTTAGTTTACGAACTTCTTTTGAAAAAAAAAAAAAGAAAGACAAAAATACTTTTTGTGCTTAAAAAAGTTAATGCTGTTTGTGGTTGTTTTATAACAAATACTGGTTTTCACTCAACTTTCGAACTTCTAGTAGTAATGACTTTCTAGTCGCCAATAAAAAATTAAATAAGATTCTACTTATTTAGGCGATTAAGTGTGAACACCCTAAAAGTCTTGGCGGAAAAAAGACTTTAGAGTGGGGGTATAAATTTCGCATATAAATTTAATGTAAAATGATCCATTTCCTGGCAATTCTTGCCTTTAAGTGCAATTTTTTAAATATTTTTTTCAAGCTGAAAACTTGATATAAAGTAAATAATTGCTCTACCACTAACTCTAGGTTCGAGTGACAAGCCCACCTCCTTCTCTTGAACGTGTCATACCATTAACCTTAAATCTCTTTTAACCCTAACACTAAGTCCGAATGACAACCTCCATCCAAAACAAAAAACCCTTCCTTAACCTTATCACTAACCCTAAGTCCGAGTGGCAAGCCCCCAATCTTACAAAAAGCCCATTAAAACCACACATAATTGTCTAAAAGAAAAAATAAATTTAAAAAAAAAAAAGAAAAATAAGCATACACCCATAAAGAAAAACGCACAGGATTTATTTCCCGTAGAAAAAAATTGATTAATGCCCTAAAACGCTAGAATGGCCCTGAAATGGGGGATTATTTTACATTAAATTTATATGTGAAACTAATCCTCACTTTAAATTCTAAAATAATTGTTTTTGTTTCTTTCTTTCTGCCAAGTTTTTCAGGGTGTTAACATGTAATTGCCTAAAAAAATTTTTTTTTTAAGTAGAATCTCATATTTTGAGGAGGCAAGGGGGTGATTTAGCGGAAGCTGTTAATCTACAATAATACCAAAGAAATCTTGCAATATATTCATTTTTAAACATCCTAGTATTAGATTTTAGTTTCTTATACATAAAAATGTATTACAATTCAACTCTGGGTTCTCTAACTTCTTTTTTTAATGGATACATGGTATTTTTTAAGGTATTGCAGCATATTTGTGTGCATTTACTGCAGATTACTTGAAAACCATTACTTTCTGGAGATTTTCAGTGGCATATTCTGATTCCTATTACAAAATTACAGTTATATGGTAAATGTTATTGCTTAATCCTGTGTTTTAACAAAGATATAACATTTTTACTGAAAAATTAGTGTAAAAAATGTGACGAAACGCATATGGTCTTAAAGAGGGGAAAATATCCAATCGTGCGAGGCACAAAAATAGTCATAACTTCCTTATTTTTAGTCAGATGTAAAAAATTTAAAAAGATTCCTTAGATCATCAAGCTCTTTCTATATATGCCATTATTAAGATATTTTAAGGAATTTAAATTTTTTCATGTGTATTGCTAATTCAAGATGGGTCTATAAAAAGATATGCTTTGATCTCTGTGTAACCCTGACAGACGAATGTTATCATATTTTTGAGCGGTTAGCCATAGCAGAGACAAGAGGGTATAATTGCTTAAAATACCCAGAGTTCTGCTGGCATAAGTAGAGACGGTAACTGAAGATTGGTCATGTCATATTTTGGTACAGGTGAAAGGGAAGGATGCCAATAGCGAGGGATAGAATTGGTGGATTACGATGCTGAAAAGGTTACAGCAGATTTTCAAATCTTACTTCTGCTATAATCCTTTTGTCATCATAATGCACCTATTATAACCCTCTCAATTAAAATGCTTTAAAGTTAATGACATTGTGATCAGGATGTTCATATGATTCATGAAAAAGGTGTAACTAAAGAAATAAAAAAGCAATAGAGATCGGATACTAGTCTGAATGAATTCACAAGTAGCCTGTGTGAAAATGCTGTATCAGGTCTGGTGGCATGCATTCACAGAAAAGAAAACAATAGAAAATGTATGATTCAAGAAGGAGGAGGTGAGAGAGGATCAGAAGAGAAATCCATTCATAAAATATGAGCCAGTGTTTATCCATAGTTTTCTTTAAGTATAAAAAAAATACAAATTATGAATCAAAATTGGTTTTAATCTCTCAAATAAAATCAGAGGAGGACAGATTATCAAAGGAGTACAAGGAAACAAAGCTTTGGTCAATGTGTGTGTGTATATATATATATTATATATATATATATATATATATATATTCGTATATATTCAAAAAAATACATAAACGTTTTTGAAAAATCGGAAGGAAGCAACAGTCTTTGAGGTTGATGAGATGATTACTCCATAAAGAAAAAGGAAATAATTATTGTTCGTTTGTTCCCAGAATTAGAATGATGAACCATCATCAAGATAAAACACAGTCATTGTTTTTTTCTTCTTTATCTATCAATGATTCAGCACAGTTTTGCTCAATGCTCTCAGTCCTTATAGTCTGAACAACAGGTGATACGGCTGATGATTCTGTTTCTTCTGGACTGTCCTCCACAGGGATGATGGTCAGTTTGGCCACTGTTGGTGCCAGATTTACCACTTTATCAAGTACTTGAATCTGTCCACGGATAGAGCGGAAGAAGGTTTTGTAACCAACACTGAAAATAGAAGATTTAAATAGAATTATTGTTTAATTTATGGTAATAAGAATGAATGAAAAATATTTAAAAGGTAATTAATTGTACTGAGTTAAGATACTTTAGTCAATATTCTCAAGATATTTACACTATTTCTTTAATATTGTTGTACTTTTGTAATATCAGTTTTTATACAGAGATTCTGTACTTCAAATATTGTATTGAGTCTAAAATATATAAGTAAAGTAAACTAGATGTACCTGTGGAACATTGGGTCACAACTAATATCACCTATTTTATTTGAAATTCAAAAATTGTCACATATTTGTTAAGACATTCTTCTTGCATAACTAAGAATAATAAGTCTCTTCATTTCTATATTATTAAATACTAGCGGGACTCCGTGGAAATTCCAGTGCTTTCTACATCCATCTGTATATATTTAGCACTTTTCTCCCGGACAATGCTGAAGCCTCTGGGTCCTATATTGAAGAAGCCCCCCCCCCCCCGGTGCTGGGTCCTATTCTGTAGAAGAACCCTCGGTGCTGGGTCCTATACTGTAGAAGCACCTCGGTAGCTATACTGCAGAATCACCCCCCCCGTCCCTGTACTGCAGAAGCCTCCTGGTCCTATACTGTAGAAGCACCCCAGGGGCTGGGTCCTATACTGTAGAAGCCCCCCGGTCCGTCTACTGCAGAAGCACACCCGGTCTCTATGCTGCAGAAGCCTCTGGGTCCTATATTGTAGAAGCACCCCCGGTGCCTATACTGCAGAAGCCTCCGGGTCCTGTATTGTAGAAGCACCACTGGTCCCTATTCTGCAGAAGCATCCGGGTCCTATATTGTAGAAGCACCCCCGGTGCTGGGTCCTATATTGTAGAAGCACACTGCAGAAGCCCTTGGGTCCTATACTGTAGACCCCCCCCCCTGGTGCCTATACTGCAGAAGCACCCCCCCCCACCCCCGGTCCCTATACTTCAGAAACCTCTGGGTCCTATATTTTATCAGCACCCCCGCATGATGAAGATGTTGATAATTCCCCCCCAACAACCCGCCCCCCCCAAAAAAAAAATTTTGCCGAGTAGTTATTGAGGAGTATCTGGACATACAAACAGACAACTGCCCTTTATATAATAGACTAGCAGGGGTACCCCGCGTTGCCCGGGGCTCTCCCTCCTCCTCTCCGCAAGCAAAATTGGATATTGAGCACTTTTCTCCTGGACAACGCCGAGTATTTAGAAAATCAAGATGGCCTCCAGAGCACTACTAAAATCACTCTTACCGATCCCCCCCCTCCTTTTCATCTGCACAATAGTCCGAAGAGAAACACTACAGTAGCTCTATCTAGGACATTTAGCACTTTTCTCCCGGACAACGCCGAAGCCTCTGGGTCCTAAATTGACGAAGCCCCCCCAGTGCTGGGTCCTATACTGTAGAAGCACCCCCGGTGCTGGGTCCTATACTGTAGAAGCACCCCCGGTGCTGGGTCCTATACTGTAGAAGCGCCCCGGTGGCTATACTGCAGAAGCACCCCCCCCCCCCGTCCCTGTACTGCAGAAGCCTCTGGATCCTATACTGTAGAAGCACCCCCGGTGCCTATACTGCATAAGCCCCCATGGTCCCTATTCTGTAGAAGCATTCGGATCCTATATTATAGAAGCACCCCCGGTACTGGGTCCTATACTGTAGACGCACCCCTGGTCCCTACACTGTAGAAGCAGCCCTGGTCCCTATACTGCATAAGCACCCATGGTCCCTATTCTGCATAAGCATCCGGGTCTTATATTGTAAAAGCACCCCTGGTTCCTATACTGCAGAAGCCCTTGAGTCCTATACTGTAGAAGCGCCTCGCTCCCCCCCCCCCCGTTCCTATACTGCAGAAGAACCCCCCCCGCCCAGGTCCATATACTTCAGAAGCCTCCGGGTGCTTATACAATATATATAAGCACCCCCGCAGGATGAAAATGTTGATAATCCCCCCCCCACCAGCGTCCCAAACATTCTCCCCCCCTCCCCCTAAAGAACAATTTTTATTTTAAAAAATATAAGTTTAGGTTGCTAGGTGCGGATGTGATTGAGCAACCCTTGTTTCACCGTTATTGATACATCCGGACAGAAGTTATGGGATGACTTGATACAACCGGACAGTGCATTTTTATCAAGTTGTTACATGAATACATTGGCTGATTTCAAAATCACCAGTAAATAACATTGAAAAAGTTTTTAAAAAAACAGACCCGCCCCCGAAAACTGGCCCCGTTGACCCCCGGGGACATTTTTTTTTATTGTAATTTTGAGATATTATGCTCCCAGGTGTTGTCCGGTCCTAAAGATATCAACTTGTTGACAGTTTGCCGAGTAGTTTTTGAGGAGTAGCTTCACATACAAACAAACAAACATACAGACAACTGCCCTTTATATAATAGAAGAAGATAGAAGATAAATAATAATAATAATAATATCCCTTTTTAAATAATAAACGTCTGTCTTTTTTCATAAAAATAATTGTCATTGTCCGCTAAATATTCTTTAAATAAATAAAACAAATGTCTCTTTATTTATTTAAAATTGTAGTAATTTAAATTTTTTTGAAAACAATAAATATTCTTTTTTTCATCGGAAAAATAATTGTCAACTAAAT
Organism: Sepiola atlantica; assembly: GCA_963556195.1. NCBI lineage: Eukaryota > Metazoa > Mollusca > Cephalopoda > Sepiida > Sepiolidae > Sepiola > Sepiola atlantica. The sequence continues at coordinate 65,589,169 of OY744515.1, forward strand.
ATTCTTCAAATCAATAAAACGAATGTCACTTTTGGAAATGTGTTTATTTAAAATTGTACTGTTTTAGTTTATGCACAGACAATTTTATTTAGAAACAATTCATTTGAAAATAGGTATAGTCGGAATTTTTTACCTTAGCAACATCAGATTAATCACTTTGCTGATCTCATTTTCTTATGTGTGTGAAAGGTGATAACGTACGTACTAACATGAAATACCTTAGCATATTATTATATAGAAGTATTATTAGTCATTTTTATTCTTATATAGAAGTAAAGATACTTATTATTTTGCCATCTAATTTACATAGGGTTCGTGGTGTGTAAATACATGTAAATTAAATGGTGATACAAGACTTTCTCTAAATGCTCACAGAGACCTAAAATATTAGTAAGCAGCTGAATAAACAGAGTGAGAGGGACGAGATATATACATCGATAGGCAAGAGAGATATGGGTAAGTTGTTCAGTTAATTGTAAACTATGGCTAATTACAACAATTAAGACAGATTCTTTTTTCAAACATAACTCAATTTCAGAACTAAGGTATATTTTAGCATGTATTTTGTGTTAATAAAGTATATAGGAAAAAAGTCTTAGAGAAAAAACGTTGCTTAATTCACATTTAGTATAATAATAGAAAATTTACACATTTCTATCTGACATAGATTTATGAAGTATAACTTTCTAAATTTTCTCATCTTTTCAAAAACTTAATTTGTTTGTTGTCTGTTAGACTATCCAGTTTCATTTATTACCATTCATGTAAGTAACTTATTACCATTTTTCTTGAAAAAATATTTTGGTACTTATTTTTAATTTGACCCAAAAGAAACAAAAGTGCACAAACTTTGTGTTTTTTAAATAGAATTTGTTATTAGACAAAAACATTTAATCAGATAAGAGAAATTACTTCATCTGATAACTAATCTCGGAATCAATTCCATACATTATTTAAAAACTATGCTATGAGAATTCAATGTAAAAAAAAAAAGGCAATTTATATCCCTCCTATTTCTATGCATTCATAAACTTAGACTCAAGGACGACCCAGCAGACTGACAAAATAAATATGGCTTTTGTTAAAGCAAAATTTAAATTGTTTTGAAATGATTGGCAACAATAAATGTAGTAGGAAAATCTGGTGCAGTTTCTATGAAAACAAAATATCTTAAAAGTTTTTTTTAATTTGTTATTTTTAAGATAATTCAAAACATCAGCACCTAACCAAAAGTCTTTATATTTTGGTTAACAAATAAAATACCAGTAGTGAAGTTCAATAAAAAATTAAAAAAATAATAACTAAATGAAAATTTGGACCATAAGCAAATTTGTTGTGTTATCTAATTAGCATTGTAAGTAGGATCATGTAAGTCTTATCAATCTCCCTCATCTTTTATATTTTAGAAGAAAAGCAATTTAGCGCATGTATATTTATCAAAAGAAAAAAAGAAAAAAATGATTACTTAGTTTAAAAAAAATATTTATGTAATGGGTTTTTATGTTATGTCATGTTAATTTCTTTAAATTTATAAAACATGCATCCAGTTAAAAATAAATTCTTTAGAGATTCAAATTAAGGTATTGACACCATAAAAATACCTTAGTAATGTGTACTCTGCCTATTCTTTTTTTTTCAATCAATCATGTTTCTATTTGTATACGAACAGACAAACTCCAAAACACAATAACTTTTTAATAATATATAGATTATTTTTTAACATGAAGAAAAGGATGTTAACAATAATGATCATAAATATATCACTTGTAATTATAATAACTGAAGGACTTATGTGACTATTCTCTCAGATAAACAGAAAATAAATATAACTAGAATAAATTAATTATAACAAGGTTCCACAAATTGTTAACGTTCAAGTGATTTTTCCCCTATTTCATTAACGAGTATAGCTTTTTATCTAAAAGTTGCATATGTGAATCTGCTTCAGCTGCAATTTACACCAATTCTTGATGCAGGTTTTCAAAAAATATATGCTCACTTCATCCACATTCAATAATTTTTACATTTTATCTGGATTGACATCTTCTAAGTCATTCATATAGTAATTCAGAAGAATTTTAACTCATGCTCAGATTTACTCCAACTGCCAACCATGTATCTTTGTAGAACCATTATTATTTCAGTTTTTCAATCTTGCTAAATTTCCATCTAAATACGAAATGGTCCCTTCACCTACACTTTCGTTTTTAGAAGCCTTTCAAAGACTTTCTTTTACATTCTTAATTTATGGAATAACTGATTGGCATTCAAAGAACACAATGGCCTTTGGAGTCAATACAACAGTTGTTACTTAACATTATTCATACTTTTTACACTTACATTATTCATACTTTTCACACTTACATTATTCATACTTTTCACTCTTCATTTCCTTTTATTAAATTTTCTTGAATATTTTTTAAAATCATGATTTATATAAAAGAATTTTTTTAAATCAATTCCCGGGGCACGCTACTTAGTAATTTAAAAATTTTCATCTTTAAATACTGATTTTCATAGGCTTATGTATACAGCGGTGAATGTACTATCCTAGGAATATCAGATCAACAGTTCATCAGAATCCTACATTCCTGAACACTATGCTGCCTTCGAAGACAATAAAACAATCACTAATTAATGCTCTTTCGTAGTTATGAATTACAAATGTGTAGATGTTCATTATTATTTATAAATTTAATACTTAAAGAACAGTAAAAATTATATCTATAGCTAAGTAAAAATATTTATATGGGGTTCAGAGATGGGAGCATGAGTTTCTAGGGTTCTTAGATTTTTCAGGGCAACACATATGCATGGGTCCCACTAGACACATGTATCAGCGTTGAGAGATACACATAAAATTTGTATACAACTTGCAGCCTGAAAACCAGAACTCCCTGCTAAATATAATGTATCAAACAGACCCTTTATTCTTTTTATAAAACAAGAAAAATGAATGGTACTTTCAGTAATAATCTTTTCTTTATTTCACATTTCTTTATTGTTAAATATTTTTGTCTATCTCATACTGCTTACCATTCAGTCTCAGCCCAGAGTTCCAGATAGGATAGACCCTCTCTCATACGGCCAACAATCTCGAGTGGAGTGTCTGTCATGCTAGCTGTGTTGACAGTACGAACTACCGCCAATGCATCTCTCAACACCACTGCAATAATGAGAGCCCATTCAAGGCAACCTGCTTCGAGGACGACTTGTAACAAGTATCTGCAAGGGAAATAAACTCCAAATAAACAATTTATAAACATTTTTTTTTAAATCTCTAATCAAATAAACATCAGTGAAAAGGAAAGGAAAAAATGGCCCAGCAACAAAACGCTACTGAATTTTAATAGTGTCTATTGTACTTGGTTTATACATCGTCAGTCATGTTACTCTTTGAACACAACTTATGTTTTAAAAAAAAGAGCATTCAATACATCTTCAGTCTCAATACTTTTTGAACTCAGCTTGTCTTTTAAAAAAAATGAAAGTTAAATACACTTTTTTTTAGTTAATACATCCTTAATCTTGTGATTTTTTTTAGACATTTTGTATTTTTTTAAAAATTGAACGTTCAATTGTCCTTGGTTTACACTTTCTCAGTCTCGATATAGACTGAACACACTTCATATTTTCAAGAAAATTAAAGCATTGACTAAAATAAAACATTAATCTAAGTGCATGAGTAGTAAAGAAAGGAAAAAAAATGGTTCAACAACAACAACTTGACTGAATTGCAATAGTGTCTACTGTATAATTCATTGTCCTTGGTTGATACATTGTCAGTTCCGTTACCATATGAACACATTTAATTCATTACCCTTTATTAATACATCCCAAGTCATGTTACTTTTTGAACACGCCTTGTATTTTGAATAAAAGTAGACGTTTCATTTATTGGTCTTGGTTAATACATCTTCAGTCTCAATACCTTTTGAAAATTAAGGTCTCTAGTATATAACAATAAAAAAATAAATATTTGTTTTAATTTTATTAAAAATATTAAACATTAGATTTTTAAAGTGTTTTTGCTCCCGGGCAACACTGAATTTTCTCCAAATTAAAAACTGACCTTGAGTTGAACTTTGACCTTATGGGTAGGCAATTAAATAAGGACAATATCTGGCATTACTTCCTCCTTTCTTGATACAGGTATTTTTGTTACAATCCCATGAGCCCCTATTTTGGGAGCTGGACTTTCACCACATTAAATATGGACAGTAATTTTATTTTTAACCTTGTGGAGAGGCAAGTAGATAGGAACAGTATCGAGTATTACCCCTTCCTTCCTAATATAGGGGTATGGCTTTCTTTTTTTTTTTTTAACATAGTTCACCCCAAACAAGGCGGGCCGCCACTGTAGACGTAAGGGGCTACTGAGAAAAAAGAAAAGGGAAGAAGGTAGGGGGGTCAACCTAAGTTGGGATCTGCGCAGCGAGATGTCTGTTTACATTAGTTTTAAATTTCTGCATGTCTGTACTGTCGGGGAAACAGGGGGCAGGGAGAGAGTTCCAGAGGCCAGCAGCACGAGGAAAGAAGCTATTTGAGTAGAAGGCTCGCCAACATCTGGGGACCTCCACAGTGAATGAATAAGATTTAGTTGATTATCGAGTTAGTCTAGTGAATTTACGTCGAGTGTCTGTTGTATGATAGTCCCTTATTCAGAAGGGAGTGCCAATGGGACTAAACAGATATTGCTGTTCCCATCTAGGGTGCTCCTTTATAGGGGAGGGGGATTTTCCTTGCATTAAAAACTAACCTTATGTTACTGCAAGGGAAAATCTCATTTTGTAAGTTTTAATTTTATTTCGGCACCACAACTATAGCTCTCTCTCTTCATTCGTTGTCCCTGATCAACACATCACCAGTCTCATTACTTTTTGAACACATCAAACATCGTAACAGCTCCCCAGAAATTACAGCTTATGGTGATTGCAGAAGGCAGGGATGGGGGAAGGGGGAGGTGGGCTTAAAAAAAATGAAGCTCATCCGCATGTTCAAAATAAAAAAATAGTTAATGCGAAACTGGCAACTACTTGTAATATTCATTCATTTGAAATCATGGACCAAATTAATGCATGGGAGGGTCAGAAGAAATGACTTTTTTTGATTTTTACTCCTAAATGTTAAAAAAAACACTGAAAATAGGTCAAACAGTCGCCTGCTTATTACCTTTTCTTTTTTTCTATTATATTTAAACAGTTGCACATGAATTGAAGAGAGAAGCAGTCGGAGAGAAAAGTGTTAAAAAAAATAACATGACAGAGAAATTTTAAAAGGAATGTTACACACGTTTTTTTGCTGTTTTTTTACAATTATATCTTTTTTTCCAAGAACCTGGGCAATGCCGGGTCGCCCCACTAGTAAATTATGAAAGTCTCTTGGTTTCATGCCAATAGAATCACATAGTTTTTGTTTGCATGGTTAAATCTGATATAATTTTTTATTGAATAAAATCTTTTTAACGGATTATCAAAAGATGATCATTATTTCTTTTAATAATATGCCATATAAATTTAACAAAAATAGATCGATAACTATTATGATTCTTTCTTTATTCATGAGTAAATAAACTATTCTTCAAATGTATGCTATCGAACTTGGGAATCTATACAGAATTTCTAACTGAACTCTTTATTTAATGCACGGGGATAGATTGTTCTCGTTCTATCAGCTATGACTGTGTAGAAATCTAAAGTAATTCTTAATAACAACATAATGGGTTCAGTTCGAAGTTCCGTACAAATCCCCCAAATTTGACAAGACACACCTGAAGAAGGTCGGAGGTTAGATTGGTTGAAACCTGAGAATAACATCCAAGATGAGAACAGTAGTCCGAATAATCCAAATTATCAATCCAGAAACATATTTAATAGCATCGTTAACTACTGATATATAGTTTTGTACAATATTAAAGTTACAATATTCAAATATGATCTTATTTTGTAGACTGATAATCAATATTGATGAAAGTCTTCATCTCAAAAAAAAAAATAGGATAAAAAAAATTGTAAGTTTTAATTTTATTTCAGCACCACAACCATGGCTCTTCATTTTGTAAGCAGGGGAAAAACTTGTTCAAATTATTGATCTTAACAAAACTAAAATTGTGAACAGTCTTTGGAATAAAAGCTGAAACATCTATAAATGGAAGTATGAAGTTAAAACTATCAATCATATTCGGTGTAACATCTGTTTTACATGCTGGCATGTTTTCGACGGCTTTAAGAAATAAACTCCAAAACTAACCTATCTTTGTCAGGTATTTATTTATCCCTCTTTCTCTCAAGTTCATCCATATCACTTCCTCCTATGTTTTCCTTAGCCTTTCCCTGCCAACTAACCATGTAACCTTAACTGTTTTACATCTACTAACCAAACTCTCACCCATTCTTCTAATGTGACAACACCAACAAAGTCTCCTGTTTTGCACACATCTCCTCCTATTGTCCAGAATTCATTTTTTTCTGGGGTCATCAGAACTAAGCCTGTTTTTAAGACTCACATTGCATATCCATCGTATCATTCTCATATCATTTCTCTCCATGCAACACATATCCTCAACATTCACTGGCCAGGTTTCACTTCTATACATCACACTATGTACATATGCTTGATAGATTCTTCCCTTGGTCAACAGTAATAATGCTCTGTTGGTAGAAGTTCCCTAACTCTTGCCATCAGACTAGCACCTATCCACCCTGTGCTCCACTGACATAACAAAACCTCTGAACAACCTTAATAGCCTTGACATCCAAATATACTTTATTCACATCCAAGTTTTCATTAGTCTCCATTGTCTTACACTTCCTGCACACAAACTGGTTATTATCGCTCAACCTATTTCTAATTCCAGTCCACTTCTTGCGTACTCAATACTTTTGTTAATAAGTTTAACCATGTGAGCTAAAAATATTTCAAGACAATACTTACCGAAGCTCAAGATCAGATTGTGGTGGACCTTTATTGGCGACTTCCTGAGAGAGCATCTCAAGTTCTTGGGTGATCTGCAAATCTGAAGAGAATGACATGACATCAGCAACCAAATCCTGCTCAGCTAACCATGAACTGTTGTCAGATAACACTTCTGTTGTGGCTACACTGCTATCTTCATCTGAAAATGAAAGGATAAAGTAAAAAAATAAAATTATATATAGGTAGCAGGACCCATGTCCCGGTGTTGTACAGGAAAATTGAAGAACCCAAGAAACACTTGCTCCCACCCCTGAACCCCATATTTTCGTTAACGCTAACACAGGTAAGTGTTTACGTTACACTTCCGCTGGATATACAATGAGTGTTAACATAACGCCAGCCTTAATTTTTAAATAATAATGCAAATTGAGGAACTCAAAAAACTCCCGATCAAACCCTTAAACGTCATTATGCTATCCTGTCATTAATGGTCACGTAGACGTCAGTGTTAACATTACACTTCCGCTGGATATACAGTGAGTGTTAACGTAATGCCGGCCTTAGTTTTTAAATAATTAATAAAAATAATAAAAGGAAAAATTGACTAAATATTAGCTTCCTGGAAAATAATTGAACTATTACGTATTGGTGTAGTTATATTAAATTGTAAGTGACTATATATATATAGCATGTATTTGATGTGTGAATTAAGTATTTATGGAGTTTAACGACTATAATTCCCTTATCTAGTATTTATTTATTGTAACAGAATAAACTATAATTTTTTTAAATAAAAAAGAAGGATTTAATAAAAAATATAAGTTACGTTCGTAGTTGTTACAACTTGTGTTGTATTCTCTAAATTTTAGTCTTTTTTAAACAATAAATATTGTCTTCTTACAGTAATAATTATCCGCTAAATATTTTTCAAATCAATAAAACAAATGTCACTGTTTGCAATGCATTTATTTAAAATTGTATCGTTTTAGTCGATGGAACGACATAATTTGATTTTGGAACAATTCATTTTAAAAGTAGTAAAGCGACATCAGATTAATCAGCAACCACTATCTTTGCTGATCGGACGATCTTATTTTTGTAAATGTGTGTTAAAGGTGATAATATACATTACGAAAATAAAATGCCTTAGCGTGAGAGAGCACTTTAAGATACAATTTTTATTTGAAGAATTAATTATACTAGATTATCCGTGACCCATTGGAACACAACAATCACCGCTATTTGTTCCACTTTGATTTCATTCGAAAATTCATAAATTGTGATATATTTAACAAGCAATGAAAGTGAAAGTAAATTGTTTTTTTAAACAAAAATTTAATCCCCCCCAACCATGAAAATAATCCACAAGAAAAAAAAAAAAAAAAAAAAAAAAAATAGGAGTTATCCAATCGTAATCACATTTTCAGTATTAATTAATAAATGAATGTTAATAAAGTATTTATTTTATAAAAAAAATTTGTTTTAGGTCACTTAAATTTCTTTACTCTCCCCTTAATTTCAAAGATGAAATACATCTTATACCCATAGTCGAAACTCGGTGACCAGCTTTACAAAACGATAACATCTTGAACAATCTTACATATTAAGATTTTTTTTATACAGCTTTTATTTATGAAGCTATGACGATCAATCAAATAGGGGAAAATCTCATTTTCCTTCATATATAAGATGATTAGAAAAAAAAAACATTTAATTAGAATTGTGTCCATTACATAATGATTTGGTTTGTCAGCCTCTTTTGTGGGTTTATATCAGGCAAAATACTTATCGTATTATTTGGACTACTGTCCTCATCTTGGTTACTTTCACAAGGTTTACACCAATGTAACCATCTTCAGGTGCATCTTTTAAGACTTGCAAACCTTTTAGTCGAACTTGGGAACCTATACGAAATTTTGAAATAGATTGTTGTTGTTCTGTCAGCTATGACCGAGTAGAAGTTTAATTAGATGAGGATTGATAATTTGAATTATTTGGATTTGAAATTATCAACTGTCATCTAAAAAATTCAAGAACAAAATATTTATTGTAAACTATAGATTGAAAACAAACTGCTACTTTATCCATTATCTGTGTGTAGAGATGAGTAGGCCATATCTTTATTAATTAATCAGTAAAAAGGACAAGATTTTAACTAGCTGATTCTATGTTTATTATTACTGACCGCATTAATATAACACTTCTAATAAAACTTCTGGCAATCACTATTTATACACAATCCAAAGTCGTTGCTCGATTCCAACATCGGCTGCAGTGTCAACTGCGTGGTCTCAGTCAGTGCTGCAACAGAAGAACTCTCCCTTCAAACAAAACCACAACTCCAGCTTCAAACAAATAAAGTTTTTGGTTTTTTTTTAGGTTACACCATCAATTTTCCAACCTAAAATGATCCCCCATTTCTGGGCCATTCTAGATTTTTAGGGCAGTTTACCAAAAATAATTTTTTTGCTATGGGAGATAATTACTTAATCCTACCACTAATTCTAAGTTCGAATGGTAACCCTCTCAAACAAAAAAATCATAAAACCACCTATAATCGCCTAAAATGTAGACCTCCCCTATCTCTCTAAAAATGCAGAATTTATCTCCCCATAGTAAAAAAAAAAAAAAAAAATGGTTAACGGCCCTAAAACGGCCATGAAATGGGGGATCATTTCACATTAAAATCATATGCAAAACTGATCCCCCACTCTACATTCTAAAATAATTGTTTTCTTCTTTCTACAAAGTTTTTCAGGGTGTTCCCACATAATCACCTAAATAAAGTAGAATCTCTTTTTTGGCGGAAAAGACCACTTGAGATAATGGCCAGCCTGGCTTATCTATGAGCATAAAAAAAAATAATGGCATGGGGTCCTGTATCTGGCTGGTCATTATTTTTGGCAAAACTCATGTAAGTTCTAAGCACAGCTGGGAACATCGTATCTGAAGGAATATTATTTTCTCAAATGGACAAATCGAATTCTGAGTGGACAAACTCAAAATGAGAGATATTTCTCATATCTTATGTGATTTCTCTTAGTTAATATTTCTCGTCTGCAACAAGTCTGTTATTCGCATGCATTCCAACCATGCAATCCACTAAACATGCTGCCTAGTCCATGTTTACACAATTACGATTTTCTAATTAATTACATATAAAGAAATGGAATAATTAACTAAATCATAGAATATCATAAAAAAGCAATTATTGCAATTTAACTAAAAACAAGTTTATTCAAGTTATGAAGTTTATTCAGAGTATTAAGCATTAATAATGCGATCACTTGAACCTAAAACTGTCTTGTTGAAAATTTTTAATCCAAATAGTTTTTAATTCAAATCTAATAATTTAGCTCAATGAACAATACATTTTAATTGATATTATGATTCGAAGATAAAAATTTTAAATTAAAACAAAAAATTGTAACCAAATGTAAAAATAGTTTTAAATCATATGTATATGTGTTTGTTTACATGTCATAAAGGCATTTATGTTCACGAAAAAAATATTTCAACATCTAAAAAAATTTTTTTTTTAAATCAGCTGAAAATATTTTCAAGTAACATGCCCGAAATTAATGTTTTTATTAATAACTTTTTTAAATCTTTAAATTTATATTATTTTATGAATTTACTGATGATAATAAAGTAAATTATTGAAACTGTCCTAAAAATCAAAGCCATTTAAGCTATCCTAAAAATAATAAAAGCAATTAAAACCATCCTAAAAATAAAAGCAATTAAAACCATCCTAAAAATAATAAAAGCAATTAAAACCATCCTAAACATAAAAGCAATTTAAACCATCCTAAAAATAATAAAAGCAATTAAAACCATCCTAAAAATAATAAAAGCAATTAAAACCATCCTAAAAATAATAAAAGCAATTAAAACCATCCTAAAAATAAAAGCAATTAAAACCATCCTAAAAATAATAAAAGCAATTAAAACCATCCTAAAAATAATAAAAGCAATTAAAACCATCCTAAAAATAAAAGCAATTTAAACCATCCTAAACATAAAAGCAATTTAAACTATCCTAAAAATAATAAAAGCAATTAAAACCATCCTAAAAATAATAAAAGCAATTAAAACCATCCTAAACATAATAAAAGCTATTTAAACTATTCTAAAAGTAGAATACCTGTCAGTAAAAATGTTTTGGGAATTGTTCTATAATTCTGGAGAATTTCTGTTCAAAGGATATGGGATAAGTTTTTATCTTTGAAAGTTTACTTAAGTCAATTATTATATTGTTTTTTATTAATCTCAATTTGTTTGGTTTTGTGCTTCTTTTTAGAGGTATCTTCGAGTACTTAATAATTGAGTCCATTCAAAGTCTAAAGGTTTTTTTTAATGTCTTTATCATCTTGTTAAAAATTGATTCATGTTTTGGATCAATTGTACTGTCATATGCAAGATTGAGATAACTAGATTTCAGTTTGAGGTAATACTGACTTTTGTCTTGGTGCTCAGTTTTCTGCCACATATAGGCACTCCACTGGGGATGTAAAAAAGCCCTAAGTGCTAGTCTCCATACCTCATGATATACTTAACTCAGACTGTCGCAAAAAACTGTCACAAAACAATTCACTTCCAACCAACCCAACTCAATCCCATCCAGTCTTTTGTCTCAGTCATTGACAAGCCTTCTGAACAATACAAACTGACCACTCCAACGCTCGCTTTTGTGTGCTTTGATGAGTCATTTCCTATCATTGTCTTTCCACCCATCTTATGTCCAACATCCCGCCCTCCCTCCCATGAATCATTTCCCATCACCGTTTGGGGACTCCCCCTCCCCCCACGTCCATAGTATCACAACATAACCAGTTGATTGATCGGATCAGACCTCTCCAACTGCCTGTCTAGCACAAGTAAAGACCAAAGTGGAGGGTTGCTAGTCATGTGCCCATTCAGGCAAACTAAACACGAACTGCTCAACCATCAAGATCTTGTCCTCAAGCATTATAGGCCACCACTCAGGGTCAATAAGTGGTCTTATTAAGGATGAGGGGGTCTTATCTCTCTGCAAAGGTGCAGTTGGCATATTCTACAGCCACAGCCGATAGTGTGGGGCACAACTTGTGCCTTTTTGTAGACTTACTTAATAGAAACCAAAGAAAAGTGCAAAAATTCCATTCAAGGATGGCAACATTCTTGGTAGATGTTTCCAGAAGGTTATAAAAATTAGGAGAGACAAGTGTTATAAAATTGTGAGATTACACTATCTAAATGAATGAATGCGGAAGTGTTTTTCATTTATCACTCCTATATTACCATCAAAACGGGTTACTGTTATTTAAGTCAATAATACAACAGAGTATTTTGAAATAATGTATATATTGTAGAGACGAAAGGCCCAAAGACAAAACTTTGTACACCTAATTTGCATAATTAGTTTTTAAACAGTACATAATTAATATTTGGTGTCATTCATTTGTAATTTTACTCTATTTTCTCCAGATATATATATATATATATATATATATATACACACACAATAGTTTTGTTGATATTAACAGTAATTAATTAAAACGATTTGATAAAAATAAGGATAAATTATTAAACCGTTTTTTAAATATTTGCTGATTAATTTTCAGGGGAGGTAATTTTAATTAAACTAACTAGAAAGAAAGATATATGCTAGCGATGCCAGAAAGAAAGGAGGGAGGGTTACTGACTGCTCCCTCCCATTAGCAACCAAGTCCACATTTTTATATTCAAGGAAAAAATTGCAAGTTAAAAAAAAAAAAAAGAATGCGCACACACACACTATCGTTCATGCAAACTGATTTCCTTTCTTTTCATTACAAATAAATGTTAGTGTTTAGCCATTTATATGAATAAATGTAGAAAGGTTTTGTATATTGTTTACAACAAACTTATGAAAGAAAGGTTTAATATTGAACATTTTGGTTTCAAGTAGCGAACTGTGCAAAGCGATAGAGAGCTGACAAAGCCAGTTAATCTATATAAAGTTAAATATATATGTTTATATATTTGTATGTATAGGATTCATTCCTAAATTAATTAACTGATGATTATGAATTTTGGAACATAGCTGCTAAGTGTAAGGGTGGATGACATGAACTTTATTTAGTTTAATTTAGTTTTATGCAAAAAGGGAAAACTTTTAGGAAAATTTAGCTACTTCTGCTTTTTGTGAAATTTTAACAATTGATAAATATGGCCCTAATTTCAGTTTCTTTGGCATATTTTAAAGGGTTTTTAGAAGGCATAATATTGGCATAACCACCCATTTAAACATTAAAAAATTTCAGATTTGCATTAAATTTAATACATAGTCATTAGACACCAATTAAGCAAGATTCCCTGAATTTCAATTTCTTCTCAAAACCCCTTAAGCTTAAGCCTTTAATTTTAGACATTTTTGAGAATCAAAATTATGTAATGGATTTTGATCAAAATTGGAATAAGGATTTTAGACATAAGATTTAGTACCATTATATCTTGATTTTAATCTTCGTAAGATGACATTAAAAGGGTACAAAACTATTCAATTTGGGGCATTAATTTTACCCATCCTGGAACGGGTATTCTTCTAGTTCAGAATAAAGAAAGGGGATGTAGAATGAAGGCAAAGAGAGTGTAAGGAAAAATATATCAATTTGAAAATCAGAAAATCATTTTACTCTTAAAAAATATTATCAAAATTGAAAATATTAAACAAAAGAAAACAAAAAAAGAAATTATATAAAAGGCATCTGAAAAAAATGGTAAGTGAAATATTTTTCAAGCTGACTCGCCAAGAACTGGAAGTTGAAAAACAGAACAATCCAACGAATGTTTGCAAAGCTGCTCATCTCACTTGGCCAATAAATTTTGCAAATATATTGACATGAAGTTATTATTGATAACTTAACAAGATTTATGCATGGCCATGTACACGGGTATGTTTCTTGAGAAAGGAGCGCATCAGTAGAGGAGGACTTGCAGAACAACAAACATTTGTATTTGGCCAAAATATTGATGTTTGTTTGATCTTATTTTGCTTCTTTCAGAATGAAGGCGAAAGAAAACAGAAATACACATTTTATTAAAATGAAGACTTCGTGTATGTCTAACTACCCCAATGTCTACATCACAATTCTTCTAATTTATTAACTTCCTATTCGCTATGACTTCATTTTTAAATTTTAATGATTAAGAAATGATGTCTTCATTATTTTCTTTTAATACTCAATTTAGATATATAATGGTTCATTGAGTGAATAGTATGGTTAATTTACATATATTTAAAAAAGCTGATTTTGATAAATAAATTCTGAGTATTATTTATTTCTAATTCTTATATTTTATTATTAGTACATACTAGACCACTCATAAAAATACCCGTCAGTCTTGCACCACTTTTACATCCTCTTACGAAGATTAAAATAAAGACTAGCAAAAATATGCAACCAGAGGGAGCAAATTTTCTCTTCCTGTCTGTGTTTCTATTTACTTGTCTAGAATTATATAATTGTGAAAAAAACTACATACAATACATAGTTAAAGCTAAATAAATTGCTTGGGATATAAAAATAATTTTCAATGCTATTGATAATTTTTACTCATTTTTTTTATTATCGCTGATGTTTGAATTCATGCTTTGAAACATGACGTAAATCATAAATCTATGACGTCATGCCAAAGCTATAATTATTTTGTTGAGGTAATGTTTAAAGATCTATTGATAAGAAAGTGAAAATAACTCAGACTGAAGATCTCAGGGTTTCATTTTCTAGTCATGGCGTCAGATTTAATTGTTGGGAATTTATTATGATGCCATATTTTCCATTTCTAAACGAAGTTAAGATATTCGTTTAAAAAAATTCTGACTGACGGATAGATAGACAGACACAACCACAGATAAATAAAACAGATTATATTATAAGTAGACTAGCGAAAATAGCTTCCCTACGGTCGTCTATTTTTGCTAGGCTGCCGCATTCTTGGGTGGTGAGACATTGATTTTCTTTGTTTCGGACCAAAAATATTTTTAGTTAAAAAAAAAAAAAAAAAAAAAAAAAAAAATTTGTCTCCCAATATGTTTTGTTTAAAAAGGAAAAAAAATGTTTTTATACGATCATTCATTTCTAACTGAAAGAAGTGTTAAAAAAAACATTTGCTTAAGTATTAAAATTAGAAAGGTTTTTTCAATTTGTCTTCGTGGTTCAGTGGTAGAACGTCGGACAAATTCGTCCAAATTCCTCTTTGACGTTACGGTTGCGAGTTTGAATCACGGCCGAAATTATTTACTGTTTATTTATGTCTCTGACTTTGAAATTACATTTACAAAAATTCTCGGCGACGGACAGACACACAGACAGAATGACAGACAGAGAAGGTGCTCGTTATATTATAAGTATACTAGCCAAAATAGCCTCCCTACGGTCGTCTATTTTTGCTAGGCTACCGCGTCGGAAATGAACGCTCACCAGTAAACCGATGGAGACTCAGTCATATTTCTTGGGTGGGTAAACATCGATTTTCTTTGTTTCTAACCAAGAATATTTTTACTTTAAAAACAAATAAAAAAAGAGGAAGAAATTTTTTTTTACCCTTCCTCATAAATAGTAAAAATATCAGTTAGGAAAAGAAAAAAAAAAAAATTCTCCCACCCCCTAAAAAATTATTTTTCACCCTTCCCGTTCATAGTAATGTTTTCAGTTGGAAAATAAAAAAAAATAAAATGTTTACCCCCCCCCCCCCAAAAAAAAAATGTTTGTTACCCTTCACCATGAAAAGTAATGTTTTCAGTTAGAAAAAAGGAAAAAAAAAAAATTTTTACCCCCCACCCCACCCCAAAAAAAAAAAAAATTGTTACCCTTCCCCATGAATAGTAATATTTTCAGTTAGAAAAAGAAAGAGCAAAAAGAAAAATTTTACCCCCATCCCAAGAAAAAATTTTAAAATTAGGAGGCGCCCTACGTCATATCAAAGAACCAGTTTCGTTATTTTTCCAAAACGGTTACCCATTTAGTAATGGCCGATGTATTGTTGCTTAACTTCAATTTACAATAAAACACCTTTGCTTTATCAACGTAATGAATGTAAAGAATGATAATGTGAAAAGATCCTCTCAAAATGACGTCACTTCCGGACGGACCGGAATGATGAGTCAGCAATTTAGTTTTCCTAAAATGGTCACCGATTTACTAATGGCTCGGATATGTTTTGTTTACTTGTAATTTATAGTAGAAAACATTCTCGGTACAACGTAATGTAAATAATGAATGAAAACTGTGAAAAAATCCTCTCACGATGACGTCACTTCCGGACGGACCGGAAGGATGAATCAGCAATTTAGTTTTCCTAAATGGTCACCGATTTACTAATGGCTCGGATATGCCTTGTTACTTTTAACTTTTAGTAGAAAACATTCTCTTAACAACGTAATGTAAATAATGAATGAAAACTGTGAAAAAAATCCTCTCACAATGACGTCACTAAAGAGGGGAGGCGAAGCCTGGGAGGGTGGACCTCCTAGAACTGCACAGGACAGACCCATAGACCGGCGTAAATGAAGACCCGAAAGCCAAGACAATACCAGTCTATGTGGTTCAGTATCCATCGGAACAGATACTACACTTTGATCTTAGCCAAAAGGCCGAGAAAGACTTGAAATTTTAACAATAATTGCCATTAGAAGTATGGTTGAGAAAACACGACGGTTGATTAAGAAAATGGCTTTAATTAATTGTATGAATAATTTTTCTTAATATCACCTTATCGGAACGTAATGTAAATACATATGGAAACTTGATAATAGCAGTTATAAGTGTAAATTTGTAAATCTGAATTTAATTGAAGGTTAAAAGTAATGTATTATGTAAATGAGGAAGCCCGTCTAGTGTCTAAACAACGTTTATTAAGGGTATATAAGGCCGTTGAAATCTATGAATTTAAGTAAGATTCTTGCTACGTTTACACTTCTAATCACAGCCTCGTCTTGAAATTTCGTTCTTCTCTAATCTAATAATGTTATTTAATGTTATCTAATGTAAATTTAATTAATTAATAATAGTTTCCTAATTCTACAGGTATAAAAATATTATGAACGCTGACTTGAAAAGCTTAACTAATAAAATGTTAATTACTCGAGCCCCCCCCCCTCTCTTCTGTTTACAAAAATTCCCCAGGACGGACGGACAGACATCCTGACAGAATGACAGAGAAAGTGCTCGTTATATTATAAGTGGACTACCGTTAGGGAGTCTATTTCTGCTAGGCTGCCGCGTTCTTGGGTGGTGAGACATTTTTAGTTAAAAAAAAAAAATTGTGTTTCCGAATATTTTTTGCTTAAAAACGGAAAAAATTTATTTGGGTATTTTTTCCCGCAAAAAAAAAATTCGGGGGGGGAATTTATTGTTTATTTAGTCGTTAATATGTGCCCTAATGTATTTGTTATTTTTCTGACTTTGAAATTAATTAAATAGTAATTATCCGCCCCTCCCTCTCCCGTTTACAAAAATTCTCCAGGACGGACAGACAGACAGAGAAGGTGCTCGTTATATCATAAGTGAATATAATGCGACTAAACCTTATGTCTAGAATCCCTATCTCAATTTGATTGAAATCCAGTAAATGATTTTCATTATAGAAAATGTCTAAGAAATTGAAATTCTAGGAATCTTGTTTAATTGGTGTCTAATGACCATTTATTAGATTTAATGTAAATCTAAAATATTTGAATTTTCAAATGGGAGGTTGTGACCATATTGGGCCTTTAGTAACCCTTTAAAATACTCCAAAAGAAAGTGAAATTTAAGGAATTAATTGATGTCTAATACCTATTGTTAAAATTTCACAAAAATCAAAGGTATCTGAATTTTTACAAAGGGCTTCCACACCCTTTTTCCCCTCTTAACATAAAACTATAATTAGCTTAATTAATGTATTTAATATTTAAATTTAATTTGTTTAGTTTAATATGGGTACCCATATACTTAGAAACTGTATTCCAAAATTCATAATGATCGATTAGTTTAGGAGTGAATCCTGTACGTACAAATATATAAACATACCTTACTTTATATCTAATCTGGGTCTTACTTCTCCCTATTGTATGAAGTATTCCTGAAGTTATGCCATAGAAACATTGATAATTCAAAAACTATTTATCTGATCAGGCTGAAATTTTACATGATGGTTACTGTCATCAAAGAGCATCAGATCAATACATAAAATTTGGAAAAATTGGAAATTGAAAATGCATAAAAACTCCGACCATGACCAAACTTGTCATGGTCATATAAGATATGAGACTTAATTGGCTACAATATGGGTCAAGCAGTGAGTTTCTCACCAAAGGTAACTTTCACCTTTTCCGTGACTTTGACCTAGATAACCCAAAACTAAATCTGTTCTAACTTAGAGACCATGAACGATATTTTGACCAAGTTTGGTCAAGCGATGTGGATGCTAGGCTGTACACAAACTCAACCGAAAACACAACCTACTTTGTAGAGGTAATAAAATTAGAGTAAAAATATGAATGTTCTGCCTTTTAACTTGTACAATGAAGAAAGACTTTCTATTCCTCAAATTAGTCAACCCATTCAAGTTATGACAATTGGTAGAATAATGGGAAGATTTACTCTCCATTCTCAAGGTTAAGAAAATCGGTTTCAATACAAATTAACTGTCAACTTTTCAGCATTCTTGAACACTTGAAAAATTGCCCACTTAATATACAACCAAATCCAAGAGACATGAACATAGAATAGTGCTCTAGTCCTTGGACTTCTGACTAGGAGCAAAGTGTAGTATCTGTTCTGATACTATACTTTATCTTTTCTGTTGTCGATCAGTAAAGGATAAATCCTTCTAGATTGAGGCAATTTTTATTCATACAAATCCAGTGTGCCCCTTTTGGGGAGCTAGATTTTCCCTACATTAAAAACTTACCTTGTGCCCTCATGGAGAGAAAACTAAATAGGAATAGTTGTCTTTCTTAAATCTATGGGAAATACATGTTGAGATCATAAATATATTTCATTCATCCGGTAGAGGTCATATGAACAGTAATAGCTTAAGCCCATTATGTTGTATACTTACTTACCCCAATCTACTTACATTTTAAAAAAATAAATAAAAAATAAACATTTAAAAAAATGAATTCTCTTAGCTTATAAAACAATATATTTTAAAGTCATTTTTCAAGTGAAATGCATTCAGGTTCCACATTTTGTATGCAAAATCCATAGGGTCAGATTAGAAATGATGCTTGATCTTTAAGTAAAAGAAACTGAATAGAGAAAGACTCATTGCTTCAGGTTTTTCTAATTTCTGTATATTTTTATAATAATTCATAGGAAACTAAGTTTCCTAACTTAGCTTTGTATGTTTCAATTTTTTTTATTATTATCGTTTCCTTTCTTCTTATCATAAGTAATCTGGAGATAAGGTTTTTAGAATTATTATTGGATATTTATTTATTCAGACTATGCTCATATTTGGACGTTATTTTTCTTTTATTCAATGCATTTTATTCTGAAAGTATTCATTTATCCTATTTTTGCATACATCTTTCAGTTTATATTAAATTAATTCAACAATTTGCTTACATTGTAGATTCAATCATTATGTTAAAGTTTAAATCACCAAAAGACAAACATGAACTACAATGTTAAATTTTTAGGCCCATAACCTGTTAAATTTTTAGGCCCATAACCTCTTAAATTTTTAGGCCCATAACCTCTTAAATTTTTAGGCCCATAACCTGTTAAATTTTTAGGCCCATAACCTCTTAAATTTTTAGGCCCATAACCTCTTAAATTTTTAGGCCCATAACCTCTTAAATTTTTAGGCCCATAACCTCTTAAATTTTTAGGCCCATAACCTCTTAAATTTTTAGGCCCATAACCTCTTAAATTTTTAGGCCCATAACCTCTTAAATTTTTAGGCCCATAACCTCTTAAATTTTTAGGCCCATAACCTCTTAAATTTTTAGGCCCATAACCTCTTAAATTTTTAGGCCCATAACCTCTTAAATTTTTAGGCCCATAACCTCTTAAATTTTTAGGCCCATAACCTCTTAAATTTTTAGGCCCATAACCTCTTAAATTTTTAGGCCCATAACCTCTTAAATTTTTAGGCCCATAACCTCTTAAATTTTTAGGCCCATAACCTCTTAAATTTTTAGGCCCATAACCTCTTAAATTTTTAGGCCCATAACCTCTTAAATTTTTAGGCCCATAACCTCTTAAATTTTTAGGCCCATAACCTCTTAAATTTTTAGGCCCATAACCTCTTAAATTTTTAGGCCCATAACCTCTTAAATTTTTAGGCCCATAACCTCTTAAATTTTTAGGCCCATAACCTCTTAAATTTTTAGGCCCATAACCTCTTAAATTTCTTGCAGAGTTACTGGGCCCAGCATTACAGTTACTCATAGTGGAGAATAAAAAATTATTGCTAGAACTGAAATAAAGGAAATCCCATTCACGCCTAAATGAGAATTAGGTGCTGCTACTAATGAAATTTGAACAGAAAAACATAAAAATTACATATACATACATGCACATGAAATAAGCATATACATCAATATATGATAATTTATTACAGTGTACACAGCTGCTGCTACTTCAATGTCTTACAGCTTGCACACATGAAATAAACATACATTAATTTATCATTAATTTCAGACAGCTGCTACTGATATATTTTTACATCGGTTGCTTCCTTCTATGTATGCACAGAAAATCAATACGCATATATTGAATGCATAAATGCTAGAATTCAACACGCAAAGTGGGAAAGATGCATATAATTTTTTTAACATACAAATGGAACAAATGAAGCAGAGATATTCAACACTTAATATTATTAGTGAAAATATTGATTTTTAAAAATGAGCCGAAAAGAGGTTAATTGTAGATAAAAATCGCAAAGATGAAAAGTTAACAGTGATAAAGAAAAGAGAAATAAAAAAAAGTGGTTCTTACTTTTATTTGTTTGAGGTTTCAGGAAGACTTCATCAGAAGCATAAGCAGAACTGATTGAGTCTACAGTCAATGGTTGAGATGGTTCTAGATCATGGAGTAATTCTAAGTTACATTTGCGGCCAGAAGACGGATCCTCTGCACAGGAATTCAGTCCATTGATAAGGTCGATGTCACTCGGTGCACTGGAAGCTGTTAAATTTAAGTTGGAAGCTAAAGATAAAGAAAGAAAAATGGAGATTTCAAATGAAATGTGCAAGACTTTCCCTGTCTTGCTATTTTCAATTACATCAGTCAGGAAAGAATGTATAAAGCCATTGCAAGCTTAAAGAGTCACCAAGAAATAGATTGAAATCAGAAATATAATTGAACAATGTTCAGAAGTAAACTGCATTCTTTTGTTATTCAGTGAAATCCTACAGTTATTAATTGGAAAAAAAGTTAGATAGGGTTTTTGAAGGTGAGAGAGACTTTCTTGTGAAGAAGATAACTGAATTGTTTAGGTAAATAAATAAAAATAGTAGTGAAGGTGAAAGTGTACTATATGTTCCAGGTGTTTTTGCTTTAAAATGCGAATTAGAATTTTAAAAATAAAATACAGCAAATATTATTTTTCCAATATCCAAAGTAAATAGGAATAGGTAGTAAATATTATATTGTTAATAATTATAGGGAGTGCGAATTCTGAAAGAAACCAAAAAATTCTGTTTAATGTCTGTTTTACATGCTGGCATGTATTGAACGTTTCTGGAAATTAACTTCCAAACTACCCTATATCTGGCAAGTTCTTTATTTATCCCACCCTCCTGCAAATCCATCCTCATTATTTCTTCCCATGTTTTCCTTAGTCTTACCCTACCACCTCAACTGTTCTACATCTACTAATCGAACAACTCTCATCCATTCTTTCAATGTGACCAAACCAATGAATCTCCTATTCTGCACGCATCTCTCTATACTGTCCAGATTTAATTTTCCTCTGTGGTAATCAGATCAAAAACTGTCTTTAAGACTCACATTACACATCTGTCATATCATTCTAATATCATTTCTCTCCACGTGTCCTCATCCGTCAATGGCCAGGTTTCACTTCCATATTGTGCACACAGTAGTAATGCTTTGCTAGTTAGCAATGACAGAAGTTTCCTGAACTTACTCCAGCCACTACCTAACTCTTACAATCACACCAGCACCAGATCCTCCTGTGCTTCAATGGTATCACCAAGATAATAAAACTTCTGAACAACCTCAATAGCCTTGCTACACACATATACTTTTCTCCAACAAATGGGGGAATTTAATTTACAATTACAAATTTTTTTTAATTTCTCAAAAAATTAAATTAAAATGTAAATAAATTAAATTTGTAATATCACATTCCTGAAGACATGTTGCATGATGGGAAGAATTATTGTGGACATCTTGATACTTTCACTTTAAATACTTATTGTGCTTCACTGGTTCATTTTTTTTTATTAAATATTATACACCAAGTCCTCAGGTTCTTTAAATGACAGGGACATGTGTAAAAATTTATGTATTTCTTTGATTTAGGCACATAAATGAACCATATATTTGATTTTTGGCTTTTAAACGTTAATTGAAGTCAGAAAATATATTTTCTGTCAGTTTAAAGACTTCAAAAGTACTATCAAATTTTGAAGTGTAACAATATTGTAAACAAGTCAACCATTTTAATCTTAATTGAAAAAAAAGAATGAATTACTTTGTGATATTTTGAATTTCAAAGGAATTTGATAGTATTTAGACTTGAATAGAAAGTAATTTCTGCCTTTAAAATTTTTAGCAAATTCTCATGCATTAAAAAATTGAAAGTTTTGTAAGTTATTTACACTATAACAAAATTAGTTATTGTTGTATAAGCATTTTGTTCAAATAATTCAATGGGCAGTGATAATTAAATTTATTTAAAATTACAACTTATTTTTAAAAAAATTATATTCAATCAGTTTCATGGCCAAACAATATCTTAACGAAATAAATTTTCACAAAAGTCTTATTCAAAAAAATAATTTGGTAAAAAAAAAAAAACGTATACATTTCTGAGTTTTTAAATATATAAATAATAAGCTAAGAGCTAAAAACAAAAAAAATTTGAAAGTATTTATGAGATTTATATTAAAACATTTTTGTAAGATGTCTGATCCATTTTATTGCAAACCCCCTCCCTTTTTTTCACTAAATATTTTACTTAATTGAATTATCTTTCCAAAAATGTATTTTCTTACACGTAATTAATAGAAAAGAAAACGAAGTAAGGCAATGAGTAAAACAAAAACGAAAATAAAAAAACACCCACGCAACACTAGATAAATACAGCTAGTGTTTCATAATGTAACCTGTCGACAATGAGTTATCTCCCCTGGACTGAAAATAAAATTGTTTTTAATTTAAGTATTTTTTTTACTTTGCTGCAGATTGTTTTTAATCGTGGCAACATTTTGAAAAGCAAACTTTGGCAATAAGAAGTGAAAGGAGCCTGCAAGAAGTTAACTTAGTTGATAACACAGCAATCGTTTTTTTTTGTTGTTGTTAGCATTTGATCTTTAATCTTATAAGCTATTGCGGCTGAATTTAATGAGATAGATACCAATCAGTCCATTGTCAAATAAATCTAAAAGGCGTAGTTTGTGAGCTGTCGATGCAGGGTGAAGATAGAGTTTGTGGTTCCAATGCGTCTAACTAGATGTGCATGTTTCAGCAACCAAGTGAAGAGAAAAGATGTGACTTTTGTTGAGTGAAAGATGCACTGTACACAGCTTTCACTAATTCTTTTGCAACATGCGAACAGTTTGCAGCACAACATTTGCACGCTTAGGGAGTCTGTCGATGTTTACTTTGCAGCATTACAGAGGATCTCCATCCCATTTTGTGGCATGTTTAACATATGTGCTTTTGTTGCTGGGTTATCAGATGATGAGCCAGAGCAATATTGAAGTATGACCAGAACTGAAAATAGCAGCACTGTGATCACCAGGGTTTTTTACCCCGCCTAATAAACCGGTATCGTCCGGGCCTTCGGGTCTGGATTTACGCCGGTCTATTGGGGGTTGTCGGTCCTGTACAGTTCTAGGAGGTGCACCCTCCCAGGCTTTGCCTTCCCGCTTTGGGGAGGAGTAAGTTTATTGCTTACTGTCTAAGGCGTCCCTACCGGGGAATGCCGACAGGGCTGCCCAGAGTGCTCAAATTCTCGAGCGTTGGTTCTTTCCCACTTTCCCGACCTTGTGTCACATCTTACCTTGTGGGAAGAAGATAAATAGAAGCAGCACTGTGACCAGTTAGTGACTGGTAAGGACGGAAACAAAACTGAAACGAGGTGCTATGTATGCAACGAGCCAAACCACATGGCAACGTCCTATCCCGCACCACAGAGAAAGGATACATGAAAATGTAATGTGTTACGTTCAGTGTTGGGAGCCGGGTCAAATGATTAAAAAAATTCCCTCAGAAAAGAGCAAAGGGACACAATGTTAGCTCCAGTCTCATTCTCTGGTTGGATGTAAACACAATGTTACTTGTTGTTAACAAAAACTAGTGTTCTGTCCTCAGTGACTCAAGGTCTTTTCGGCTAGAGCAAAGTATAGTATCTGTTCTTATACTTCACTTCATCTTTTTCTGTCCTTGGTCAGTGAAGGAAAAATCCTTCTAGACTGAGGAAATTTTTATTTTTGTTTCAATCTAGTGTGAACTTTTTGAAGAGCGAATTTTTCCAACATTAAAAACCGACCCCCTGTCTAAGTGTTCTTGTGGGAAGGCAAGTAAATAGGGACTCATGGTGCTCTCACTTGATTGGATGTTAAATAGAAAAAAGAAAATGTACAGAT
The DNA here is from genome assembly GCA_963556195.1 of Sepiola atlantica. Lineage (NCBI taxonomy): Eukaryota > Metazoa > Mollusca > Cephalopoda > Sepiida > Sepiolidae > Sepiola > Sepiola atlantica. The sequence goes on from OY744515.1 coordinate 65,613,884, forward strand.
GAAAGTGACTTGTGATAAAAAAAAAACAAGCAGTTTGTGGAGTCAGAACTATAAACATCAATACAGGTTACGAAAACTCAACCGACATTGATGTCTTTGTAGTCGATTTGCTGGTCGGAATCAATGTCATAAAAACATGAAGCAAAATTACCATTAAACTAACTGGAATGGTGTTGTATTGAGAAAACAAATTGTGGGGTCTGTATTTGTGCTCGAGATCCATAAAAAGGAAATATGTCACAACTTCCTCCCTCTTTTGGAGATAGACCCCCATAAGCATATAAATTCTGAAACTGAATTACCTAGTGTACTTGGGTAAGTCTGTTTCACTTTGATCAAAGGGTTGCAATAATATTGTGGGGTCAGATTTTTTATATTATTTTATTTGATTTATAACTTTAAGATCTGAGAAACTATTTTTTAAACAGAATAGATCACTCGGATTGTCAGTTCACAGTCAATCATATTTTAGATCTTTGTCTTTTCTTGTATTCACCAACAAGCAAAGTGTAGTATCTGTTCTGATACTACACTTCATCTTTTTTTTTTCGGTCAGAAAAATAAAAATCCTTCTCTACTGAGACAATTTTAATTTTGGTTCCAATTCAGTGTCCCTTTGGGGGGGGGGGAGATCGATTTTCCCCACTTTAAAAACCTACCTTGTGTCTAACTCTGCCCTCGTGGGGAGGCAATAGAAACATGCAGTGAGAGTGATGTGTTCAAGTGTGAGGGGTGATCATTGTAAGTATGAATAAACTTCAAAAGAACACGAAATAATAAGAATTCAAATGCCTGTTTTCATTTATGTGATTGATAGAATAAAGGGAGAGAGTGTCATGTAATATACGAACAGGAGTTATCTCCCCTCAATTTTATTTGTTTGGAAATGGCATGTGACATTTTTATTTTGTTGTGGATTATTTTTGTTTTACATGTAAGCAACATTTTGAAAAATATTAGCTGAAAGAAACGACCAGAAACCGAGAAAATGTTGACTTTGATCAT